>CM030898.1:3436054-3777611 GCA_018136845.1 Heterotis niloticus
AAAACTAAATTGTGTCTAAAATACAAACGAGGACCCAGACAGATATACAATGCTAAAAAGGCTACACTTCACTGCTGTGTGAGAGTGGTATGAGACACACACCTGTGTGCGTGAGAATGTGCCTCTTGAGATGGTAGCTGCTTCGGAAGCCACCGTAGCAATGCTCGCAGATGAAGTTCTTCTGTGCTTTGAGTGAACAGTCCCCATTCTCATCTGCCACCCCCACCTGAGCAAACACAATGCAAGGGACACTCAATGCAATGCCCCATGTGCAGCATTAACGCCCATATCCATAAAGTGGGTCCACGAATTCTGCCATCCCCTCCAGGCCAGGGGGATACTCAGCATTACCAGTTCATCAGGGTGCAATATTTATACAATTAACTTGTAACCAAAGTTTCTACATGTTTTAAGCTAACATGAGAGGAGACCCTTATTTAAGACTGGTATTTTTATATTATTCATGTTCAATGTTTTACCACATACTGTACCTTATACTGTGGGTATTTGCTGACACAGGGGTGTGTGTGAATGTATTTTATCACTACAGCCAATATTAGTGTCCTGTTAAGATAAAAAAAAAATAAGGTTCCTTCTGTTTTACTCCTATGAAGTGTGTTGCTAGGTGAATGACAAGCCTTTCACTGTTATGCTGACCTCTCCTGCTTTCCTCCACACCTCTTACCACTTCACATAATGAGCTTTGGCATCTGTTGCTCATACTCCCCTCCCCTGTTTTGGGCCTCTCTCTCACTTTGCAGGGCGTCCCTGACTTCCTGTTCTTCTTCTTCTGTTGCTGCTGCATCGTTCCACTTTCTCGCATGCCCTTCTCATCGAGCAGGCGGGATGAATGGAACTCCCCTTCTTTCCGGATCAACTACGAGGCGAGAAGAAATAAAACACGCCGGACACTCAGAGGTCCTACAAAGAATTCCAAATTTTTAACCTTCTGAAAGCACAACTATGACTAAGATTGTCATTTGTTGAAGATTCACTTGTAGAGGCAACCATCTTGGGAGCTGGAACTTCAGTATTTCAAGAAAAGACACCTCAATTATTCTTACATCATGAAAATACCAGCCATAGTTTAACAACAACCCCAGGCACATCTGAAAAGGCTCATTTTAATAACAGAAAAACTGTTGAAATTTCACTCACAGCTTGAAGGAAATGAACTGCTTCTTAAATTTTTATTTCTGTTATGTCATTCGATATGACTGAATAACTGAAGTTAATTAAGTTTTCCAGAATGACAAATTCGCAATCAAATTTCCACAGCCCATGCCTTGGACAAGAAAAGTTTAATATTTACATATTAAACTCAAGAGTTTTACTTGAACAATAATATATATTTTGCACTGATAAGGGCAGAGCTAATATAGTGGCTCTCAGAGAGTCCCCCTCACCAGTGGTGGACAGCTCATTCCAGACGGCAGGACCATGTGGTTATGCTGGGCGTGCTCTGAGCCTTCTCTCTGCCCTTGGCCCAGCGGCGTTGTCATCTTCTTCTGCCCAGCCATGGAGCTGGCCTGCATCAAGGCCATGCTGGACAGCACAGCCTCACAACCCAGCAACCCTGCCTGCCGACACAAACTGAAGTTCAGCTCAAACAGGGGAGCCCCTGCTCCAGGATGGATGGCAGAGGGGGAGGCATGTCGCAAGGACACAGCCATACAAGGGGGATAAAGACAATTCAAGCTACCTTATGACATCATACAAAAACCTTCACTATAACTGCTTTATAAAAGGAGGAGGTTGCAGCAGGTAGCATAGGAGTACTTAAGGAGTTTTAACCTGATGGCTTCCAATGCGAGACTCAGCTCCAGTAAAATATCCATTTTGGGTACAATTGAAAGTCGCTTTGGATAAAAGCGTCAGCTAAGCAACTAAATAACATTTACAAGGAGAATGATACTGACCCATTTCATGTGGTCACGAACAGTATTGCTAGGTAGGTGCGTCATTGCTGTGGTAACTGTATGTGTGTCAGGTGTGGAATCGTCACTCAGGATGGTCTGTCTGGCAAATGATCAGTCCCCCCCCAAATCATCTGGCACCCAGACCTGGAGGAAAGACAGGAGGTGAGACAAGGTGCCTCTCACATGGCACAATAAGTGAGAAAAATCATGTAAAAGTAGGTAGGTCTCACCTACCTTCGTCCACTGATTTATATTAACTTTTAAAACCGCCTGGCATCAAGACATTTCATGTCATGCTACTGGAGGTATCGCACGGGAAATAAACATCAATAAACGGTTAACGGCACGGCGACTAATTTACGTTGCCAAGTCTCACAAAGAAGGCAAAGTGTTTGAAGAAATCTGTTACCTACTGTCAGCCCCACAGACACATAATCTTCAACAAGATGTGACTGCAATAACACATCGACCCTTCAACACAGACAGCAGCACAATTAACTGGCTGTCAGATTTCCGTTCCTGTTTAATACCAGCAGTTTCTGTATTCAACCCTAAATCTACTGTTTCACAACAAATGCAGCACAGTCTACTTTTATAACTTTACCTGCATGCAGATATACGCTCATTTAGCTGACGCTCTTATCCAGAGCAAATTACAAGATCACGCTGCTAATACTGGATTGGTATTCATGCATGTGCGAATTTTGATATTAACTGAAAGTTTGCTGCTTTTATAGATCAAACACACCTAAAGACACTAAAAATTCACTCCTAAATCGATGAGTTAAAATTAAAACCTTCTTGCTCTACTTAATCGGTGGCTGCAGAAGTGATTCAAACTGATCAAAATGTTTTGTCACATCTTTTCCTTCAAAAGCCAGGAGCAGCCCTATATCAACATGGAAATGACTATAGTATAAAATAGTTTTTTAATAAGAAATAAACAAAAACATGGGGGTGAAAATGAGAGGGAAAACATTTACAGTATTAACAGCTATGGTGAATTAGATTTAAAAAAAGGATTGAAGTCGCAGATTCAGCAATACCTACATCTACATAGTACAACTATAAATATTTATTACCATAATAATGCACTGTGTTCATTGTGAAGACATTTATTTATTTTTCTGGTGTTGCCTTGGTACTAAGTCTCTTTAATGTGTTTGAGCTTACAGTGAATTGACTATTTACAAACAAACTTTTTGAGAAATGTAGTATTTACTCTTTTACTCTGGAAGTGCCATTAAGTCCAATCCCACTTGTTTCCATGGGAAGCCAAGAACAGAAGTAGTTTGCCATTACCGCCTTCTATGCATGTTTTGAAAGGTGTAAACATGGTGGCAGACATGCAAACTCCACACCCTAAGCTGGACTCAAAACCCACACCACACAGGCAGCTCAGGAGCTGTAAGGCACCCGATTAACCCACTGTCACAGTATCCTTACAAAATGCTGACTGGTTTAACAATTTGCTTCACGCAATGTGCCACCAGATACAGGTCACAAACAGTGAGCACTGCCTTAAATTTTTCAAAAGAGTGAAGCAGCAACAAGAAGGTGAAAAAGTTGTAGATGATCTTATGGCTTCTACATCTACCAATTCTGAGACTTCAGTGACGCACCACTTCTCCGTCATCTTACAATTCAGTGTAAAACCTCTGGCTCCAAGATGATACAGTTGTTTTCTGTGCTCTTGGGTAAATAAAATATAAGCTGCATTTTTATTTAATATCTTACAATTCAACTTTTACTTCTTCTTCTTCTTCTTCTTCTTCTTCTTATTATTATTATTATTATTATTATTATTATTATTATTATTATTATTATTATTATTATTATTATTATTATTATTATTATTATTATTATTATTATTATTATTATTATTATTATTATTACAACTACTACTACTACTACTACAGGGGGATGCAGTGGCGCAGCAGGATAACCTGGTGCCTCACAACTCCTGGGCTGCTTATCTGATGTGGGGTTCAAGATCAGCTCAGGGGTGTGTGAGGAACTTGCAAGTTCTCCTCCATGTTTGCACCCCACTAAGGAAAAAATATGCCAGAAGAATGGCAATGGCAAACCACTTCTTTCCCACCTTGACTTGAAAACCATGTTAATGGTCCCCCAGGAGTCAGTAATGACTTGATGGCACTTTCTAATTCTTATTATTACACTTGTAGTATGTATTTGTAAATTTCATGACATGTGGACATGCATACATCAGTGTTTATATACTGCAGATATACTGGGCTTTCTTATTGACAGCACGTCATAAATGCTCTTGTCAAGGGTCTCAGATCACCAACGTGCATGTCAAGAGGGACAAACAGTCAATGGTGCTACTCTTGTCTTTTCCAAAAACCCTGCTGTTGCCTCCCACCAAGCAGAGCTATCTGGGTTGCTGAAATGTACAGTCATATTTATACATTTAGCAGAAGCTTTTCTCCAAAGCGACATATAATTCAGAGTATTTCACTGACAGACAGAAATACAAAAATATAGACATTTGATTCTCAAAGTACAATAATTTAGTCTAGTACCACCATTTCTGCTGATTGATGCAGATTGCAAGAGGAGCTGCAAATAAAATGTATTACATGCCAGTGGCACCTCTGTATCAAATTCAATTTAGAAACTTTGAGTTATAAACCAATTTTTAGTCCCAGTTAAATTTGCAAGTATAGTCTAACAATTACAGAAGACAAAACAAAATATGCCAAAATGTCTAATCAGCCAATATACAAGAAAATTCAGTACAAAAAGCTTTTTACACTACTACGGGCAAATAAGAAAAAAGCATGTAAAGTTATTTCAGTACCAACTGGTGAGCTAAAAATTAAGTCTGAGTACCAAAAACAGAAAAGGTAAGTTAACCGGGCAGGTAAAAAGTTATTAAAAATTGTTCTTAATGACTGTTACTAACATTCAGTATGTCAATGGTACTGTACAATAATGTAGGGCATTGCGGTTTTGCAGATGTCTCCTCTACTCATTCCTTTAATTTCATCTATCTTTAGTTCCTTATCTCTTCTGGTTGATTCCCATGTGCTCAAAATGGTCCATTGTATCGATTCATCCTATACTCATGTTAGTATTACAAAGCAGTTTCACTGCTTTCATTTCAAAAACCCTTGTTTAGACTCAGTTGTCCACATTCGTTGTCTGAAATGATCCCACTAACAGGCATCAGTCTGGCTTCAAGACCAGTGATTTTCCCACCCTCCTCACAGTGTTAAGAAGCTCTTCAGTGTGATCAAGCTGCCTCCCTTTCATGAGTCAACATTCTCTGAGCTTTCCCTGGCTCAGTCATTACCCATCACGGCCTCTCCCTCCACTCCGATGCAAACAACACATTTCCTCTGCTCTTGCTCTCCTTTCTCCAAACCAAAACAGGTGCATTCTGTGGTGCTGTAGCATCTCTTTCTGACCACCACTAGAAGGACCTCATCATCACATACAACTCTGTATGACTGAAATTATTCAACTTCCTCCAGATCCTTCTCCTATCAAACTGGACAACTGGCCCATACGATCGACTTTTGTCAGTTAAAATCCTGCGAGTAACAACTAACACAATTCTGTGTTTCTGTCTGGCCATAACCCAGTCTTGCAAATACTTTACCACTTTTAGAACATTCATGAAATCTACCTGTATCTAGCACGTGTTCCACCAAGCTCCTGGATCAAGCTATGATGATATCTCATCTGGGCTCTACATGCCTCACCTCCTAGTCTCCAATTTGGGTTTCTGCGACTGATTCAGTGCTCTGGACAAAGATGAACTCTAACACCCAAAGGACCTGATCAGTCCCATAGCCCTGCAAGGGTGTTACGCTCCTCCACAACTGGCCACTTCCTTGCACCACTCATTAGGGGCCAATAATTAACTAATTCATTAATAATTAATAGCACACTAGATGTCAGTTGTAACCCCAACGTGGGACTTATCTGTCTCACAACTGCTGAATCCCTTCTGGGAACAGAGAAGTGTCTCAAAATGCATCCCCCTCTGACCCATTTCTCTCCTAACAGCTTCTACATTTGTCAACACCAACACCATCGGCTCCTATTATCTAGACATTCGCTACGCAAACATAACTTCCATAGGCAGCAGCAAACCGAGTACTAGAAAAATTGGTTACATCAGCTGTACTTTGATAATCCTGTGTTTCCGTGTAGTGTTACTCAACCAGTGTTGAAACATTCCACACTCAGCACTCTTGTGTCGCTTTGTACTGTATTACAGTGCAGTGTAGTGTAGTGCACTATAATGTAGGGTGTTCTGGGTGGTGTATTATAGGATGGTGCAGTGTTGTCCACCACTGTGCTCTTTACTGTAGTGTAAGACAGACTACTGTTGTCCAGTACAGTGTACTACTTGCAGTACAGCATAATGTAGTGTAGTGTAGAGTAGTGTACTGGAGAGCAGAGCAGTGTACTACTCTGTAGTATACCACAGTGGACTGGAGGAGAGTGTAGTTTAATGTACTACTGCGCAGTGTACTACACTGTAGTACATTACAGTGGAGTATAGTGTACTACAGTGGACTGGGGCAGAGTGTGGTGTATCACAGTGCGGTGTAGTGTACTACTGTGCAGTGTAGCGGAGTCACAGTGGGGTCTCCGTGGCCCCAATCCCACCACCGACACGCAGTGCTAACTGAGCCTGAGCCACGCACGCGTTCTGAGCTGAACCCAGCCGCTGGAAGTGGAGCCATGTTTTCAGCCACCGTCGCACGTGAACACCAAGAAGCAGCGAGCCGCAGGTCGTGAGCAGCACCACCCGAAGAGGGACTGACTGACTGACTGCCCCTCTTCGCCAGACTCTGGTGACTCCACAGCCGTTGCGTCCCCCCTCCCCGCATCAACACAACAACAGGGCGTGTGGCTCCACTTGGATCAGCCCACACGCCGCTAAGCTAGCACTAAACACACACCGCACCGGCCGCGCGCATCTCACTTTCAAACGTATTCGCACTCCGAGCACGCCAGTTTACCTTCTTAGTCGCTCGTGTTTCGCTGGCTGTTAAGTTTCTTGTCCGAGTTCCAGTTTTTCTCAGTTTACAAACACAGGAAACGCTACCGGAAGTGCTCCCCGGGGAGACGCGTACCACGTGACCGCCGTACGTCGAAGCGCAAGCCGCCCGGCGGCCATGTTGCTGCTTTCTGATGCGCTGCTGCTGCGCTTGCGGTGCCGTGACAACTGCGCCCCGACGGAACGACGTTTGCGACGAATTCAAACCGAAAAATAGAAACCCTGCAGAGGTCCTGTCCGCAGTCCTCGGTGTTAGAATATAGGCGGCGGCCGGTGTATGTGCGTGAAATAGAGAGTCACGTTTCTAACTGGCTGCTGGCTTGTACTTCTATTTTCCGGGGGTTTGAAACTAACGTGCGAACACCACGTGGAAAACAACGAGAAACCCATGCGATGTATTTTTTATTTCAAAATACTCTGCTGATCATATGTTTTAAAGTGTGTGGAATACCATTAAACCAGAAAAAAAATAACCGATTTCCAGTATAGGGTTTCCAGTCTTTTAGTCACTGATGCCGTTTAGCAACGTGTATTTACTGTACAGTTCTGCGTCACCACTGGGGGGGAAAAATATATATGAATAAATAAACCTGTAGAGGTTTTCATAGTTTAAGAACATTCCTATGAGACGAGATAACTCAGTCTGCACATTTGCCACTACGGTTCATAATTTAATGGCACGTCATGCTTTCTTTTAATTTGTGCTATAAAAATAATCTTAATATTACTCGTTATTTATCTGACGTCTTATCCATCTATAAAGTTTGATAACTCCTTGTAACTCAATAAGTTGATTGTCAAGTCAGGCTATCCCGATCTTAAAGGTGGTGTTAAACCCAGTAGCCTTGGATTTCCAAGAAAACAGTTGTAACCATGGCAATAACCGCGGTTCCTTTCAGCTGATTTTAAAATAAAAACGGAAGTTCCTCAGGAAAGATTTAACACTGGCAGAGATTCACGGTAGCCTTGGCACAGGTTGTACACAAACCTTTTATCTTCCTTCTATTCTGCTAGGAGGCATGTGTTGAATATTAATAAGTGTAAATTGTATCATTCAGATACATTTCAGAAATTGGATTCATTTTCCTGTATTACATTTTATTGCACAAGTGCAAACTACCTACCTGCAGAACGAGTCCTTTTCTGAATTTGACTGCGCAAATATTTCACAAGACAGCACTCATCTAGGCACAGCACAACTGACACTTTCACCATTTGTTTTTTTTTTATTTAGAAACTATCACAATTTTTTTAACCCCATGTATAACTGAAAGTCATCCATGTACAGTGCTATCCTTAGTTAGATTTTTCTCCAGCACACCACTGATACTGTAGCTGTGGAAAGTATCAGAATTCATATTATAATTATTTCACACTTAAATGGGCAAAACATTTACTAAGTAAAAAGTCCATTGGAGGAAGCAAGAAATGAATTAATAAGGATTACAATGGTTAATGCAATTAATGTTGTTCCATAAGAACCCCTGTGATTTAAAACAGTGGTGAAATACCCTGATGTAATAAATCTTAATGCTACAAAATTTAATTTATTAAGTGGAAAAAAAAAAAAAGCACTTTATATTATTTACTTAAATATAACAGTTTTCCTTTAGTGATGATGGACCACACTATGGGTTGGTCCTTGCACAGTGTTAGACAGAAATATACAAAACAAAGAATGAGACAAACTTAAGTAACAGGACAGGCTTAAAAAAATTGAAGATGTCTACTTGACATATGAAAGGGTTTCTGCTTTTGAAAAAAGTTCCTTACTACAGATGCAATTAATTTAAAATGAGCTTAAGAAAACTTTGAAACTGGGACCTCTTCTTTTTTAAACTAGCAGATAACTGACACTAGACTTTAAATGTATCACCACATCTCAAAAGACAGCTACAGGAAAAATTATACTCAAATGTCTGAAAAGAGTACTGAGCATACAGTACACTTCATACAGCTGGTCCATCTACAGGTGTATTGGTAGGTGCATTTTCACAATTTTCAAGTTGAATAAATTTCAGCTGTGGTGTAAATTAGCATGAAACATTAAATCTATGGAGTTTAAGATTAAGTCTTCAGGTAAAAATGTTTTATAAATGAGGCTCCTGTGTTTCTGCTGAAATATCTGTACTAAGAGGTGGTAAATTTGCGGACTTCATCTTACAGGTCTTTCCCCAACCTCTCAATCTCATCGAGGAAAAAGTCCATGTCCTCCTGAGAGATCTGAGGGGAAATGATGATCATGCGGAAGAAGTTGACTTTCTCCCTCAGGGGCTGATAACCCACCATCATTGTGCCTTGCCGCATCATACGCTCCTTTATGATCGGTGCCACCTAGTTGTATGAAAGCATTATTAGCATTAAGCCAGCTAATGACTTGTGCAGTATGGATGCCCAGGATCCAGTCTAATAACTTTATCTAGACAATTGTTAATTTTATTATCTGCAGTCTTAAATGTTAAAAGCTCACTGTGAATAATTTCTTGACAAACCCACCTTTGACAATTTTTCCTCAAAGTCATTGCTTCCCTCCTTTCCCCTCAAACTGGGAGGGATGAACCAGAAGCACACATTCACAAACTGTGGCTTTTTCCAGCAACCAAAGAGAAAGACAGAAACAACAGTACCAAATTAATTAATTTGTATTCAGTTATTTTGTGGGCAACTAAAAGGCAAGTTGGTAAATAGATCCATAAATAAATGTCTATAGGTTTACATAGTTATCACTATATTTGTACCAGACGGTCATGTCGGAATGGTTAAACAGAAACACACGGCTAACATACCTCATTCACAAGTTGGAATCCCTCTCTCTTTCTCATCTGCTGCACAAGGTATCTGCCAGATAATGGAGCGGATGAAGTACAGGTAGGTTGAAGAACTACTTGAATTTGATCAAAATCTATAAAAAGACTAGGGCTTTTCAGTGTCGACCGCAGGAGGTTTTTGTTTCGAGCAGCTGTTCCAATTCAGTTGTTTATAATTTCATAGTGATGTAAAGACAGCCTGCTGGAAAATCCTGTCGGCTCAGCCTGCCAAGACCAGCAATGAATGGCTTTGTTGCATAGTTTCAATTATAACCAGTATGTTTTCTTTTCATAACATCTCATCCACAGTAAGGTAAATATAGAGAAAGCTGTCCATGAACCCAGGGACACTGTACCTAGTGAGTTCGAAGGCCTTGTCCACACGTTCTGCAAGACCTTTCGTACCCAAAGCTTTCCACATAAGCCACAGTTTCAAGCAGTCCACTTTACGGCCGCACTGCACTGACTTGTCCCCCGTGTCCATTCGCATGTCATAAAACTTATCCTGCTGGAACAGGTAGGTAGCATTGGCACTGTGGCACTGCTTCAGCAGATCCTAAAAGGAAGAAAGACAGGATGAGAAGCATAGTCCGCACAAAAGATGGTGACCCCGTTAAACTAGGACAGGGCAGAAGCCACATGGAAGTCATGTCACCTCTTGATCAGCTGAACAGTTTCATTCTTTATGTCTCTCGATACATTAAATTTGAAACACCTTTCAAACTCGAGAAAGCTGTAAGTCCTGATGGTTAGGCGCATGGACTTCCCTCCCTACCGTATTTTCCTTAAGCAGAAACATAGAGCACTGCAGACCAGCGAGCAGCATCTTGTGTGGGTTCCATGCCAAAGAATCTGCCCTGTGTACAAACAGCATGGGGACAAAAATCAAATTTCCAGCCCCACAGACTCAGTGACTGGAATGACTAGTTAAGCCATACAAGTTAATGAGATGATAAAATTCCTAATCTTGCTGCTAATAATCTGATAAACCAGTCTTTAAAGAATGAATCAAAGAGCAACTTGTTTTGTCAGCACATACCTCTCAATTCCCTTCAAGAGGTGTTTATGTTTCTTGGAGAACAGCACACTTCCTCCCCAAGCTGCCTGTGGAACATACAAACAGTGGATTATGAGGATGGGTAAAGCGTTATTTGCTGTTACTCTGAACCTAAGTAGGAACTAACTCCATAGCACTACAGTCCTGCGAATAGCCATGGCCTCCCTCAAGTCTCACAACCAGGATTTTCCACTTTCTGGTAAATTTACCCAGTTCGACTTCTTTGGAGGGTTCAAAATTATTAACTTTACCTTTTAGAAAGGCAATCTATGCCATGCCAAATCCTGACAGAAATGGGTGGGCAGTGTAGCATAACCTTCTAAACTGAAGCATATCTCCGAATGTCGGGAGGAAACCTGTGCACCAAGCATAAACAGGTTGAACATGCAAACTCCACACAGTTTAAGCAGAGCTCAGATCCATGCTCTCTTGCACTGTCCAGGCACTGTGCGGTCGCTGTGAACTGTGCTGCTGGGGTGGAATACCTGTTCACATTCTAGTATGGCTTGCACAGCGAGCCTAAAGGAACAGGAAAACTGGGACCGAAACTCACATCTACGTGCATCCAAAGCTTATTCTTGTCACAGATATCAGCTATGCTGTCCAGAGGGTCAAAGGCCCCCTGTACGGTGGTTCCCGAAGTGGCGCTGACTAAAAAAGGCACTGCTCCCTGGGTGAGGACAGGGAGAAATTCAAGAGGTCAGTTTGCATGACATATTCAGACTGTTCCACGCTATAACATCCTGAATGGGTGACCACAGTTTGAAGATCCATCCTGAACTGCAGGCCCACAGCGGTCAGGCATATAAGATTTCAGTCTCATTTTATGACCATATACCAGTGAATGCTATCCTCAAGGACTGCAAGATACATAAATATGTGTTTGCAGCAGTCATTTAGGAGCACACACACAGTTGTGTTTCAAACATCGTATTGCAATACTCTTCAAAATAAAATTGTGGTAAAGAAACAAAAAAAAAAAAAAAAATCAGAACCAGCTAGCTGATGATAAAAATTATTTCCCCATAGAACTGGACAGAAAGTGCTTTTCAACAAACGTGCCTGTGATCTAGCAAGCTCAATTTTCTCATCTAGGTCTTCTGGTATCATGCAACCCCTGTGAATCAACAGAACAGACAGAGGGGTAGAGACAGATACTGAGAGAGAATGACACCAAGAGCAGATACAATGCAAATCACATAGGAGCTTTACAAAGATGCTCAACAAGCACAGTATGCACAGTGGGAGGGCTGTTCAGATGCTGCACCTTTCATTCACTTTCACCATGAAGACGTTGTCCAGTCCTATCCCCAAAAAGGAGGCAGCCTTACATACAGAGTAGTGGCTCTAAAAGGAAAAGCAAAATGGGATGGTTGCTGTTGAGAATCTAGTCACATTGGTCTCAGCCTTTGATACATTACACAAATAATGATGCATAGACATGTAATGCATCCTTTTGATAGTCAGGGGAGAAAATATCACATTATGCTCATCTACGTAAGCTCATTTACCTATCACGCATTAAACTGTCATGGAAGCATAGAAAAACACTGCATTTTCTCACTGGAGAGAAAGCCAGTGGAACCTCCCCATCCAACTGCAAACAGTCTTACCTCCTGCGATGTGAAGACCGCCAACCGAGGAACAGCCCACAGCCCTTGCACCTTGACTTGAGGGAAGGCATGATAGCGTGCAAGATTCATGGCATACATGTTGGAGATGGAGCCACCAGGACAGAAGATACCATCCCCCTGAGGCCAGCCAACTATGGAACGCAGTTTGGTAAGCACCACATTCTCCATGAGCACAAACACAGGGGCCACCTCATAGGTGTACCTGCACACAGAGACAGGACAAGCTGTAAACATCTGCAAGAACTGCACACTATGCATACCAAAGCAAAAACTTGCAACAGACCAAGCAACTGATTAACAGAACTGTGTTAGTGGAAACTGTATTTCTAATTTTAACCACTCCTATCTTTGCACATGAGCTATTTCAAAACTGTGCCAGGTTAAAAAAAGATTTTCGGTTACTAGGGTAATGATAAATTAACATGTCCCACGTGAGCTAAAACCGATCTGCTGATTTAAACACCGTATACTGTACACTTAAAGCCAAGTTTAGGTGCATTTTATTTTAACTTAAGACCCCCACCTTGAAGTTCAGCACTTTGCTGGCTGCCACCAACTTACTGGCTAGTGTTGAGAGCCTCGGTCAGAAAACGGCCAGCCAGGGAATGGTAGTCCACACCTGCAAACAGCTGGTTGAAGAAACGTGGATGATCTAAGGACGAGGGAAACAGTTGTGGGCGTCATTAAAAGATCAACTCTTGCTAGATCACAAATGAGGATGCCAGGTGCCCATTCTGAGGAGCGGAAGCTAGGATTTCCCACGGCATCTTACTGGTCTTCACGCTGTATTTGGCAACATCTCTCACTCGTTGCAGCAGCTGGTGGTGGGACTCCCCACCCTCACGCAACTCCAGGTCCAGCATGGCTGACAACTCGTCAGGGTTGTGCCAGTCACACACCTGCAAGGAGCAAAGAATGCAGGTACTGGGTTCAGAAACTGCGCCCACGCAATGTACGCCGAGTGCAGACACAAGAAACCAAGTGCAGAAACAGATACCTTTTCCTTCACATCACTGCCTTTGCACAGCACCTCCTCTAGGATTATTTTATAGGCTTCAGTCAGGAAATACTGCCCACCGGTGTGGTCATGGAAGGACTGCTGATTCTGGGGACCATTCAGCCCATTCAGTGATTCCACTATTGGGGAAGAAAAACTTGATCACTGAGAAAATCCAGAATTGCAATAACATGTAACGGGGGTTGTGTTTTTTTTTTTTTTTTTTTTTTTGTAATAAACATTTGTTGAATATTCATTTTCCTGTTATAGCACAGTCGTCCCTTAAAGTAAGAATTGTTAACATGACGTTTTATTATGTTTAGATATTAATAATGTGTCAACATTATTTTCAGCTTAGGAGGTCTATGCTCACGGTGCTGTCGATGGATTACGTGAAATTTTGCAAAAATATTAAAAGTATGAGTCACCTTGGCGGTTGCACAGTGAATTTCATCTGCACTTAACGGTTGTTTGTATCACAAATGTAAATTTAATGTAAACGCACCTTATCTGATCGATACGTTAGCGCCCCCTACTGGGCCGCAGAGTGCGGGATCGTCAGCGCAAGCGGAGCGCAAGGGAGCAAAGAAATCGACATTTCTAACAAATACTGGGGGAAGTTCAGAGTGATTTATACTGCTCTGATCACAGAGTAAATCACATTCATTTACAACATCCATGCGTGCGCTCGCCGAAGGACCATTTCATGTGCGTTTACTTGCAAGCGCCGCGAAGAGGAGCACACGGGGCGAAAAGCGCTCGCTTCCTGCGGCAGAAACCACGGGCGCTCTGCGTCGCTGCCCCACATTCGGATACGTGCAACACGCGTGACGACTTTTATTTTGAAGTAACCACGATGATGTGGCACGACGACCGCGTTCCGTGCTTCTCTATCCTCCACGGCCCAAGTGCTCCTTGGGGAGTTGCCCAAGGAGCCGCTGAAGCGCTCGGGGAAAGTTGGCAGCGCCCACAGTAAAGTTTTACTCTAGCCGATGCCACTCTGAAGTGCACAGATGAGGAACTCACTTACGGTCATCTTCCTCATCGTGCACGCAGTCCTCAGGCATCGACTTACGGAATCTTCAGTATTCCATAATTTACTTTTATTATTATTTTATATTATTATGTACCCGCTGCGCAGCTACACTTTTTTTTTACAGTTTGGACACTTCAGGACTTTCCTGCGCCGGGGAAACGGGGTGTCCGGTTTTTTTGAATTCTTTAACGCAGAAGAAATGTAGGTTAAACGTAATTGATATGCAAGTCCATTTGCATTATTTTTTGTTTGCTTTTCAAAGGTGGTCCGTTTGGCGGTAAACGCTTTACCTCTGCATTCCCCGTTCTGCAGACCGGCACTCGTCGCGGTTCCGTTCATGGTTCCGTTCATGTTGCTGTTCTTGCTGCTGCTGCTGCGGACTTTCAGCTCCGCGTCCGCCTCGGAGCCGCGCGTTTAACCGGACCGCAGAGCTGCGCGAGCCAATGGAGGCGAGGAGCGGCGCACGTGGGATTCACGGGATTGGACCGCGGAGAAGGAAGAGGAGCACCGGGCTGTGGAGTGATGGCGAGCGGCGAGGAACTGCGGCACCGCGGGGAATGGGGAGGGAGCGCCCGCTTAACGGAGCCCTCGCTCGGTGCGCCGGGGAAACCGGCGGGCTCTTCCCTCCCCGCGGGCCGCCGCAGGGCCAGATAACGCGAGATTAAACAGCCGCTATCGGGCCCTTATCGATAATGAGCTGTAACGGGATCCGGAGCGCTTAAACTCATTGTCTCGCCGTAGGGACGCTGCAAAGTTGCCGCTCTCAAGACTTGGCACCCGCAGTGGGACAAAGGCGTTAAAATCTTCCACTGGAGCCGACCAAACGGTGCTTTTCCAACGCCGAAGCGATGCCTCGCAAGTGCGCGCTGCACAAACAACACCTTTGTTGGCAGGTGAACCTGCGGCCGCCCCGACTTGCCGGTCACTCCCCTTATTGCAGTGTTATTGCCCGTATCGTTCAGTTTTTAGCCAAGTTAAATGCTGTGTTGAATTTTGAATTTCTGCAGTCAACAGCAACAACAAAAAAAAAAGCATGGAGACATTCTTTATGTATTTCATCTTCTTCATCTTTCGGCTGCTCCCGTTAGGGGTCGCCACAGCGGATCGTTTGTTTATTCTTCATGCATTTCACGCACTTTTTAAATGGAGGAGATAAAAAGTTTGAACGAACGCTAGGAAAACTGGGCCCGAGACCTGCACCCTGGGTAATAAAGTATAGCAATGAGGGTTATGAATGATGGTCAAGTACTACAGCAGTCTGCGAGAGCAGTTCAGCCACAAAAAGATTGACCGTTTTAGGAAAAGAATGCTGTAAAGGGCCGCTGTGCAAGAAAAAGTCCTGGTGCTCCAAAACATAGAAGTACCAGTAGTGAATACCGGTGGGTACTGGCCCGTTGCGACCGCTGCTTATGGCCGTACGTTCGCTTAAGCTCTTTTCCTACGGTTAGAAGGATGCTACCTGTTCCACTTCTGCTCTTCACCTGGGAAATATATAAAGCGCAATCTGTTTATCCTTTGTGTGTGGCTTTGGGTTTCAAGCCACAAATTTGAAATTTGGTTATCTCACCCCATGTTGGGTTTTCGTATATTCATTACATGCCGAAAGGCAGCTTTGTTTTTTGAAAAGGTAGAATTCAGTCTGATAAGGCTTGGAAAGGCCAAAATACCAATGTCAGTAGCAGCACGCTGTTCATTGTTTGGAGCGAAGAGCTGAAGTGGGGAGGGTGCTGGAGCAAGAGCACAAACTGGTGACAGCGGGAGGTGAACTGGGAAATACTGAACAGTGTGTTCGTACTGTTTACCTTTCCACCTCCCCACTTTCCGACCCTGGCAACACTGGTCCCCCAATTGCTGACAAGTGCCAATGATACATTTTTTTTAAAGTATTTGCACTCTGTACAGGAATGGTGAAAGAAACAGGTGGGCATGAATAAGGGGTGAGGTGAGGGCACCCCGAGACCTGTATGGCAGCCTAATTCTTGACATACCAAGCTTCGCATTCTAGTGCCCTACTTCTTCTGCTCACATTTCGTCCAACTCTAACTGTGCAGTATGAGTAACCCTAAACCTGGGCCACATGACTCTAGAGAATTTATTCCGAACTTCTATTCTGAGATGACTATTTCCATCATGCTCTTACAACGATCCTATATGTTACGCAGTCTGAAAAGAAAGTCAGTGACATTACACAGACATTCAGTCTCAAGTCCTAAGTCACAGTCAGCACAGGAAATTGTACTATTTATGTTGTTTTTTCTCATTGGATAAGAGTTGATGCACCTCAAATTCCTAAGTAGAGGAGAAATTTAGACATAAGGCCTTTAACATAATCATGTCTTTACCTGCTGACCAAATTCCTTCATGGGCCCATAAGGTATTGTTCTGTGTCAGTTTTGCAAGAAACAAGTTCTTTGTGCATCAACCTTTCAATTACCAATCACACTGGCTTATGTTGGTTTGTAACAGACATGCTCTGACTTCCAAATCTGATAAAACAGGTATAGGCTGTACCTACAGTAAGGCTGTAAGGACCATCTGTAATGTGTCTCAGTTTAGTTGGCAAAATAAGGAAACTTAAATGTTGCGGAATAACATGCCACTAAGGTGAGGATAATTTTAAATAAAAATAAAATCTGACACTACTGCTGCAGAAAAAGTAAGCATTTTCAAAGTTAAAAATGAACTCAAACATCAGCAAGAAGGCAAACAACTGTGTTAAACAAGCACATGCAGCCTTTTTATTAAAACATTTATTTGGTATGATTGCATGCAGTAGTTCCTGTTGCAGTATTATTGATGAAACATACAGCTGTATAACATTTCGAGCCCCACCCTTTGGCTTCTCAGTGTTTTTCCAGTATATTTCCTTAACTTCAGCTAGAGCCACTTGTAGTATCTGGGACACCAAAGAGCGTCGGATGACTCTTTGTACAGCTGAATGGAGCTGAACGGGACAAAACTAAGTGAGGCCAACTAATGTAGGCCAGCCATCTTCTCTGAGAACCATTTTCGATAAAGCCATATATTAATGAGGTTTGCAGATAATGATAATATCTAAATAGTGCCATAAAGCCTGATAAGGCTGTCACTGGTTAACTCAGAGCTGTATCAATAGGTTTGTTAATAACTGACTTAAGAAAACTGGCTTTATAATCTATGCTCCAATTGCCAGTTCCAGTCCTGTGTGTTTGGCACACTGATGGACAAAAAAATAGTCTGTGTTCAGTTAATCACTTTTATGAGAAGCAACACATGATGCAAGACATGGTAGTGTGGAGAAAGGCACCAATGGGAAGATTTACAGGACTTATTCTTCCTAGTAACAAAAATAAAAGAAGCACTACAAAAGAACTTAGTAACAAATACAACTTAACAGATGAAATGCAGAAGCAAAAATGAAAATAAAATGAAAAACATCCCGGGAAGCAATACAGAAAAGTCAAACACAAAAAGCAACATCTACTACAATTTAGAATAAACACCCTAAAGCCTCACAAGTAAAAAAAAAAAAATCCCTTTCACCTTACGCCTTTACTTTGATTAAACTTCCTATCCATATGCTTGTTTCTTTATAACAAGATAGTTCCCAGAGTGGCTACCAGTTCGGGACATGGGGGGGGGGGTGGACTGAAGCACGTGTCAGCCCCAGCACTACAATGAACATAGGTGGTCTGAGGGTTAAAACCAGCAATGTGATATATGAACATTTACAGTTTTGCCAGAACTCACTGATTTAGCTTCACACAGGGAAGGAAGGTGAGGTGTCAGGTGTTTGCTACCTACCTGTACTGTACTGTGAGCAGACAAGGAAACATTTCACAGTGATGGTGCTATGATGCTTCACATGATTGTACAAAGCCCGCCTCCTACATTTTAGATGACTCAGCTGAAGGTACAAGGGTGAACAAGGGTAAAATCACACCAGGGTGAAACAACGTGATACTTGCCGAGGAGGAGAAAGGTTAAGCACCCAGAGATAAGAGCCAACGTGTGCCATCTATTTTCAATCATCTATTTTTTAACCAACTTTCTAAAGTGAAGAGCTTAAGCATTAAAAAAACTAACACAATGAGTAGCTTGGGCATCAAAATAGCAATGGTTGGAGGTTTTATTATTTTTATCAAACAATTCAGCAGATGTCGCCACAAAAGTTATTCTATTCACAATTGTTTATCAGCTTCTTGTGTAACGTACACAACCTAATCTGGCACACCCTCACTCACTCTTGTTAACCGCTTGTCCAGTTCACTAACCTGACCCGTACTCTGTATTTTTCCATTGCTTAGAGCTCCTGCAGCGAAACCTTTCCCTTCAGCACAGAAATATATCTCAGATCCATTTTGGTGAATGCAGCATGGCACAGGAAAAAATGCTACAACTTCTTTGAGAAGAAAATGGAAACCTTCAAGCTCAGCCAACTGAGCACCGTCTGTCCCTTGGTCATTCAGCTGGACTCCAGGAGGACATCCAGACTCTCCGGCAGGACAAATTTACCCTGGAAGAGCAGGTCGTGCAGCCGGGCTGCGGTGGCTTGATGGCCTTCTCGCATGCGCCAGGCTCGCAGCATGCCGAACACGCGGTCCACGTGCCTGGGGTTATCCTCTTCCAGTTGCTCCAGCTGCACGGTTGGGATCTGGAGTGCCAGCAAGCCCATTTGCTTCCAGGAATGCCCCACCCTGTCAGCCAGAACCATCAGCTGTCTCTCGGTCACTAGCTCAGGCCCTACAGACAAAAATAAATTGATTACAGGCATTCCTTCTCCATGCCGTCTCCACAGGTATCTTCAAGCCACAGCAAAAGTTGAAGCCACAAGTTTTCTAAAGTGCTGACTCATGTTTACTTTGCTGTTGCTCTGCTACCGCACCACACCCAGAGAAAACTTACTATTCACAGACTTCTTCTCGATGGACTTCTCCGTTTCGAGATTCTTCTCACACTTCCTTTTGACTCTTTCGCGTCCTAGAAAATGAAAACCAAACAGATTAAGTAATTCTGCATTGTCCAGAGAAATATTTTATAAAACGGAGCATCTGAAGCCCTGCGCGGGAACACAGAGCAGAGACTTCGAATCACCCTGGAGTTCCACTACAGTACCTCTCAGCAGCTGGCGCAGCTGTGATGGCTCCTTCAGGAAAGCCAGTTTGGGGTATGTCGCCTGAATGTTTGCTTCCTTTAGCAGCTTCAACAGCTTCTTGGAATAACTGCTGCCCCTCTGGATCACACAGTCCAGAAGGTCACGTATTTTCTCTGAGGGGTCAGCTATGGCCTTGATTCGCCGATATTCTGCCAAGGTCAGCAAGGAGTTCGAGTCCACATGTTGCAGCACAAAGTCGGGGTCAGCACTGAGGGTATCAATCAGCGTGCTCTTTAGTCTGCACAACTGTGCACTGCACCCTGTTGGTTCTGGTTCTTTCTCCATGGCTGTGTACCTCTAGGATGTTCTCCTGAAGGTATCATGGTAAAATACTAACATTACAAACCATTTCACATGAAAATGCTTGTAACTGTACTGAAAATTACAGATTGTAAAATTAGTTGAGGGCATATATTTTTGAATGCATCAATCTGACTCAATCATACTGTACTTAAATTATGTTTAAAGCTAAATCCTTAATATGTCTTTTTATACTGGAATATCCAATTTTTTTCCACAAAGTAGATGCAATATTATGGTATGAATTTTTGAAGTTAAAGTATTTATCGTGACAATAACACTACATTCATATTAGAAATTAAATATGCAACAACTCAAATTGAAACTTGTAGCTTCCTTATAGGAGCATGGTGCCACAGTTTCGAATCAGAGTTTAAACCCAGTCAATTCATATGAACTCAATTCTGTTCAACTAAAGTACACAGATTAATACAGTTATGGAAATATAAAGCTATATACACCCATCCCCTAGTATATGGACATGTATAATATGGACATTTACTTATCTAGACTTCAATAATGGGTTTTGTCTCTGATTCTGTGAACTTTTTGGTGCACCAAAATTGAAGAAAAACATCTCCAAGCATGTGAAGCAAACTAGTAATTTGACTCTGCAGACAAACACATAAACTGTATGGTCAGGCAAAGGACCTAGTGAACAGACACCATCTCACTTAGTTTTTACACGGAAAGCTGCACTATGTTCTTGGGTGCACGTCCTTTTTTTGTATTAAATCTGTGTATGTATTGATACATTATAGGCATAAAAAAGTTCAAATAAAAGCTTAAAGTTCATAAAATAGCTGATTGAGAACTCCTAATACCTATCGGATAGCGTAATGTTACAGCTGCTTCAAAATCCACTTTTAAGATACCTGTCCCAAATTACCCCAGTAAGTTCTAAGTAAACTACATGAATATTCTGACATGTACAGACAGCAGATCATAACTTTGTACCCTGTAAAGCTGGTTGTGCTTTACAATTTTCCAGTATATCTTGTAGAGTTGTTTCTTTTTCCTCATTCTTCACTCTCCTTGACCTCTATGCAGCTTTAGATGTCATCAGCCACAAGATTCTGCTTTCTTCTCTACATTAATCTGAATCATGTTATCGCCATTGAAGTGGTGACTTACCTATCATGTAGCTCTTACCAGGTAATTTGGTGTGGCTCCCTGAAATGGTGTCCCAGAGGCCTCAATGATGGGCCTTACTCTTCTCCATCTAATCTGCTTCCCTTAGACCTGCCGCTGCTATGCTGACAATAGCGGTTTCTCCTGATCTGATAACAGGCTACTGTCTACAATTCAGTCTTTCTGAGACTGAGATCTTCCATCTTGTAGCAAGTATATCTCAATGTGACAAACTCTTTGCAATGTACACTATATGGCCAAAAGTGTGTGGACACCTGGGGATAAATCCATGGGTATTAATATGGAGTTGTTCCCCCTTTGTTGTTGTAATAGCCTCCATCTTGTGGGAAGGCTTCCCGCCACATTTTGGAGTGCAGCTGTGAGAATTTGGCTCTGGCTCTCAAGTCAGCGTTCCAATTCATCCCAGAGGTGTTCAGTGGGTTTCAGGTCAGTCATCTGTGCAGGTCACTCCAGTTCTTCCACACCAACTTGGGCAAACCATTTGTTTATGGAGCTCAATTTGTGTAGTCATGCTGAAGCAGGAAAGGAGCTCAATTCAACAAGGAAGCACACAACTGTCTACAATGTGTATGTATGCTGTGTGGGTGCCGCTGAAACAGCTCAACTCAGTCATTGGGGGGGGGGGCTACAAATACTATTGGCCATGTAGTGTACATCCCCTCCTCATCTCTCTGTATTGACTTCCAGTGTTTGCTTGTGTCAAGTTTAAGACATCGGCTACATGGCATAAGATGGTAAAGGTATCCGCACCTTGATCTCTACAAGATCTTATTACTTCCTATTCCCAGACAAGTACATTATAGTCTTTTGCTCACTGGGCCCACAATTTAAAGTCCGTAGATTTTTAGTTTAATTAAAGGAGCACTTTGAAAACACATCAGATCTCAATGGGAAAAAAAATCATGCTGGACATCTATACTGATATGGACTGGGTAATGTGTTAGGAACGAAAGGATGCCACATCGTTTGATGGAAATGAAAATTATCAACCTACAGAGGACTGAATTCAAAGACACCCGGGAAATCAAAGTGAAAAAATGATGCTGCAGGCTAGTCCATTTTGCCAAAATTTCATTGCAGCAACTCAAAATCGTACTCAGTAGTTTGTATGGCCCCCACGTGCTTGTATGCATGCCTGACAACGTCAGGGCATGCTCCTAACAAGACAACAGATGGTGTCCTGGGGGATCTCCTCCCAGATCTGGACCAGGGTATCACTGAGCTCCTGGACAGTCTGAGGTTCAACCTAGCGGCATTAGATGGACCAAAACATAATGTCCCAGAGGTGTTCTATTGGATTTAGGTCAGGCGAGCATGGGGGCCAGTCAATGGTATCAATTTCTTCATCCTCCAGGAACTGCCTGCATACTCTCACCACAGAAGGCAAGGCATTGTCATGCACCAGGAGTAACCTAGGATCCACTGCACCAGCATAGAGTCTGATAATGGGTCCAAGGATTTCATCCCAATACCTAATGGCAGTCAAGGTGCTGTTGTCTAGCCTGTAGAGGTCTGTGCATCCCTCCATGGATATGCCTCCCCAGACCATCACTGACCCACCACCAAACCGATCATGCTGAACGATGTTACAGGCAGCATAACATTCTCCACAGCTTCTTCAGACCCTTTCACATGTGCTCAGGGTGAACCTGCTCTCATCTGTGAAAAGCACAGGGCACCAGTGGCAGACCTGCCAATTCTGGTATCCTATGGCAAATGCCAATCGAGCTCTACGGTGCCAGGCAGTGAGCACAGGGCCCGCTAAAGGACATCAGACCCTCAGGCCACCCTCAGGAAGTCGGTTTCTGATTGTTTGGTCAGAGATATTCACACCGGTGGCCTGCTGGAGGTCATTTTGTAGGGCTCTGGCAGTGCTCATCCTGTTCTTCCTTGCCCAAAGGAGCAGATACCAGTCCTGCTAATGGGTTAAGGACCTTCTACGGCCCTGTCCAGCTCTCCTAGAGTAACTGCCTGTCTCCTGGTATCTTCTCCATGCCCTTGAGACTGTGCTGGGAGACACCACAAACCTTCTGGCAATGGCATGCATTGATGTGCCATCCTGGAGAAGTTGGACTACCTATGTAACCTCTGTAGGATCCAGGTATTGCCTCATGCTACCAGTAGCAATACTGACTGTAGCCAAATGCAAAACTAGTGAAAAAAGAACAGTTTAAAAAAAAAAAGATGAGCAGAGGAAAAATGTCAGTGGCCTCCACCTGTTAAGCCATTGCTGTTTTGGGGGGTCGTCTCATTGTTGCCCCTTTAGTGCACCTGTTGTTAATTTCATTAACACCAAAGCAGCCGAAACTGCTTAACAACCCCCTCTGCTACTTAACTGACCAGATCAACATCGCAGAAGTTTCATTGACTTGATGCTATACTCTGATTAAAAACCGTTCCTTTAATTTTTTTGAGCAGTGTATTTTCAATTATACATTTATTTTTTTTTATGTCCTATAAATTGTTGTGACTGCCAATGAAGTCACACTTCAAAGGAAACAGATGCCAGGAAAACTTAAAAACCCTGACATGGCAAAAAATAATTTTCACCTTTTCTTATCACTGAAAACCTTCATCACACATGAATAATTTTGCCCTTCACAATATCTTCTTTTCCCGTGGATTAAAAGCAAGGCGACTTAAAATAAAGGCGCCGCTGCATTCAAAGAAATAAAACACATTATTATATCTACAAACTTTTTTCCAGTTAATACATTTTCACGTCCACAGACACGACAAAATGACCTAATAAAACGGGATTCATTGAAGATTTTCTGACAGCTGGCTAATTTAACGCAGGGAAACAACAGTCCTTCGGTATCAACGCGGAAGAGAAAAAAAAATTAATAATCATCTACTTTTCCACTACAAAAACGTTGCGTGAAGTAAGAATAAAGGTTTAAAATGCTTTTTTACACCATTCAAATGTCGACAAGCTATAAAAATCAATACCTTACGACCTCCCGTAGTTGAACCTCTCAAACTTCCGGTGGCCGTCGCGCTGAATGCTTGTGTGCAAATACGTACCGCCACCTACCGGTCTGGAGGACGAAGCTGTTTGCTGCACATTGGGTCCAGTCGGTACCGACAGTTCGCACCGGTCCGTCTCGGAAACATTGCTGGTGAGACAGGATCCCCCCTCAGTGGGACACTAATCCATCACAGACGGTCTCTCTCTCTCACTCACACACACACACACACACACACACTCTCTACAGTCCCCAAAAACGCATATCTTTGGACTGTTAAAGAAAACCACGCAAATCGACAGAAGCTGAGCAGGACTCGGACATGCCTAACAGTACAGAACCCAAGCGCTGGGAGATTTAAGTCGAACCTTTCAGTACGTTTACGCTTACGGACTGGACACTTAGCATTTTTGCATACTAACACACATAAAGAAAGAATTTAAACGTTAGCTTAAATAACTCCTAAAATAAATGTAACCATTCAGTTCCAATACGTGTTTTCTTTTGGTTTTGCTGGAAAAAAGCTAAATGTACTATATTATATGTATTATTTACAGAAAAAAACAACATTTTAAAAGAAAATTAATATATACTGTATATACATACAGTATATCACCAACTGCAGAGATTATATATTTCGAAATTATTTTTTAATCTTTAGGGCAGTGGGGTTATGAGGGCTGCTATGTGCTGCTGTTTAGTTTATTAAATATGAGTTATCGCTAGATGGCGGTATAAGAACATTATAATTTCACTCAGTGTCATTCGAGTTGACACCTTTTTCTAAAGCAACGTACAATGTTAATTTGGTACAAAAAAGGTTTCTTGGGGTTTCTTGAGGAACCTCAGTGAGAAACACAGAATAACAGATATTTAGACTGATGCGGTGGCAAGTGAAGAAAGGGGTCTTCCTCCACTAAAATAAACTCACTCTATAGCTTGGAATCTGGAAAAGAATAAGGTATCTTCTCTCATGTGCCTGGAGAAATGAGAACAGACAGCATGCAGGCAGCAGCAGAGCACGATTTAGGTGGAACATAGAGGAGACAAAAGAGTCTGGAGGTACTAAGAAGCCGGGTCATGTAAGGATCTGGTGTAGGATCTGGGTCTTACACTGGATCACAGCTGTAAAGGGGAGCCGTTTGAGACCGAAGCAGAGGAACGTGTGTGAATAGTGAAGGACACGCATCCTAGATGAGCAGCAGGATTTTGGATGAGCTGGACATGTGGTAGATACAGTATGTAGGTACATTTGTGTAGTACAGCCTGAAGAAACCAACAGTCTGGAGCAGAAGGGTAGCACAGTCTGCGAGGAAGAACAGTGTACGGAAATGTGGTGATGAAAACTGAGGAATTCGTCCAGTGTTATGAGGTTCTTTCCAGAAGGGTAAAGTAGAAGAGTGATGTTATCTAGAGCAGTGATTCCCAAACCTTTTTTACCCTTTTGTAAGTGTTCCCACAGCCCTATCAGTATGATTTCAGTACCCCCTCATACACACCAAAACCAGTTTGATCCTACTTTTTAAAACTCCTATTAAAATGGTTATTAATATTATCACGCTAGATATTAAGGCACATACAGTATCTCAAGTTCAGCATTGCTGTGATTCACCAGCTTGGACTGGAGGATGTTTATCAGTTTAACTGCATTGTTTAGGCTTCACACTGCCACTGGCCAGAGCCTCCTGGCGACCAATGCAGTGTCCATTCCAGGCAGCTCAGCACATGGCTCTTCCCACCATCTTTGCTCTTCTACCAGAATATCTAATAGTACCGATCACTATCCTTCCCATTAGTCCTCTGCATAAGCAAAATGTGCTAATTTATGTCAAATTCTCTTCTGTGGTGCACAAAGGCAGCCAGCTGGGCCTCCACACTGCTATCTGTCTATTTGTTCGATCGCAACGCAAACTGAGCTGCTGGTTTTACTTTGTCCATCTCTTGGGTAGTATTATTAATATACCAACAGTATTATTATGACGGACTGCATTATTTTACAGTTTACAAGACAGCAACAACTGTGGGAAGACTGAGTTCTTGGGTGATGGAATGAGGTTTCCTTGGCTTTTGTAGCATGCAGTGACGGAGCGAAAGAGGCTTCTAGTGCTTTGGCTGACTCGCTCTTTTCACATTGCTTTGTGTTAATTTGAATTTAGAACATTTTCATTGGAAATGCATCAGCCTTGCTGACGTAGGAGGGGTGTTTAGTGTTGCTCGGGTGGGTCAGCTTTGTGGAGCTGTTTGTTAGAATTTCACCTCAATATAAATTTAGGCACTGCAGTGGGTTCATAACTGCACATGTAAAGCCCTAAAAAACACATTGATCTTGGAAATATCAACAACTGGGGTTCATCTCTTTTTTCTTTTTTTGGGACATAAACCTTCTTAAAGTCCTTGGGGAAGTTACCTGAGTTCTGTGAGATTTCAAGCAGATGGGGTACATATTGCACAGTGTGTAGGGAGCCTGAGTGGAGAAGACATATAGCCACAGGGTCCAGTGCACAAATTTTTGTGCTTTGGAACTCAATCTGATGCTTCTTATGGAGGAGAAGGTCAAGAAGGAATAAGTCGTAGAAGAGGTGTTAAGCTGAATCTGAGGTGGCTTTAAGAAATTGTGAATGTTGACTATCTCAGCGATGAAGACACTATTTTATCAGGAAAGACAGAAAGAGCGCTGGAAGCTTGAGGGTGCAGGCGTAAGCTAAAGGTAGATAAGAAGCTGTGATGTTACTGTTTTGAGGACTCAGTACAAGGAATGGTTTCTTGTAAATGGAAAGCAGAAGAGAAGGAAATGGATAGTGTGATTCTAACTTTCAAGCAGAAGTGCCTTTTTTCTCTTACAAGCATTTTTAGCAATATGTCATTCCCTCTGAGAGGAGTGTGGAGTGGAGCGCAGCCAGCATTGTGATGGATGGGTGTGAGCTGGACAAGGGTCTTGAGGGTAGTGGGAGTCTAGAGTAAAGCAAAAGGGTGAAGAGAGGATTCAAATTTGGCCAAATTTAGTGCAAAAAGAAATTAAGTCAAAAAAGGGACAAATACTTTTTCAGGGCAGTGGAGCATATGAATACTGTTTGGAATTTCACATCATGTTTTGCTTTTTGTATACGTGCCTGCCTCAGCATGCCTGATACAAAGTGCAACCCTTAATCTTTTCTTGTACATCTCAATATTTTGCATATTTTTCATTCCGTATGAGCGCCCCGTGAACAATGGGGCATAAAAATTCATGGAAATGTGTCCACGCAGAAGGAAACCGGCAGTTATAAGTTATGTGATATTATTAAGGCCAAAGTCATTCCTGAGGTAACGCTTGTAGATAAAAACGGAAAATAAGGGATTCGGTTTGAATTTGAATGAAGCCTGTGAGGATTATGCATGTTTTTCATGTATTTGTGCAGATTTCCTACCAGAGTCCAAAGTGTTTCATGTGAAATGGTGACTCTGAAAAGTCCAGAGCCCATGACATCTCTCTAGAAGTATTTGAAGCTGTCATTTGTTTCTGAGTGTATGTGTGTGTGTGTGCATGAAACTGCTGTCCTGCCCAGGATGTACTCTGCTGCAAGTCTATGTTTCCAAGAGAGACCCTGGAACCCCATTGCCCTACACTAGACAAGCGACTTGTAAAAATAAGTAAAAAAAGTGAATGCTCTCTAAAATAGATAAAAATTACAAATATTAATTCCCTGCATTTAACTGTACCTGGTGTGTAAGTTCTACACATTTTATCTGTGCTTATTTGAAATTCTGTATTAATAAGTGATAACACTTTGCTCTTAACATAGAGTACAGCAAAGTATACTGTAAAGTAAAGTAAAAGAACAAAGACTTTTGGTGTTTCGGTTTCGGTCTATTTAAATTAAAATCATCCTTTCGAACAAGGCTGGATGACATTTGAATAGAAAAGCAGCCCTTAGACAGAGAGACAGATAGGAATCACAAGTTCTAAGCAGTCAGTAACCTACTGAATTCAGTCAGTGTCACATTTGTACTGTAAAACAGAGTATTTTTACTGTATGAACTGAAAGAAAGTATCTTGCTCAAGGGTGCTCTAGTCTGAAGGGGGCGAGTTGTTGACCAACGTTTATTACCTGTAAGTATTTTTGCTTTATTTGCTCCTCAGCACATCTTTGTGCCAAAGTTCTAATAATGTGCGATTTTATGGGTGTGTTTGTGTGTGTCACACAGGGAGAGAGGGGAAAAAACCGTGAGAGCAGGACAAAGGAGACAGAAACCCCTTCGAGGTTAAGGACAGATGTAGTATTAGTGGGGCGCGCTCCCGACGCGGTCCATGCGCGTTCGAGTGACGGCCGCTTTAAGACTCCCGGCGAGGGTGCGTGGCGGGTATCTAAAGCGACGCCAGGGGCGGACGCGCGCCTCCGGCAGTGTGTGTGTGTGTGCGCGCTTTTTCGGTCGGATGTGCCGCGCAGCTGTCGGTGCTGGAAGAGTGAGCGCGTTTGAAGCGAAGCTGGGACAACGACGGTCGTCACTGTTCGTCCGTGAAAGTAAGTGCGTCGGGCCGCCCGGCTGTGGGAGTTTTCCCTCGTCTTTAACCACACTGCCCCGCGTTCGCGAGCGTCAGGAGTCCCGGCATGTAGTTCTGTGGGCAGCGTTCCAGCGCGGCGTGGCCGTGGGTCTCAAGACGCGTCCGCCGTCGACACGTGGACCGCGGGGACGCGGGGCTCTCGGGTTCGACTCCCGTCGCGCTTTTTGCACGATTTCTGGGGCCTGGTTGCTGAAGCAACACAAAAACTACCGGATAACGGCGCGGTTCAGCTGCTCGCGTCGCCCTTCCGTTCCACATTCTCTTTCCAAAAGCAAAGAACGACGCTCGTTTTGCGCGCCCATGTATGAGTCGTTCGTCAAAGGTTCCCAAAATCTGGAAAGGTCCCGACCTCCATCACGCGTGTCATTGCCACTGAGCTGAACGGGACGCTGCTGCTAGTCCGTTGCTGAACAGTAGTCAAACACACCTGTCTCCTGTGTGAGGGAGGTTTACCTGCACAGAGGCGGCCACCACGCTTCCTGGTTCCCAGCTGTCAGACAACCTGTCGAGCACAGGGAGAGTAGATGGACACCAAGGTGCATCCCCTGTTTTTGTAGACCCCATCATTGTTTGAAGCTCACTTTTGCCTTTTTTTTTTTTTTTTTTTTTGGTGGCTTAGGGTAGCGTTGGTGTCCCACCGCTTCTGGGTTGTGGATTGCAATCCGGCTTGGCCTGTGTGGAAATGGCAAGTTCTCCCCATGTGTATATCCCTTTTCTCCAACAGTCCAAAGACCCGTTTCGGCGCCCATAATGTATGCAAAGGAAGACATTAGGCGGTACAGGACATGGTGAGAAGAGCGGTTCAGCTCTTCACCGAAAGGCCAGGTTTGACTCCTGGTGTAAAAGTTAGCCCTCATAGCCTGTAAGTTTCCTCTGAAATCAGACGGACTTTAAACACACATTTTCACTAAATCTGTTGACATGTTACGCATTGTTTCTGCATGGTACGCTTAGTATTTGATTTTCTTTAAAATTCCTCATTTCTTAAAGGCGTGTCAGCCCTTTTTTTGTGCAAAAGACTACCGAATTGGCTAATGAACATATATACCCTGTTTTTGTGCAACACCTTATTCAGTGCAACAGCATTTTTTTTTCTGCTATACAGTTATTTCACTTCCACATGGGGGTGTTTTATTCTGTACAGTGGTTTGTATTGGATGTTTTTTGTCAGCAAAACAAACTTGTTGACTCAAACACAAATGATTTTTGTCCCTCGGGGGTGTCACTTTGGCTTTTTTCATTGAAGTTATTGACTTGGTCCCACATATTCTACAACAAAATCAATTGCATACTTCCTGTATCCTGTCATGGCATCAATGGGAACCACTAAGGCGAATCTAAGTTACACTTAAAATAGCCGATAAAGTTATTTTTATCTGACACTTGCATCAACAGTTACTTGCAGCTTTAAGCTACTTACTTATTTCGCCATTTACGCAGCAGGGTCATTTTTGCTAGAGCAATTCAGGGTAAGTACCTTTATCAAGGGTATGACGGTAGGAGCATGCATTCAAACCCTGGGCCATTAAGGGCAAGGCAGTACCTCTGTCCAGTATGCTACCTGCTTTTGCTTAATGCTAACTTATGTAAATCTGTCTTTTCTATCAAGCGCAGTCTCTGCTTATCTGTTTGTTCTGTATGCACAGCTTTGTTTTTCAAGCCACAGACTTGATGTCTGTTATACAGGTATTTATCAAATTTAAGGGCTATAAAGTTTGATTTATTTATTTCATCGATTTTAACTTTTTTTTTTACTTTTCTCACTTTGCTGCAGGTGGTGCAAGTATTGCTCCTTCTGGCATCCCTGTGTTTGCCCTTCTCAGGGGATTGTGCATCTCTTTCTCCCTCTCGCTCATTCCGTTTTGCACACACTGGCCATCATGCAGTCCAAAGCTAATTTGTCAGGAGAAAGACAAGCAGGGCAATTTGACAGCTGAAGTACAGCAGTGTACAGCACCAACATTATTTACAGTTTGTACTAAATTCAGCCTGCTTAAGGGTATTTAAAGTTTACTGATATATATTTTGGAATTACTTTTTACTTGTCCGCTTTCTGACCTGGGCTACACCAGGTAACTCAACTAGTAAACTCTAAACATGTTAACTCAGTAAAGGCAGACAATGATCATTTGAACTTTTTATTTTTTTAAATCATAAACATTCATAGGCCAATCTAGCCTGTTTTTGCCATCCAGGGAGCATCCTGTCTCAGGCTTTTTACATCCTGGATAGACTACAGACCTCTGCGACCCTACAGTGGTAAGAAATTATTGATAGTGAATAAATGGAAATATGGCATTAAAAGACAAGCTAGAAATACAGTAATACCTAACAATTCAATTGCTGTGACATCTTATAACATTTCTTTGAGTTTTATTTTATCCATTTGAGAATTAATCAGGTTTTTTTTTTTTTTTATCAGATACAATTTTTACAATGTTTCCAGTGTTTATCGGTATAACTAATTTATTTAGTGTTATGTCGCACACTTTCCAAGCCCCATTTACTGTATATAATATTAGCATTTATAGCGCTGTTACAGTAAATGCAAATTTTCTAATGTGCTAATTGAGTTATTACTGCAGTTTGTTACCTTATAAATATCTTTGGGTGCTATTATTTTTCATTTTTGACATTTTGTTTTGGTATTTAATTTCAGGAGACCTGTTTTTGTCTGAGAACCAATCCCCGCCATAAGAATGAATGGCAATTCTACGCTATTTTGCTCAGCGGGATGATTTCGGAGAACAAATGAACCGTTATGTGAGGAATGGGTGTTCTCAGTCAGGGCAAGTTTCCTTCCATCACTGTTAGACTAAACACTGCTGGAGGTGATCCTGCTGGTGCAGGGTAGCGGAGGAGGGCAAACCCAGCTGGGGGTGCAGGAATGATGGGCAGGAATGCTGGTGCTGCCTGTGCGACTCTCCAGCAGCAGTGTTTACATGTGCACCTGAGGCAGAGATAAGCATGGAATGGGCCTGTTCTCTGATGCAGTGCTGATAACAGGCCTGTCGTTCAAAGCGCACCACAGTGGGCTGAGCACAGTTCTCCTCTGGCAGTTCTCCGGCCACACTTCCCAGCAATTTGATGGAATTTCACGTGCAGGGTGTATGATGGGAAAATATTAGTATTCTATATGCAATTGCTTGTTACCTGGGATTTTCCTGATGATCTTATTCACCTCAGCATGTTTCAATAACTGAGAACATTCTTGTAGTCTTTGCTCACACAAAAGCACCACAGAAATAACAGATGCATCAATTGCAGGCCTTTCACAGGGGACAAAGTACCGCTGTCCAAAAAGTTTGTGCACAGATGCTTTAAAATGTTATACAGTTGGGATGTTAACTTTGTCCGACATTTGTGTCAGCCAACAGTATAACCCTATTATGTTACTGAAACTAACAGATATAAAACCAGCACAGGTCTTTGTAAGCCTTAAATAGTTTTTGACAGATTTTCCATTTAGTGTAATATAAAAATCCCCTGAGAAGGGTGGACACAGGGATGCCAGAAGGAGCAGTACTTGAACCAGCTGCAGCAAAGTGAGAAAAGTAAAAAAAAAAAAAAAAAAAAAGTTAAAATCAAATAAATAAATCAAACTTTATAGCCCTTAAATTTGAGAAGTACCTGTATACCAAACATAAAGTCTGTACATACAGAAAAAACAGATACGCAGAGACTGCGCTTGATAGAAAAGACAGATTTACATAAGTTAGCATTAAGCAAAAGCAGGTAGCATACTGGACAGAGGTACTGCCTTGCCCTTAATGGCCCAGGGTTTGAATGCATGCTCCTACCGTCATACCCTTGATAAAGGTACTTACCCTGAATTGCTCTAGCAAAAATGACCCTGCTGCGTAAATGGCGAAATAAGTAAGTAGCTTAAAGCTGCAAGTAACTGTTGATGCAAGTGTCAGTTAAATAACTTTATCGGCTATTTTAAGTGTAACTTAGATTCGCCTTAATCAGTGGTTCCCATTGATGTCAGGATAGAAACTTGTACAATACAAAGTCCATTCACACAGCCTACCTTATTTCTGGAGACAACTCAGTCTATAACATGTGACCCAGTGAGTTAGAAAAGAGAACCATAGTGGGAGTAAGAAAGAGTTAAACTGAATGAGAGGGAGGATCATTTCTAAAGGTGAAAACTGAAGCATATTATTAAAAACAAAAAAAAAAAAAAAATAAGCACCCAATCTCTCGTGTGAGATGTCCATCTGGATGTCTTGTGCTGAAAAACTGTCACTGTGGTCAATGTTGGCAGAGGATACATGACTGTAAAGCCATTTATGTGGCAGAAATGGAAGCAGCCTTCAATCATGCTGTAAATTTTGAATGATTCAAGTTTGGTAATGACAGAGTATAGTTTGTAAAATGTCCTGAAGGATTACAGACCATGTGTAAGAAGCAGTTTGGCATAGTTTGTGGGTATTGTTCGCCCAGTGCGATACCTGTGCTATTTATTTGCATCTATGAGAAGATCATGACATAGTGCAGGGCTGGAGACTTAGTTTGCAGAGGAAGCTGGGTCTGCCTCAGCTGAGGGGCTCAGACCAGTGATGAGGAAGAGCATCATTCAGAGGACAAGGTCTTTGAGATTGTTGTGATCTCTGCTGTTTGGTGCCAGGCTTAGTGTCCTGTGGCCTCCACTAGAAACCCACACAGGAAGATGCTGTTGCTATGAGGGCTTTTGAAACAGCTGCATGTGCCAAGTAAAACATTTTCTCTCCCTTCTGTCTGCTGTGCTGGATTTCATTACATATTTATTTATTTGTGTCTCTACCCGTCTGAAGCTTGGGTTCCCAGAGCAAAACTATGGGGGTGGATGGGGACTGGTGAAGTTGTGTTCTTGCTTGTTCTAAGGCTCTATGACCTCCAGAGCACAGGACTGTTGCACTTTTGCTTTAGATTATGTGACAATGGGCATGTTTTAGCCTATTCTGTCTCTGCTGTTCAGGCGTATTAACGGACCACCTCAAGGGATGGTCTCAGTTTTGGAATGCTGGTGAAGCCAGGGACAATAGCACTGTAGCCCTAGAACAGTAAGCTACAATGGATTTTGTTTTCAAAGTTAAAATAACACTTCTTTCATCTTGTGAAAGACCCAGTGTTGGCTACATGCACAGCAATGTCAATATGAAAGTAAAAGAAGCCTCACTGAAGGTGAGTTCTATACCAGTTGGTGGTCTAATCCTGTCCAAGAAAGTATGCTGGACTTTCCGGAGGGGGGAAAAAACTATTGATGTACGATACGATCGGATTTGCAGTGTAAGAGGGGAGCACCAGCCCACAGACGGGCACCGTGGCACCTCAGGTACAACGGCTGGAACACACATGGGTTTGGCAGTGTGTGTGAGCCCAGATGTCACCTGGTATGACTTCACCTATAGATGAGCTAATTCATTTGAATACTGCTGAGTGTGTAAACAAGACACTCCTATAGAGGGTTTCCACAGGTGGCTATTGGGCCAGTCTACATCACCGATTGACACAATATTAATACTATTAATACAGAAGTCACTCCAAAACACATTTCTTGTGTGCAGAGCTTGGAAATGTTTGGGTCACTATAGCCCATGTGACCGTTTGATCCAAATTAGAGTTTACGTGTTTTTTTTTTTTTTTTCTTGTTTTCTGAAACCTTTGTAAGTTAGTCCTTCACCACCTGTTTCTTTTTGTCTACTCATTTGCTGTTCAGGTATCACTTCCACAGGTAGCTACTACAATATGGGTGTTCTGACAGCAGCTGTACTGAACAAATAAGCTGAATAAGCAAAAGTCATGTCTGTGGATCTGTTTCCCTTTTTTACTCTTCGTAGTATGTTGCTTTGAAGCTAAGTGTTTATCAAATCCATAAAAATAAGTGCTAATACTAGGAATAAGGTAATGCAATAATGTGCTCTGAGGTAATACTATATGGAGTAGTCTTAAGTCAGGAAAGCTGAGGCTGTCGGTTGTGTAAAATCTTAATTTCCTGCTGCTGCAAAAAAAAAAGCTTCAGAAAATCAAATGCCAGAGTCTTCCCAATTTCTTCATTTACACAAAATATAGCTTTTCCAGAATAATGTTTTTGTCATCTCGAGTTCTTTGAAATGCCAAAGCAAAAGGTATTTTTACACGTGAAAGTGAAAATGCAAAATATTTCGTAATCGTTGCAAAACAAATTTTGATTTCTATCTTACTGTTTAATGTGCGTCATTTTCATTTTGTGTTTCGGTGCCTTTGTAGCCATTTCCAGTGCATTTGTGCTTTCTTAACTCTTTCAAGACCTTTTTTCCAATCTGGATCATGTATGTTTAACATGAAGAAATGAAGTACATAAGATCGCTGTCTGTATCTTTGCTGTGTAGCATCAGCAAATAATTTGTCAGATGCATTTGAGCTTGAAATTAAGTTTACTTGCACTTAACATTCATTGTTATTAGGAGAATTTTGAGGTTTATACATTCGATTTAGCCTGATTTGCGCCAATGAAGGACAAACATTTTTTTGGGTCCGAGAAACCAAAAAATCTGATATAAGCAGTGATACTGTACAGAATAAATACTCACTGCTGAAGTAAAAATAGCGTAATGGGCAAAAAGTACTGTTGTACTGAGTTATAAATCTGTTATATGAACTTTTGTAAGCCGTTAGCAATTTCTTTTGGTGTAGGACATAGTTATCTAAGGGTTGAGGGTATAGTCTGTTTTGTGTGGAATGGAACATTTTTCTTGAGCAATGCTTCTGCCAGTCTTCATGCTGAAGAGAAGCTTAATAACTGAATATCTTGTGCAGTGAGGACACGGGCCTGCTTCGCCACTCACAGCACTCGCATTTGTCTCTACCCTCCAAACTGTGCCTTGTTTGCCTTTGTTCGTCACGGATGACAATCCTGGCACCCCAGAAGACTGCCCACACACCGCGGCTGCCTTCGTCCTCCTATGTTTTCCCCATTCTAATGCTTTGATGTGGAAGTCAGGAGGCATTTGGGAATGATCTGGGAGTCCAGATGGGCTTTAAATGCAGCTGAGGTACTGCTTCTATTGTTTCCCAGAACTCAAGATTAATGTTTTTTTTTTTTTGGTTTTTTCCTCTCCCCCTCCCTTTTTTATTTATTTATTTTATTTTTTTGATCCCCTACATATATGCCACAGCTTCCCCAAAGATATCCCTCATTTTAGGACACCCTGCTGGGGGTCCTTTCAGATAGTGTTATGTAATCTTAACCACAGAAGCTTAGCGGACAAAGAATCTCATTTCCTGTTAACTTCTAATGTAAGACACAGTGTCCTGTTGAGGGGCTGTGCTCAGTTAACAGTGCTGTCAGTGGGGTGCTGGGAGGACTTTAGTGTCCTAACTTGTCGATGACAGGATTGTGATCACAGAACATTGTGGCAAGCCACATCTCGCCTACCATCCGTTCTTAATGTGACGACTGGAAGTTGATTGGTGGGAAACGCTGGGCTCAGCAGGCTGCCGGTCGGGTTTGCACACCTGTGTGCGCCACCGTGGAGTGAGCTGTCCTTGGCTTTCTGCTGGTGACTCACGCTGGAGAAGCCGGCAGTCCGTGGGATCTTGCTTCCTTTCACGCCACATGTCCTCATTCACAGCGGCTGCACTGTGGGCCAAACCGGGGGATTTTGCCGGGGGTTTTCCAGTACGGGCTGCCTTGGAATTTAAAGGAAGGTTATCATTAGTAGCCTGTCTAACTCCGGCTGTTGCCTGTCCAAGAATTTTAAGATTTAGTTAGTTATTTGTTTATCCAGTACTGTTTTTTTTTTCCCCAATGCCACTTACCATGTTAAGCTGCTTACATGATTTCTCCATTTGTACAGCAGGGTAATTTTTACTAGAGCAGTTTGGGGTAAGTATTTTTATCAAAGAAACCACTGCAGAAGGTGGGATTCAAACCTGGGGCCTTTAAACCCCAGGAAGTGTATTAAACTACTATGCCCCCTACTGCTCCAGGAAGGAAATGCTCTAAGGATCATTATTATTTTAATTTTGCAGAGGAAATGCAAGCGTGAAGAACTGGATGGAGTGGAGAACTCCCTTCCCGTTTTGTGTTATTCCCCTATTTAGTAAAGAGAGAAGTATTCACACAGTTCAGCACCCCAGGGTACTGGTGTGACTGACATTTTTTTTTGCATCACCACTTTGGGTGTGACTCATCCTTTGTGGGAATTTGTCACTTCCTTAAAAGGCTGGCGCATAGCTTCTTTTCCTGGAATTTCAGCCCATTAGTTCATTGCTTCTCATCACACCTACGTACACCCCTGCACTCCAACACTTTTTGTGTATTTCAGGTGTAGTGTGGGATTCAGGGAAGGCAAGTAGGAAGGTGTCTCACACCTGACAGGTAGAAGCTGTTCTTGACTGGTGCATTAAGTCACATGGCTCCCTTTGTCCCCACCCCTGTACACATATGCAACCACAGAAGCTGCCCTGGGTGTTGAGGAGTGACGTTCAGCTTGGGGAGTAAGCCTGTGGAAGAGGAAAAACGCAGACATACACTTTTGGAGCGACTGGAACAAAGCCGCAACGAGAGAAGAGGCCAGGAGCTCAACATAAGAGTGAAAGAAGCAATAATAAAGGAAAGAAGAAAAGTTGAAGCACAGAACAAGGTGAGCATTGGGGAGGGGAACGGTTATCAGGTGTCCTCTTCAGGACAAAAGGTAGCACAAAATGAGTTAATGCTGGGAAGCTGCAACAGGGAGGAGGCTTTTAAGCTCAGATGGAAAAATTACTTTGTGCTTCTGGCTCTATAGCCCTTGTCCATTGTTTAAATGAGCCTTTCAGGCACATAGTGCTTAGTAAGCGCTTTGTCTGACACAGTGCTTATATTCAGCAGACCACCCTTAAATGTGTTGGGCTCTTTGTGCTCCATGATGGTAATTTGATGGCATCCTCCAGGTGAGACAAAAGCATTCATTGGCAAAGGGAATTTTCACTGTTTCTCCCACTGCACTGAGCATCAGGGATCATGCAGGTACCCCTTTCAATATGTATGTTATTCATATGTATGTCGTTCAGTATGTTACTTGTATGAAAGTCATAAGATGAGTCCCTTGATCTTTACTCCACAAAGCACACGGAGACTGTGATGTTAGAGATGTGTAGCATCACAAAACTGTTCGATTTAATAAATAAAATCAATAAACTTCAATAAAGAGGATAAACATTTTTTATGAACAGTACAAGAGCAACGCAGGAGTCAAATGTGCCATGTAGCCTAGTGCACCCTAGCCAGTGAAATCTAGCTATGAGGGTTCTAATGAGTAGTCGCCATAGACTACAAGAGTACTGGCAGCCGATGAGGACCATTGGTATGCAAGGAAAAATATTGGTTTTTCATTTAGTGCCACTACACTTTATTGCTCAGTATCAGCCCACTGCAAGCACTGGACAGAAGTGCAGAAGTTGTCACTGGTTGCTTAGTTTTTCCACACTTCCAATTCTTAAGGAGTTATGCAGATTTATATGATGAAGGGGTGTTGTAAGGTTGCTATCAGCACACAGTGTAATCTGCTGGCTTTTACAGTCATTTTGCTTACTGATGTGCACTTTCATGGAGGCTTGTGCACATACAGTTGTTTTTCTTTAAGCTGCTTCTATGCTGTGAATAGGTAAGCTTGTAAATGTTCTTTTTTTTGGTTGCTTTCATTGCTCTGTGATACATTATACCTGTCAGCTTGGAACCAGTAAGGTAGAAGCTGGAGCAGGCTGTCTTAAGGGCAGTATAAAGAGGGTCACAAAGCTGAGAAGTATTGGCCCGAAGCAAAGCTGCCACCAGGCTGTGATTAACACTCACAGATCTTCGCTCACTTTTATTATTTTGGACCCCTGGTGTAAGTGACTAGGGAGAGCACTGAGTTGTGAGGAAACACATCACTGACTGCAGCCTGTGAACAAATGGACCCCCACCCAGTTTTTGTACCCTTGCCGTCCCAAGAACGGGCCTCCCAGGAGTTTCTCTATCTCCCTTGGTTGAGTCATTTTTTAGGGAAAATTTAGGGACCACCCACTCCTTTTCACACCCATATTAGAATGAGATCAGTATGGCAGATTGCATACAAAATTAAAAGTAAGTTGTTTTTGTGCTTTTCTCAATCCTATGAATTTGGCTGCTGTAAGCTGAGGGATTGTTAGTAAAAGTTGTTAGGAATGTTTTTTGACAAGGTTCCTTTCAATTTTAGTTCTTTATATTTGCTAATAGGTAATATGTTACTGGGGGCTGTAATGAACACGTCTTGAATAGGGGGTGATAGTTGTTGGCTGTGTATGAAGGAAATAGTCTGGCCTACACATGTGCCGCCCCAGATTGTCAAAGGTCTTCTTGTGCGTGGTTCAGGCTGCATGCTATAGCTTGTTGCAGCTTCCAGCCCATCTTCCATGACAGGGAGTGATGTGAGCAAATGTCTGACATCACTGAAACATGATGTCACATACTTCTGAGCGTGACCTCTCTTACATACCAGAGAGCCTGACTGAGGTCTGGCCCAACCAAATGTGTGTTGTTCAGAGACTTTGAATACCTGTAAGAAGAACTTGCATGGAGACTAATGAAATTTTAGCAGTGCCCTCACTACTAGTTCTGCTTGCTTCTTGTCAGAGGAAGTGTGCTGAGCACAATTTGGCCAGACAGTAGAATACTCTCTGTTCGTGATCTGCGGCTCAAAACCCTTTGGTGCATGATGTTTATCAATGCATTCGGCTCCCCCCTGTGTCTAGGTTGAAAATCTGCAGAGATGGAAGCCAATCCGTTCAGCCGCCGGCAGTGGGCATCGCAGTCCCTGCGTGTGACTGCAAAGGAGATCTCCCTGGTTGGTGCCCGGGGTAAAAGCAACGCAATTGCTGAGCGGTTCTCTAAGTAAGTAGCTCTTCTGTTTTTTTTTTTTGTTTTTTTTTTTTTTTTTTTCCCCCCCTCCTCTTTACCCTCTGCAAATATGGACATACATTCACAGTCTCCTGACCCCCTAATGCATGTATCCACACACTGATCATGTACATTGAGTGCCTTCTGAATGTCTAACTTGCACTTACCTTGAGTGAGTCTCTGCTAGAGAGGGAAAGAGAGAAAGAGGGAGCCTAAGGAGGCAGGGTGGAGGCTGGTGGCCAGCCATCCTCCAAATGTGAGAGTATTTCCAGCTTTAGCATCTGTCCCAGGGTGTTGGTTTTTCCAGCCAGTCTGCTCCCTTGAGTTAATTCTCATGTGCCAGACTTGTGCTCCCCAGCCAATACCCAGCCCTGAGGTTTGCCTGTGAGCAGCCAACGGTATTTGCATGTGGGAGAGAAATTAGCCATGATAAAGGGGAGCTTGAATTGTTCACCACTGATGCGTCCCCAGTTTCCTGAAACAATGATGGTCTGTACACATTGCTGAAGTTGGAGTCCAGCTATTTGAACACTTAAAAGCGGCATATAAGCTGCATATCTTGTATAAATAAATTCAGTCCAAGGACCATTCATTGTGGCCTTATTTTGTCATTTAATTCAGTGCTCCTTCACACTTTGCCATTACCTTTGTCGCTTAACTAATGCTCTCCCCTCGACTCCCAAGAACAGTACTACAGTTTCCTCATTCTCTTTTACTTCTAGTGATGCAAATATGGTTTTATAGGATTTCTTTACTACATTTTCTGTCGACTGTATAACTAGTGTGGATGCTTTTGGTGGCTCCAGAAGAAATGTTCCTCAGAGGTAAAGTGCAGGGCAGAATCTGTATCTTGTTTATTCTACTCACGTAAAGCTGAATTTGGGTTTTTTTTTTTTGGAACGTTTCTAGTTTGTCTGTACTGCCTCTGTCCAGAAGGGGACAGCACTGTGTCTGTTTGGGCAGCTCTCAACCTGGGTGAGGACTTTGGGAGATAACAATGTTTCATCTGTAGAGGAGATTTAAGATTTAGCAACCAGACATTCCCCATCTCACCCCTCACATGTGTTTTTCAGGATAAAGCAGTGGGTGTGCAGTGGGCAGGGGTGTTTGGGTTGGGGATGTTTACTTTAGCAGTGTTTTTGGACTTCTATTTAAACAGTTTAATTTGTATTCTCCCCTTGCCGTTAGGTACCAGAAGGCTGCAGAAGAGGTGACCTCGGACAGACGGAAACCAGTAAGTACCTCTACCTGGAATGTTAACCCCAAAAAGAGGTGGATCAATAAGATGAGATACAGTACCTCATGTTTGGTCTTGACCCCATGTCAAAAATAAAGCAGAAATAAACCTTTTTATTTATTTATTTTTTTATGTGTCCCGTTTTAGAGGAAATCTACCATCATGAATGACATAATTTGTTACTGGAACTTTCCTATGATGATTTTCCTAACATCTTCATTCTTTTTTTCCTGCGAGCCGGTGCCAAGCATTAAAACCAAAAGTAAAAACAAAACCAGGCTTTTTAATTCTTTTTCCTCCTGCGTGTGCAGTACATGTGGATATGGCTACACAGTTTCCAGGGTACATGTCAGGAAGTTGTTAGATATGTTTTCTGAGAGTGTTCCTTGGATATTGTTGTAGTCCTTAACTCTCAGGAAATACTGTGAGGAAGGAAGTTTGATCCTTATCTGTTCAGAAAATGCCCCATCATTGTATGCATTCTGTGACCTGAGAACAAACGTCACATGAGGGGTGCTGGGGTGGAAGCGTGACTCTCAGGCCACTTGCTCCTGCCGCACACCATCCGGTCAGTTTCACTGACTTTAATGTGACCGTAAATGATAGTTTTGTAGATGAGTAGTCTGCATGTAGTTGTGCGCTCGCTCTCTTTCTCTCTCTCTCTCTCTCTCTGTCTCCAGCCATCCATAATTGCCATTGGAAGGCACTCGGGTCTAATCCTTCTTTAGACTCTTTAATCTGCAGGTAATTCCCCTTCAGTTTTGCATAAGTACTCCAAATGCCATGTGTCCATGTGGCAGTCCAGAGTGTACAGGTGTAGCAAGTGGCAGGCGACATGCACGGTTACTCAGCTCTGCCCAGTTAAGCCACCAGCCAGTGTGCTGTCAGTTGGCGAAGGTGGTAGGGAGTGAATCAGGACCGAGGAACTGTCTTATGCATTATAGCAGGAGTTTAATCACAGCATGAGGTATGTTCACTGTGCTTCTTGTCACATTGAATCTTCTCCATTAGCTTTTGTAATAGGAAAGGAGAAGGTAGCACCTGATTTTCTTTTTTAAAAGTATGACAGTGTTGTGTTCTTTTGCAAAGGCTCAACAAGCATGTGGTTATTTTATGATGGATCTTGAAGACAGAAGGGCCTAGTATAGAGCTCAAGCATAGCTACAGTTTGACCTTAGCTTCAGCAGAGATTGAAATATGGAGCAAGTTGGGGTGTGGATCTTTACAGAAGGAACAAGGGGTCAGATTTTTCCCCATCTTGTTGCATTGCTTTAAATTGGAATTTGCCTTAACCAAATAATGTATTAAGGCAAAATAAATTCATTTTTAATCCTCAAAAAAGGTGAAACAGATCAAACAGGTCTTCTGTGCCACTGTTTATCTAAGTGAACGAAAAATAATAATTGGGACAAATGGCAAAGCCTTGCTTAAGATGAATGGCAATTCTGCTTCAGATTCTGTGCTGAAAACCAAGCTTAAGAGGTTTCTGTGACAGAGATTAATAGGTGAAGTTTAATGTACAAAGGCCTGAGCAAGTCGCTTGTGAAACTAAAGTATTATGTTCTCACTCCTGTTTTATAAACTAAATCAGGTATCAAGCGCCAAAGGGTTAAAACTCTTTGGAAAAAGTACCATTTCCTGCTTTTATACTCCTGTTTTTTGTCTGTCTTTTCTACTCTCGCTTTCTCTGTCCCACTCTCCTGGCTGCAGGGGGGTGGGCTGTGCCTGCCTGCAGACCTTCTCTAACTGCTAACATCTGGCTGAGCCTTTATCATTTCCACTGAGCAGAGCGCGGAGGAAGGGACGGGAGCTTCGCCTCTTTGCATTTTCCAAGGTTTTTACACTTCTCTTTAAGAACAGAAAGGTTCTTCCTTCTCATCTTTCGCGACTGACTGGTAGTGATTGAAGATGTCTATCTGCGTCGCCTCTTACCTTGCGTTTGCTGTCGGCCGTCTCTGGTTTCACTTTTAGAGGCTCCTTTGAAAAAGTGGGAAGTGTGGGTGGGAGGGATACTTGAATAAGTTCTGTACTTGAAAGGCAACTCGTCATATAAAAGTCTTGGTTGTGAAAATGATTTCTTCTTGAATGTTAAAACCAAAGTGTGGTCTTGGTTCCATGTGACACGTTTATGATTGGAATGAAAAAACATGTTTCTCAATGCTAACTGGTACGAGTGAAGGCATTTTAAAATGCACTGGGTGTCAATGATTTACCTTAAGGTATGCTTTTATTTATTTATTTATTTTTTTAATGTTTCCATAAGATTACTTCTGAACGTGTTTAGTGAATTGAGACATTTAAAATTGGCTTTGTTTTTGCACACTTTCCATACAAGTCCTTTTCTGAAAGTATTTGCCAGCACGCTGGCCTTCTGTTCTGTAGAAAAAAACCTAAAACTTTCATTTTGATTTTTGTGTTTGGGTTAAATCTCCGCAAAGACACTCGTTTACGTGGAACAATAAATCCTTGAAACCAGTTTGCCAAGGGCATAAAAAGTGCAGAACTTGTAAAGAGAACATAAGAGAAATTTAAGACTGTGTGACTAATGGATAGTTGCATGAATTTTTTTTTTTTTTTTTTTTTTTTTTTTTTTTTTGTCATATCCGGTGTATTTTTCACTTTACGCTATGCTTGTGGGTGTCGGATTACTCTAATTTTTCTGAGTAAACTGAAATTGTGCATCAGGACTAGAAAGCAGAACTCTAATTTCAAAGTTTTATGTTTATTTCCTTTGGCAGAAAAGAGAAATGCAATCTCCTGTCTCATTGTTGCTGTTTGTTCAGAAACAATATGGCTTGGAGACCAGTTTCCGTTATAGTGGGGGCTGCTCTGAGGCCTCAGCTGGACCCCACTGCAGTCATCGGAGCCTGATTTCAGCTGCTGGGCCTTCTTATTCATGTAACTCGTGTACAAAATGTGATTTGTTCAATAAATGACGCCACTTCCAAGTGCTTACGCTGATCTCTCCCCTCCTAAAGGCTGCAGACAACCTTCCCCCAACGCTGCGCAGCGGTAACCTGAGTGTGCTGAAGAAACGCTGGGAGCAGCACCCCCTGCTGGACCAGCCTGCGACCTCTGCCCTGGCCCAGCACCCCTCACACATCCCTGCCCACACAACTGCCTGGACTGTTTCAGACGCTCCAGGAGAGCAGCAAGCTGCAGCGGGGGAGGACGGCCAGATACAGGAGGGCGAGGTCATCATGGAGCGGGTGCAGCACAGATGGGTGGAAGCCGAAGAGGAGGAAGGCAGGCCCTCGGGCGTACCCAGCTCCCCCATCAGCAAGCCCAGTGTGCCCCTCAATAGTTTGAAGATGATGTTTGAAAAAGGAGAGGGTATTCATAGCAGAGTGAGTGTCCGCCTTCTCCACAAGCCTGTCAAGTAGGCAACTGTGTCCTGACTTGTGTCTCAAGAGTGTCTCCGTGCCTTTGTTACACTGAGCATACAGTAAGATAAAGCATGCAACACTGACATTGGCTGCAACCCTTTGTGCTCTGAGTGGTATCTGGAGTAGAGAGGTGATGGTGATGAAAGTTTATGAAGCTGTTAGTGGATCAGAGAAGTGGATCTGGAAGAGGTACGTTTTGCAACCATTTGTGAACATTGAAAGGGACTCAGCAGTTCTCTAAGATAAACAGGATGTTTGCCACAAGACTCAAAAGTAAGTGATGAACAATGCAGGCAGGCTTTCTGCATCTCTAACAGGGTAGTGTTTACAGAGCAGCAGAAGCAGATGGGAGGTGCATTCAGCTCTTTTCAAACACGAACTTCTCAGCAGGAAACTGTGTTTCTATATTTAAAATGAGCATTAGGGGAAAAACTTTGGGACAATCATCCCTTGTATTTCCCGCGTACGGTCTGCAAATTGATGCGTGACTTCAGGTCTGCTGACTTGGGGCCTCCAGGAGACAGATCAAAAATAAGTCTGGATTGTTTTATGGCTTTTGTTTGTGGAATCAAAAACAGCGGTGTTTTTTATGAGTTACAAAGGATCACGGCAGTAGGACTGAGTAGGGAAGGAAGAACTGTAGTATGAAAACAAACAGTTATTATTGTGCCTGTCCCAACACACCCCAGGTCCCCCAGTGCCACAATCCTTCTGATCACAGCGCTGCCCTTTCTCAGTTTTGAAGTGGCGTCCAGCCCTGCGCGACGTGCCCCACCTGTCAGGGCCAGCCATGTCTAATGGGAACCACGGGATCCCAGCTGTGCAAACTGTGCCCAGTGACATTCAATCCACTTTCTGTTCCTCCATGCATCGCTGGGTGGAAAATTCCTCAAGTTTCCTCCCTCCCCGCAGACCTCCTTCCAGTGTCTCCCTACACCACCTGACAAGGTCAGCTGACAGGAAGTGAGAACTCGCAGTATGCACATCCCCATGGGGGAAATGGGATAAGGCTAGTTATTGAGCAGCCTCTCACTCTCGCTCACACACACATACACACACGCTAGGGCCCAGCAGCTGCGTGCATCTCTGTGCAGGAGTGATGTCATGGCTGAGGCACGCACTTCCCAGCAGACATACTCCCTGAAGGGCCTGTTTTGCAGATTCACAAGTTTCACACTCAGGAGTCCTTGGAGGCATTTCACGGGTGTATCCCTTAGTTGAAAAATGCTAGTTTTACATGAAAACTGGTATAATGCATTCCATTCCATACACCATGTAAGTTAGTGTTGTTCAGTAGGCTAACTTTTATATGAATCATGCTAGAACAGTGCAGTAATCCTGATCTGAAGAACAAGGGAAAAGGGATGACCACTGACAGTCCTTAAGAGTTACTGGTCAAACTTTGCAAGATCAAAACTTGTGATTGACACTTTTGTGTATAAGTGTATGGATATGTGTACTGTGCTCTTAAGTGATATTGATGCATTGCTTAGCTGTATCGGGTTTGTTGATTTTCAAAATGAACCTTAAGATCCCTCATTGGCTGCTTGTGTGCAGTACAGTTTGCAGCCCCTAAAATTTTCCGTATATTCTTGGCAAGGCACAGCAGGTACAGGATGCACCTCGGTCATATCTCTGGGTCTGTGAAATTAACTTTTCAGTTTTTGTGTCCACGGTGCTTTCTTGTCAGGATGCAAAGCCCTTTTTTGCACTTGCACTGATTTGCTTGTGTAAAATTGCTATTTATTAAAAAAGGTGATTGGGACCCTGAATATAATTTTTAATACCCCCAACATGCGCCTTCTCGGCATTACCTTGATGTGGCTTGCAGAAAGACTTGTGGAAATGCATAGAGAAGATGCATTAGTAACAGCCGCAATAAGTAATGAACAATTATTTGATCAGTTATTCTAAAGCACACGGATGCTTGATCCCCTTATGGCAGTGCACGAAGGTTCAGGTTTGTTTTTGAGTTGCTGGCTGACTTGTGTCTGTTTTGTACGAGTGTGTGGCCTTGTTAGGTTCATAACAGCAGTGTGTAGTGCGAGCTTCACTGTTGGTCCTTGGTGTGTCTAATACTGGAAAATAACAGGCTTTTTTATGTGGGCTGTTTCTCTGTGTGGGGATTAATGTACGGCTGTTTGTCTAGTCTGGCTATTAGTCTGCGTTGTTTGTTGTACCTCCGGCTTCACTGTGTTATTACTCTTGTCTGGCTCCCCTGCAGGCCAGTGCCCCTTGACTGCTAATCTACCCTGAGCTGGACATTCTCTGTTTACCAGCTGCTACCCCACCCTCCGGTCCCCTCCTTTTGCATCCTTCCTGCCGTCCTTTAATCTGTGCACTCCTGATCTCTTGCGACTTGAGTCAGAAGACGCTGCTTCTCGGCCTCCAAGGTCCGCAGACAGTGCCTGCTGCAGCTCCATGCTGGTTTTAAGGCCTGTTTTTGAGCTCTGTAGCAAAGAGCATTGTGTAGAGAGATGGGCGTACTTCTCAGAAGCTGGACCTGACTGCCGTTTAGGTAAAGGGGAACATGTAGGGAAGCTTTGCAAATAATGCTGTTTTGCTTACTTAGAGTCTATAGAGATAAAACTTAAGTTTAGGGTACCTTTTTTTGCATTTTAGAAAAGACTGGACCCAGTTATCTGTTTGAAGACAAAATCCAGGAACAAGAGATTCTTACTCAGGATAAACAAGGGACAGCTATCTCTTGCAATGTGGTATGACTGGTTCCTTATCTAATATTTGCAGATCCGTAGGTCTATTTTGTCTTGTGTGTGTTCAGTTATTATTTTAATGCATAGTACTTAGTTTAGCCCTAGTTTACTTTGTGAGGTAGTTTTAAAGTGTAAGTGCAAAAAGAATCGGGATGAAAAGACTTTGAAAGCTGGATGTCTTCATGCATTCTGTGGAATTACTGTGGTGAATGGTGGCAACAGAGGGATGGCTGTGGCAGTGTCTGCCCTGTCGAGGCATGGAGCAGATGCAGTGTCTGCAGGAGCCCAGGCACTCTGAGCTCATAAGAGGATTACCTTTTGAAGAGTGTGTGCTGAGGTGGAGGAAGCAGCCGTCTCACTGGGTTCCTGGGCAATATCGTGGCCAAATTTGAAACTTGACACCTGAAATGCCCCTAGTGCTCTTCCCTCACCACTTACCTTTGGCTTTTTGTACAAAATGCGTGCCACCATTTGAGAGTAGCTGTTCTTGCAAGTCTTGCCATCGATCTGGGCTCTTGATGTAAAAATTGTCCCTGCAGTTGACCCGTAGTTATTAAAAGCTATGCTCACCACCAAGGAGGTTTATTTAAAAAAAAAAAAAAAAAAAAAATGCACATACCAAACAATGGATGGCAGGCTGCATGTAGTCAGCACTTTATCGTAATGGAATGTGCTGGACAAGTTGTTTTGAACATATTTTGTAAGCGATTAATACGACTGTAGAGCAGAAATTCCCAAACGTCTCTTCCCTACACAACCCCGAGTGTGACCACAGACAGTTGAAATGAACCGCAGTCTAGCCACAACCTAGTGTCTCACCAGGCTTTCCATATCAAGGAAAAGCCACCTGGACTACTTTTTACACGCGTCACATTTTTCGAATTAGCCTGTAAAGTGTCGTAGGCCTCACGTAGACCCTGAGTAACGCTCTGGAATGTTGGTCAGTTCTCTGGTGTGTTTTGGAAGCTGGCTTTCTGCTGGTGATCATTCTGTGTCCCTTTGCTGATGGACATGGCGATGTAAAGAGGTTCATTAGGTGGATTCTTGCCAGATGTTGGATTCTTACTGGAGTTTCTCAGATGTACCTTTAAGTATTGGCATGTGCACTTCTAAGAAATACTCATTGACAGTGTGTAATGCTAAACATGTGCATTTTTATTAAACCAGTGTACTGCATTACTTCTGAGTTCTGAGGGGCAGAGAAGGAATGTCTGAATTTATCATGCAAGTTGTGGGACTCCATTTGTGATGGCACTTGGGGAATTGTCAAGTATTTTAATTTGGAACCGGGAACACTTGCGGTCAAATGGAGGTTTTTGATAGCATTGTGCTTTTGCCTCTGGTCAGGTGTCCAAAGGGCCTGTGAGAACTGGTGGGAGCAACTTCTACTCGGAGAACACAGATCATCTTGAAGACAAAGGTACAAGTTGACATGTAGAGAAACCTCCAAAGTAAGAACGGGGTCTCTCACACACACACACACACACACACACACACACACACACACACACACACACACACACACACACACACACACAAAAAACAGAGGAAGGACAGGGTTCTGCACATGACACTAAGGGAAAAACCTTTACACTGGGCCCCTTAGAGAGACAGCAGTCACCAAATGGAAACCAGTTGGTGTGTTGGCATGGAGTTCTGGCTAAATTATATGTCTGCTCAGGGCTTCTGGACGGGGTAACCACTCCTGACCGGCTGGTGGAGACCACACCCCTACGGGACAGAATGGCCAAGTACCAGGCTGCGGTGTCCAAGCAGGATTCCCTGTCCCCCACACAAAATGTAAGTGCTTGTCCCATTATTGCAAATAGCTGTGTTTTCAAGAATGCTGAATACTTTTGAAAATAAGAATTTTTAATATAATTTTTGTAATGTGTAAAAGGTAAAGACCTTGTGAGAATGTATAGATTTTTGCAAGGATGGGAAAACATGTTTGGGTTAATCTTGGCCCACTCTTCCATGCAGATCTGCTTTAGCTCAGCAGCATTTTTAGCTTTTTGAGTCTGAACAGCTCATCTGAGTTCTTGTCACAGCATCTCAATTGGATACAGAGTTGTGGTATGACTAGCCCATTCCATAATTCAAAAACTTTAATTTTGTAGTTTTCAAAAATAAATGGTTATACGTTTTAAAATCACTGTATATTTTTATGCTATGTGTGTTTGCTTGTTTTTTCCAAGATATGTTCACTGTAATTTAAAAAAATAAAATAAAATCCCCCACTTTTCCATACATGCAAAACTAGGAAGGGTTGCAAATGCCTTCTTCATTAGCTGCTTGTATATACAGATGTAAACAAATTGCTTAGTGGTAATGAGTGCTAGTTTTACTTGCTTTTAATGTAAAATAAGGTCATCTCTTCTGTCTCATAGTTGCAGAGTGATCAGATGGAGGTGGAGATCCACAGCCACAGTATGAAGCAGAAGGAGAATGTGCCTCCAGGGAGTGGGGACCTGGTGGGTATCTATGTCATATGACCACCTTGCTGGGATGACTGGGCCCATCTGTTTTCAACTCTGTTAACTAGCATTGCTTTCTGGATCATTGAGGATGGCAGAAAAGTTCATTTTGATGTCTGTGTAGTTCTGGGTTTGACCTCAGCTTGTATGGAGTTTGTATGTTCACACATTTATGTGGATTTCCTCTCACAATCAAAATGTTTTATGTGAATAATGTATTGTAAATTTGTATGTGAGATTGTAAGTGAAAGATTGCCATGTGGTGGATTGATATCCTATCCAACAGTGCACAACCTAGAAGCTGGGACGTAGCACCACTAACTGCTGCGTCAGTGTCGCCAAAGTAATAATAGTACAAAAATTGTTTCTTTTGCTACGCTGGAACTTTTATCTGAAAGGCCTTTTTAAAAGTAGTTCCATGTGAATCTGTAATTCAAAAAGATCCTTGTATAATTTAGATCGGAACATTGACTATAAACCGAATATCTGCAGTTTTTTTTTTTTTCCATTTTTTTAAAAACTATTTTCAGTGACAAACCTCAAGCTGCCAGGGTTTGATTATAATAAATGACTATCAGAATGTACACATGTTCATCAGACTCTGTACTTCCTTCCCACAGAGTCCAATTTCGGTGTCGATCACCAAAAAGTGCTCCAGCACAGATGGCCCTGGTGAGTGAGCAAGCCTGACTGAAAGGCTCCATTTCCCAACAATACCAAGCGACGTACTTGATTTCTTTTTAACCGGTTATATTATTTTTGTAAAAGCCTAAATTTAATTTGAAAGTTAAAGCCCACTAAGCCAAATACTTTGACATAAATCACATTGTTTAAAAAAAAAAAATCTATTAACTTAATTTTAGTGGCGTTTAAAAAGCATCTTTTAAAAAAAAAAAAACCTAAAGAATTCAATTTGAAAACCTGGCTCCATTAAGAAGCCCTGGTCCTTTCCTCCTTATTCAGTTTTAATAGCCATTAAAAGTGACATCATGTAACTGCCAACAGATGCTGTACAGCATGCCAAGCTGTGGTAAAAGCAAGACTGTCAGTGACATTTGACACCATTTTTCAGGTTAAATTTGTTAGAAACATGAGATAGAAAATTTGCTCTGCTTACAACTGCACTTGACAGGTTTGGTAAATTAAGAGGACTGTGAGCAGAGCTGGGGGCCCGGCAGGAACCCTGCAGGGGAGCACCAAGTGTGTCCGTGATTGGGGGGTTTCACCTACAGCAATGGTTTCCTGTTTTTCAGGGGCTCCAGTGGAACCTTCAGACTCAGAGTCGCCATTGTGTTTGTCACATGATGGTTCTCAGGCCAAAACGCCCAGGGTGCGTCCTGCATATTTGCCCGTTTTCTCTCCTGATATTTCTGTAATGATAACCTACATGTTAATACATAGTAAGCTGCAGTGTAGTCTCATAGTAATTCAGAAGGTATTGCTGCTGTGAATAGCGTGACTGAGCGTGTGGGGTCATTGTGAAGCTTTTCTGCTTCTCATTTATGTTCTATTCAGAAGTTCAACTTGCCTGTGCGGGAGAGCTGTGTGTCATGTCTAAAGACAGTCTACCCCCTGGAGCGTCTGGTGGCCAGTGAGCAAATTTACCACAGTGCCTGCTTCCGCTGTGCACACTGCAACACTAAGCTGAGGTACGTACTACAGAGTATCAGGTTGCTCACTAACACCTTTGTGAGAGGTTGTAGTTTTGTGACCCAAGAATACTAACTATTTCTCTCTGTTGCCATCTGCTGCCAGCCTTGGGAACTACGCCTCCCTGCACAGCAACGTGTACTGTAAACCACATTTTAGCCAACTGTTCAAGGCGAAGGGCAACTATGATGAGGGTTTTGGTCACCGACCACACAAGGAGCTTTGGACATCCCGAGGAGAAGATGCTGAAGACGATGCAGTAGACCAGGCAAAGAAGTCGGAACCTGAGGACAAGCTGTCGAGCCCCTGTGTAGAGGACTCGCCATTGGCTAAGGTGAACATCTTGGCTGCAACCCTGGAGGAACGTGCTAACCCCATGGCAACAGGCGACCGGTCAAGCTCAGAAAAACCGGTGGAGACACGTAGGCTCAAAATCTCCTGGCCACCATCATCTGAGGGAGAGAAGGTGTTGGGCGGGGCCAGTTCTGCAGCAGATGCTGGGTTCGCGAGGCCCTTTAGGGCCAAGTGGCCTCCTGAGGCTGATGTGAAGGAGTCATTCCTGGCACCAAGCCCAGAGCGCACTGAGCTCACAAACCTGCGTCGCAGCGCCTCCCTCAGAGAGCGCAGCCAGCCGTTCTCCGTGGCGTCCCCGTCCCCCGCACCCAAAGAGCCCCAGCGTCCCAAGAATGGCCTGGAGCCAAGTCCAGCCTCAAGCACAGCCATGGCACCACTAAGCAGGGGGCAGGGTGGGCAGGAAGCCGCGAATGACAGCCTGGTGAACGGGTCAGTCAGCTGGAAGGAGACCGTGCCAGAAATGGAAGAAAAGAGCACCACAACACAGGAAGGCAACCTGGCACAGGAAGTAGAGGAAGAGCAACAGGGGGAGGAAGAGGAAATGCATGAGCAGCTGTCTTCTTTGGAACACCAGACCTTGAGTCCCAAAGTTCCAGCATCGCCGTCCTCTCAGAAGGACAGCACACACAAGCGGGCGTCCCAGGATGTTGGTTTCTGGGATGGAGAGGAAGCCGAGGAGGACGGCGACGAAGTGTCGGTGGAGGAGATGATCAAAAGGAACCGCTACTACGAGGAAGATGAGGAAGATGGGAAAGATGAGACAGAAGACTAGAACGGCCTTGCTTCTCACTACTCTCTTTTTCTCCTGGTTACAGGAGACTATGGGTCAAGGAGCTTGCGGAAAAGGCAGAAATGGTTCTAACTCACTATTGAGGCTAAACAAAAGCACAAACTTAATTTCTGACTTTTGTGCAAAACTGGTTGGTGTCATTTTCTCTGATTGTCAAGGTTTATTTTTATGTTTCTTACATGTTTTCTCTGCTTTTGAAAAGTGAACCTCATTTTCTTGTGTCCTGGACAGCAGCGATTCATATGACAGTTTTGAAAAGCTGGCTTTTAACTATTTCTAAAATCTAGAGGCTGGGAGAAGCTAAAGTCTTCAAAACATGTAATCCTTTACCTTACAGAAACATCCATAACGTTATGTACATTGTTTCTTTTTTTTATGCTTTACGCTGTAATTTTTATGTCTCTTTTTAGATGTAAACTAACATTGCGCATTTTAGGGGTTTTATACTAAAGAAAAGCAAATGAACTGCACATTTCATGACACAGAACATTTAACCAAGTTCAAGCCTTTGTTTTATTTGCATACATACAGTTCAACTTATTATTGGCCATTATCTAGAATGTGTTGACTTTTAAAGTAGTGATGTTAAAGTAGCAGTCCTTCTTGCTTTGCTTTCTATTGGGGTTCTAACCCCACCCAGCGCTGCTCTGCCTGGTATCCAGCAGGCAGGTCAACCAGCATCACACCTACCGCTGACATTCATACACCATGAGTTTAGAGATGCTCTGGAGGTGTGGCCTTGACTTAGGGTTAGGGAAAATAGTTTCCCACTGTATTCTTGTCTTTTTTTGGAAATTTGAGTTTGTGCATTTCATACTGGAGAAAACAACCACACTGCACAAAGACACTGATCTGATCCATGTGGGATTTGTTTTTCTTCATGCAAATTTTGCTTTGTCACACATTGGCGTACTGTACACCAAAGAGGGGTTTTTTTAAACCACTGTTGTACTGTTTTACATTCCGTATATTGTAGTGGGAGAACCTGTAGAAACAGGACAAATGTTTGGTATTTCTTTCAGGGGACCACGTTGTCATTTATGAAAAATGTTAATAAATTCTTTGAATAAATCTGTTTTCTTATTAATTTTTTTAGTACACAATATAGCCATGGTGCATTAGGGCTGATGGATGTTGGACTTGTGCAGGGAGGAAACTTTCCAAACATACCTTAACATTATATAGAGCAGTCTGCAAGTGTTTTTCCGCAAACTTTATATCCTCCCAGCATCCCTACAAGTCAAGAACCAAGTCTTCCCTAGCAGTTGTGCACTTGCATGGGTCTCCTTTGTTCACATTTGGAAACATTTTGTACATCACAGAACCACGTAGCTGCAGGAATTATGTCCATTATTTAGGCATTTCTAACACGAGCAGTAATCTCAAAGTCCTTTGGTAAACAATTGTTGTTTCAGCGCGTCGCTTAAAAAGCCGGAATGATCTGAACGTAACTTTATAAGCGGGCGGGTTTACGCCGGCGAACCATCCTGTTGATCCATGTGTATGACAGATTTGCCACAGTCACAGAATTTATCCCAGACCACATTCAAGTTGAAGTGCACCTCTCCCACTGCCACATCTGCCAGACATCCCCTAATGAGTGTCTGCTTTCCTGAAAGGAACGGGAGTTCTGTTTAGTGCAACATGAAATAACCTTTCTCTATGCTCTGCCAAAAAAAGCAGTTCCTACCTGACACTACAGTAATGGTGACTTCACAGTCGCGGGCAACAGAAGTCGTAAAACACGGCAGAGGCTAAGTGAAAATGCATTTGTATCACGAGGGCTTTCTGCCGAAGTGCTTACAAACATAATTTCCCGGCCTTTCGCTCGCGAAGTAGACCAGTCATATTCCAGAGGGTAAGTGGTGCCGCTGGTTGCTAAGCAGTGCAAATGGACCTTGCGAACAGATCCCATCAGATCTGAACCTGCTATTCGCCGAAGTAGAATCTTTTACTCTATTTTACATTGACCCAACATTTTAAGGGGCTTAAAACACACTCAGTTGGCTTCTGCACATTAAATAGGAACCAAAGGCTGATGTCACATCTATGAGGTGTATGCATAACTTGTGGATTTTTAAACTGACTGCTTTTCTGAAGGTATCGGGCGGTACCGAGGCTTCGCGAGCGGTACAGGTTTTCACAGACATACGGTTGTAGAGAAGACGGGGCCCTCTGGAGGCTGGAATTTCACGTTCCTGCAGGGTGTCTGTTCCCAGAGCGCTGCGCTATTGGGTTTTCATTCCAAACAGGATGAAAGATAACATTGGCACCCTTGATATTATTACAAAATCGCATGAAAGGAAAGACTGACAGGAGGCACGAAAGGTCATGAACTTGGAGAACCTGAGATTTCCCCACAAGGACCTGCTTTGCGTAGGATAACAAAAACAAAGGGAAATGTGAAGGACATGAAAAAGATGGGAATCGGCCAACAGATCCACTTGGCTCTAGCCTTCTCCGTGCAGCTTTTTTCAGCGCAGAGAGCCGTTGCAGCTTGCTCTGCTTTAGGGGTAAACTAGACAGTCTGTGCCTATCTTGCTGGGCTTGGGGCAGCCTTTTCTCAGCTGCTTGGGGGCAGCAGGTCAACCTGCATCATCACTCTTATGTTCAGCATCCCCTGTGCGCATGAGAAGCCCCTGCCTGGGACCACCGCTTCCTGCTTGCCGGCGACCTTCTCTTCTGAGCGCCGATCAACTACATGGACACACGGGGGCGACGGTGAGTTAACATTCAGCACAGCTGCAAGCTTGGGGTCCTCACTGAGGACTCCTACCAAGCATGACCTGAACAAATAAATCCTTAAATACATGCAATGTAATATAAACATGCTTGCATAATGTTTAGAATGCAAAATATTTTAACTGTACACACGTGTACTTAAAGAACAGGCACGTTTAATTACCCTCATTGACAAAGCAAGGATGAAGTTGAGGAGACGACAGGGTTTCAGTGTAAGTATTAACAGATCCAGCTGGGGTCCTCTGCACACAGTTCACAAGGTTAAATTGTGCTTGTAATTTAGTTGAACACAAACACATTTTGTACAGACATTTTTATTCCAGCCTTGCGTTGCACGCACGGGTGCAAAATGACCCCTCGATCGCAAAGGCGGTGGTAACCAGGGAATGTGTGAGCGTGTCGTGTCGCTGTGCGCTGTCGCCTTAGCGTCTCCACGGTTTTGCTCCATCTTTTCTTCGCCTTCCTCCCCCTCCTCCTCATTGTTAAGGCAGAACAGGTTAAACACATGCCGCTGCTTGGATCGCACTTCTCAGAGGGCCGTGGTAGTTGCTGTTGCTTGCATTAGGGGACACGGTGAACGTGATGGGTGCTGAGCGAGGAGCTGACACACACTGCACACACACACGCAGGCACGCATGCGGTCTGAACATTTGTCCATTTACCTTTGCTGTTCAGAGTCATCCCACAGCCTCTAATATCCCCTTAGAAGCAGCTCAAGGAGCTCAGCCCCATTACTGCAGATTATCTTCCTGTCATTTATTTGTGTGTGTGTGTGTGTGTGTCAGACAGACAGTAAGAGAGACAAATGCGTATTTGATAAAGACATCTGACTGCTGCAGGTGAGGAAGATGGATGGCATAAGGGCTTAAAAAAGCAGATGGATGCAAATAAACACGTCTTGGTGCTTTCCTCCACTGCTCAGTTTATTGCTTACCAACTAGTTCATTTAAAAATTATCTTCTTGTAAACCAAAACCCGAGCCCTCAAAGCCCCGTGCATGAAACCCAGCAGGATTAAAAACAAAAACAAGCCATGAGAGACTGTCAGCGGAAAAGCGGGGGAACATGATGATGTTTTAAGGCGCTGGCCGATCCCCTCCCAATGGCCGGAGGCCGACCGCTCCCAAGGTGCGGTGCGCAATCCATCCGGGCAAACCGCTGGAAGAGCGACACCTCATGGATGAACCGGGCAGCTACGGGAACCTGAGTCAGCGGAATGCTGGAAACACATGCAGAGAAGCTTGTTTATGAAGGAAACCGAATCTGACGTGCGGGCGCGCGGCCAATGAAGCGCGTTTCCGCCCCGGACTCTCCCGAGACCTTCTTGACCCGGACAAAACGTGACCATTCGTGCTTTCGTGATTAAACCCCGATTATTCCTGGTACCGTGCGTCTTTTGTAGTCCCTCAGAGTTTCCATGAGACAGACGGTCACGCAGCCGTACACACCGGGGTGCTGAAGCACACCCTCACGCATCCCTGGGTCTGCACAGCTTCTGTGCTGTTTTTCAACCTATCCGCTCCACGGTACATACTTAAGATCCCTGGTACAAAAAAAGAAAGAAACACAGATGCCAAAGGGAAAAACAACACAAAAAGAAAAGCATGTGGAAAAGGTAGCTTGCAGACAAGATCCCGGCCCTGCGTGCCTGGTAAATATTTGTGGAGTTGTCATGGGACCCGTCCTGGGCCGAGGATACTGTTTAAACAATCTGTATCTCGGCAAGGTGGGGGGGGGGGGCACGGAGACGCTGTATCATTACTGCTCCCATGCGGGCTGCTGTCACAGAACCACCAGTTCCGCAAACACGGGGAGCAGGGCGAATAAAAATAGTCTCCCTCGTGGAGGGGTACGGCCTCCCTCTTTCAGCGCGGACCCGCGGCGGCGGGCCCTCACCTCGAGGACACCAAGGGGCCGCGCAACTCTTAAACCTTGATACCTGACCGGGAGAGCAGCAGGAGTCCGTCGCTGACAGCTCCCGTTCGGTTTGGGCTTTGCGAAATGAAAGATCACCCACGGCGAGGGCGCTCGGGGATGCTGATGTTGGAGGGAAGACCTACTGCCGTCATCAAAAGTCCATCTGAAAAGTGCAAACCCCAACAGCGAGCGGCGTACGGCTCCATTTCCAAGGGTGCTAAAAAAGCAGGGACACAGTTGGCTACGTGCAGGTCCAAGTTAACCAAATGAAACATTAATCATTCTGGAGAATGGCTACACAGAGCCCAGACAAAATACCTCTCGCTGCCATTCGCTCCTTTTCAGGAGCTCTCACTGCTGTTCACGACCATTCACCCATTGCTCTTTGTCTCCCCACAAAAGCAAAATTTAAAAACATATTTCGTTGGCACGGGCTTTTCATTTTTCTTCATTACTGTCAGCCTTTATCAGGTTTGGGGAAAGAGCACAACAACCCGTTATTACATGCAATACAACCTCCCAAACCGCAGAAACAAGCAGTACAAATGTTCTTAGTGAGGACTGCTTTTTTGCAGGCCGTCTTTGTAAATCAGCAAATACGTCTTGTAGTTTTTGGATGAAGACTGTTGTAGCAAAATTCAGATTTATTTAAGTGCCACCTGACACCCAACGATAACCCAGCCCTGGGCGTCACCGCTAACCGTGTCTCCAGTTAGTTCATTTCAACGCCAGTTACGACTGCTTCAGGAACAGCTTTGTATTTCAGTTGACAGGAACAGCATCTATATTATTTAGGCTGTACACACTGGGTAGTTATTTTGCTTTCTTGTCGATTAGATACAAATGGCAAGAGCATCTCACAGGCCGGGCCTTCCGAACAGGACTCCAGGTGTGGGCGGGGGTTCCGTGCCCAGGTGAAGCACAGATGCAGGGTGGTGATAGCGTGTTATCTGCAGAAGGTGCACAGGTTATCGAGCCTTGCCCTGCTGTCAGCTCCCACCTCGCTCCCGGGCCTCTACGGTTCATAAGCATATCGTGGCGAGGTTACGCAGCCAAGCAAGGGATGATGGTCCCAACAGCGCTGCTAAAAAAATAAATATCCACGCCACGCAGATACGCCGGCAGACGCATGTCAGCCGAGGTGATGCGCAAATAATAACAACATGCAAGCGGGAACCGCGCCAGTCGCACCCTGCGCAGCAGCAGCGGAATACAGGCGCAGGCCGAAAACGTACAGTATGAACTGCCACAGTTTATGCGTGTCAGCGGATCGCTTTAGGTGACACAGAACTGGCAGACGAGCCATCTTTTACACTGAGTCCATTTTACATTTTAGTCGTGAACTGATCCTCTGCTATTCAGTCTCCAGGTATCTGGTGTTTCTCCCGTTTTGTCTGGGGTTATTAATACCACTTAGGGTTATGAGGCCCATGTTTTCATTTATCTGCTCTACAACATTTGGTCTCGTGCAATAAACAGCCTTGAGGGTGTGAGAGCGAATGACAGACGCACTGCATTGTGGGAACTGCGTACCCATGCTGTCAGTTGTGGTGTGGCCCTCTACACTCATGCCTGTGTACCCACACGTTTGGGTGTGCTTGCACTGTTTATTTTACTTAGCTTCAAATTTTGCATCATTCATTTACGCAAGATCTACGTTCTCCTCGTGTCTGTGCGGGGTTTCTCCAAGTCTTCTGGTTTCTTACCGCAGTCCAAAGACATGTGTTTCAGGCTAATTGCTCACTGTAAGTTGCTCATAGGGTGTGTGCCTGTGCGACTGTTCTGCAAAGGCTTGGCATCCCATCCGGATTTGTTGTTTCTTAATGTGGTGGCCAGCGAGTCTGGGACGGGTTTTGGTCTGCTGCACCCTAACCTGGACAAGCGGTTAAGGGTAACGGATGAGAGGACGTATTTACTTAAATGCACATTACGGCAGTAGGTTTATTAAATCAAATTTTGTGCATATGATATGTATTTATTCTATTTCAATGCCCCACACATCCTTTTCCTTAAGAGATTAACCATAGTTTAGGATGATTTTTGGGTGAGCTCGGGATGGGGTTGGAATCGATTAATCTTTTTGAACACAAAGAAATAACCGAATAAATCTTAATAATTAAGTTATTTTATTATTTTATTTTTTTTAATATTAAGTCAGTTGTTGTGAGTAAATCAGGACTGGATCATGGTGGATAAGTGTACTTACCAAGTGGTAGCTAAAGCAGCGAACGCAGCTTCTTCTTTGTTTCGACTGAGCACTCAGAATGGGCTATGCTGTAGTTACATTCCGCAGAACCAACCGATAGTAACTTTTGGACTCTTTTCCGGACCAAAAAAAAAAAAAAAAAACCGCCGATAAGGGGTGCGCTCCTGGTGATCGTGACGCTGTATGGTGTGTATCGCCTCTGAGGGTAACCAAAAACAAAGGCACGTGAGCGCCGATGAAACCACTGCAGCACCATTTCACGCAGAGATGCTTGAAACACACAAGCCCTGGGCTCGCAATTGTCGAAAAAGTGCCGTGTGGGGAACAGAGCCAAGGATGTATGGCAGATCCACAACTAGATAACAGCTGGATTCATGTCTTCATCCAGGTTCACACCACGCCGGGACCCAAAACACAGCTACACGAAACTGGATCCGTTTTGCTTTGTTCCCTTGTCTTGTTTGCTGAGATTAGTCACTTGCTAAATGAAATATAGTGCCTTCCTACATCTCTTCCTCGGGTTCTGACTGCTAATCCACTTTCAATCTCCGTTGTCTTTATCTCTGCTGCATGCTACTGCCTTGAGGTAATTCTCCAGTAGGGCGGCACCTCGCTGCTATACCGCTAAACCCAGCTTTCCACGTACAGTGATTTGTTCTAGCACAGTAAATGGAGCAGAGGACTTACAATTCAAGAGTCCCGTAACAGCAGTTTTAAAACATTTATGCACGACCAACTTCGGTATACATTAGACAAGCAAAACTTGGATTTGCCACTACCGGGTCTTTCAAATATTGGCTTCATATGGCTTCTCCCAGAGTGGAATGCAGCGCGGCACTACTCGGGGGAAACCCCTCGGAGGTATTTCAAAAGGGAGTTCCTGACATACAACAGCACTCCCAAAAACACGTCCAGCACTATCATAACAAGAGGAAACTGCAGGCCGGCGTGCTCACGGGCGCTCGTGGTGCTTGGGTAGGGCCTTCGTACGCTGACCCCGTTATTTACATTAATTGTACGTTTACCCCGTTTTACCATGTCAGCTGATTTTTACCATGTTTGACAACTGACGGCGTACGTTTTTGTGCTGTACTTCAGCCAAATATCAAACGCTCACCCTTAATAAATAACATAACCGCAGTGTTGCTGTTGTGTCACTCATGCCAACAGTCTGAAACTTGAGGGCAGATAGTCTGATTCCATATCCAGACCTTCAGCATCCATTTATGAGTCATGCTGAGAACTCATATGAACTTTGAGGGAACTGGCAGCAAACAAAACTTTGTTAAAAGTAACCAAGCTACAAATCATAGCTCTTTTGTTTGCTTACTTTAACTGTTAAACAGCTTGTAGAAATATTTAAATATAAACTTAATTGGTGGTAAGGTTTTACATATTTACTATGCAAAATATTTACCGACACACGAAAGACTCGTCTCGCTGATCTCCTGCCCAAAAGTACACGAGATGCACACCAGAAACAGCCTTTGATCCAAAGCGCCGCTGCGCTCGGGTCACCTGCTGTTCTTAGCGCTTTTCCTCACATCTTTCGGTGTGAATTCGGACTCTGGTGAAAGAGAACGTAGGGGCTGTTGCCACATGGCTGTGCGCGACGTGTCTTTTCTTTCTGCTTACACTTGAGCTGAGGACACAGAAGAACCCAGCCAACACAAACAGCCAATGAAGCCAATGTTCTGATAAGATCGGGGATGACTCAGAGTTCATTACCATAGCTGTGTTTTTATAGTCCCCGCAGTGGCACCACTTGATGACGGTCAGCGGAGAAACCCACAGCCTTTGCTCAGGAAGAGCACGAGAGCCTCGGCTCTTTGCTCACCACCAAACAGGGCTTCTGTCCACTTCCAGCCTAACTTCCGGTCCTTTGTTTTCCCCACACCCAGCGAGAAGCCACAGCAGCCAGGCCAAGCGTTTAAACGCTGCCCGTGATTTTACTGCGCTGTGCTCCAGTCTACAGTCCCCACAATGCAGGGCTGCGGTGTGAATCTGGCTAGCCAGGCGTCCTCATTGAAACAGCTCCAACAAGGACTTAACTGTGAACGTAAACAGCCATCATCACATATAGCCCTCTGATAAATTATATCTTTGTTTCCGCCTACTGGCCTGGCAGAACAATCCTCATGGTGGTGAAATTTCCTGTGCAATGACGACACCGGGATGCTGACCCCCGCAACAGCACTCGGAGGCAAACAAAAGACCCAGTTGGTGGCTGCCATGTGAATGCAGGCACAAGAAGAAAAGGCAGCCATTGTTCTGCTGGCAAGTGCAAGGGCAGGCCAGGATGAGTGGGGCAAACTCACGGGGGATGGAAGGGATAAAGTATCGCTCCCATCACTTGAGCCAAGCAGGTACTTCCTGTTTCAGCCATGTGCTCTACTACTTCTTACACTGTGCTAGAAATAACACAGCTCTTGTTTATACCCCTCCCCCCCCCCACCCTTCGAGAGTAACGCAGCTCACATTAATACCGCACCTTGCTGAAAACTTCCCATCAGCCTGAGTTCAAGAGCCGAAGAAGCCACGGAGTCGTAACCGAAGGATTTACAATATGAAAAAATACCACAGATCAGGACGTTTTAACTGACGTAATCGTAATATTTACAAAGCAATTTTTGCTCATACATCATCCTCAGATAATACGATGGATACAGCATCTTTCATTGGAATGGTTGCTCTCACCCTGTTCTGACACCGTAACACTACTGCTAAAATGGTTGGGCAAATTATTTTCATTGTGCTTGTGCTGCTATGTAAAGAAGTTCTCTCAAGATATAAACTGCTGAAGCAGTGGTTTGCTATTAAACTGCAGTTGAGATCTACTTGAATGGTTTATCAATAAGAGGTTGTCATTAAAACAGCTAAACACTGATCTTACTTGAGTGTGATTTTACTTTGGAGGTCGAGTGCACAGTGCTGGTGTCTCCCAGCACCTGAACCATGCAGCCGCGCATGGATTCAAACCCTTCTCAATCTGTATGTATACAGTTTGTGGATGTTAATGTTGCTCTGCTGTAAGGATGTGTGAATGGTTACAGAGTTTACTGTAATGTATCTGACACTGTAAGTCACTCACTGTAGATAAAGATGTGAGCTAAATATTATGTATTAGCCATTCTATTTCACGCCGGGGAAAGGTGTCCACTGACCGAACACATGTAAACGTCTGCTTTAAAGATATTATTGCCTTCAGTAAGTTTATTACTATATTTTCATCCACCCATTTTTAGTAACTACTTGGCAAATAGATACATACCCACCCATTCACTCACACACACACAGACATGCACACATAGGTCTGTGCTGACTCATCAGTCCACCTGAAACACAAGTCTTTGGACCGGGAGGCAACTCCAGCAAGCATAGGGAAAACATGCAAACTCCTCACCAACTGAGCCACAGTAAATTGCTACTCTAAGGCTGAATTTTTTGATATTATATTAAATGAAATTAAGTATTAAATATATTAAATTCTTCATGCATAAGCACGTGTCCTGGCCAGGGTTGTGGCAGTCTGCTGTCTATCCCAAAATCAGTGGGCTCTGAGGTTAGGAAGCTATACCCTGGATTGGAAGCCACACAAACTCACATTCACACACCCATGCAACACTATGGACAATTTACAGCTACAAATGAATGTTCCTTAGTTCAACTGCTGGATAATGTGCTGCAAAATCCATAGACAAAACTATGGTTTAAAAATCTCTTTAAAAAGATATTTAATTTTTTGTACTAGCTTCAAATAATATATTACATTACAAATTGTAATATCCATCAGCTCAATAGGTCATTTTGAATTTTGTCATCTACACAGCCAAAAGGGTAATAATATGTGCATCCCTTCATTTATTTGTGGCTTAGGAAAAGGTATTAGATGAAGCGATAATGTGTGAAGCGACTTTTAAACATTTTTGTTAAATTTCAACTGTGTTAAAAATGAAATCAAATTTAAAGTGACTGAAAATGAAAATGTCACCACAAACTTCTGCTTAATGCCGAGAGCTGACCTATTCCTCCCGTGAACTTTAGTTACATTGCTTTCATTCACGGATGCCTCCAAACAGCGGCTGCAAGTTGCAAAAATTGTGGAAGCAGTTGAATGAAGGCAGGCCCACTCCAACATGCTGAGTGTCTTTTACTGCCAATAGTTGCTTTTGCTCCACAACTAACTGAAATTTTAGAAGACAGATAAGTGAGGAAAATGTCTTTAAAATGAAATAAAAGATGGAATTGCTGGATATGTGTGAACTGCGTGATAAAAATTGTATAACAAGGAGTCAGCGACCTTTGAAAACCCAACGGAGAAGGTTTCACACAAAGTGATCGGATAGAAAATCAGATCAGATAGCTACTGCTAGTCCTCTGGTCTGGGTTGAACTGTCCTTGTAGTGACTGCTTTGGCCTGTTAGAAAGTTAATGTTGTGCATCAACTGCCTAAAAAGTTTAAAATGTAACAGCAAAAATTTGGAAATGGGAAGAATACGGTGGGTGTCCAACGTGCGAGCTTTCAGTTAACAAACTTTTCACTATTACAAGTTTTTTTGAGAAGCATTTAATAATTTTTTTCAGAAATAGGGCTAAGATGTCAATTCAAACGGAATGTCAAAAGGTCATGGTTCACTAACAAACAGCAGTTGAGAGTAGGAGGGGCTGCCTTAGCTTTTTCAACACCCCGGTGCAGCTCTGGCCATGGTTCTTTATTGTGCTTTCTTACAACATGTCATGGATACTGCTGCCATGGGACTGAGAACACAGAGGCGTGTGCATGAGACATCCAAATTCACCCGAGGGAGGGACAGTGTGCCAGCCTGGTCTTCACTTGGTGGTCAGTGGGTGAGAAGGGGAGTCTGCCGTTTGTTTTCCGTTCAAAAAAAACCCCACTGTTGCCTCCCACCACATCGAGCTGTCCGGGATGCTGAGTTTTATATTACAGTTTTCAGACCCTTTTCACCAAACTGACAAGCAACTCATTGTGATCAAAGGTGTGTTTTACCAATTTGTCCAAAGCAATACTGTTTTTACCACAGTAAACTGAATTAGTAGAGAAATACAGAAAACATAATTCAACTTCATGTCTGATTTTTGAGAAACAAACCCACTATTGATTCCTCTTAAATTTGTACTGTAGTATTATTAATGCTATGGTTGTTATGAGTATTTCTTCCATTCATGGACAATTAGATGTAATAAACTCGGAAGCTTTCCTTGACAAGTTTAGTGATCTGTGTACTGTCAACTACATCCATGTTCTTCTGCTGTACATTACGCAGTATTGCACTAGTAAAACCACATTTTTTACCTTGTATACAGAAATTGGTTTATTTTGTCAATCGAATTTGTTCAGACTCTCCCATAAAACATTAAAGTACCAGACGGTGGTGTGAAGGAGAGGCCACACAGAATCTACAGTAAAACCTCAAGTCACCCTCAGCGTTCATAAGCGACTGCAGTGCACCGCTGTCTGTAAAAATGATTAGCATGGGGAGTGCGAATAATAAATGCTTCCAAGAAACTTAACACAAAAAGTGGCTTTCCTGTCCATGGTGGATTGTTATCGGGTGCTTACAGCCTTTTATGTGAGCTCCTGGAGCAGCCCGCATTTCCACTGTGTGGCAGAATCAACAAGCTGCAGAGGCACACGGCCAGCCCGTAGGGGCAGATACTCATCTCCCCAACTAAAAATACCATGGGGGATTACCACAGGTAAGTGCACCTTCGCCCTCACCTGCGAGAGAGGCGGGTTGAGGCCCCTGTTAATGTTTCACAACAGCACAGTAATACACTCATAACAATGATGCGTGATGAACTGGTCCCTGGGAATGACAGGCCATTATTGCGGAACAGAGATACACCCTCTACAAGGAGGGACCTGTTTCGGCTGCTGCTGTGGTCGAAACCTGGGAGAGGGTGACTACACTCCAAGGTAATCTGGATCCATACTGTTATTGACCTGCCATTACCTAACTTCAGCAGAAAATTCTATAAAAATGTGTAGAGTTAAACTTTTCAATTTTTATTTTTATTTTTACAGTCTCACAGGCTACACACTAAGGAAAACAGGAGCACGTTTACGTTGGAATTTGAATTGGCGGTTTTTTTGGTTAACAGTTCCTCTATTTGCTACTCTAAACGGAGTCAGTGGAAATGTTCTCAAGTGCTGAAATTGAGTCCACTGTGATGGAAATGAAGTGAGGAAAGGGAGAGGTCCGGCGGGAAAGCAAAGGCCAGTCGCAGCCATTGGTTCACATGGTGTCCTCTTGCTCTGTGAACTGTTACTTCCACTTTGGTCGCAACCCTTCCGTTCACAGTGCCGTGCTTATCTGCAGTAACTGAGGTGTGGCAGCTTACTGCGGTACCAGTGAGACAGAGCGGAGGCTGTGATAATTCAGTCGGTCAGAGAAAGTGGGGCCTCTTGTTCACTGCTGAAACATTCAAAGCACACGGTCCGCCCATCCATCCGTCCATCGATCCATTACTGCAAAAGTTTAATCCTGGTCCAGTGCTCCAGAGCCTATCCCAGAATCATTGGTCACTGTTGTATAAAACCACACCATGGGTGAGAGACCAAACCACTGCAGGATGACCATACACAAACATTAACACACGTCGCACTTGACAGCATTACATCTATGGAAGGTCTGTTTTATTTATGATACATACTGTAGAGTGATATGTTTATTACATACCGTACATCTTCCAGGTTAGTTGGTGCTCATCCTTTCGACAGTCTGAAATCATCAAGGATTTGAAAACACACCAGTGATGTCAGCATCTTCACGGCTCCATTGATTCCCACAGCATTTTGGGAATGCTGCAGATCGGCTGCTGCTGGATTTCTACTCCGAATTACACGGTCCACCTCATCTAACACATTTAACTGGGCCGAGCTGTGTTGAAAGGACAGCCGCCTTCACCAAACTATTTGGTCACTTTCCAGCTTTATACGAACCAGTGGGGTGGATCCATGGCTGCAATGTGGAGATATACAGTACATGATAGGACTGTTCAAATACCCTGCAGCATTCAGACACTATCGCTCATATATCAATAAACCCATCCAAATATAACAACACAATGACTGCTGCACTCAGCCCAGTGTCCAACCAGATATATCAATGAGATTGTCAGCTCCTCTTAGTCCATTGGTATGGTCAGTTGAGATCTGGAACTGATCGGACCTAGGAAAGTTTCTCCAGTCTTCTAGTGTCTAATGCTTGTCTTCCTCAGCCCCCAATTTGTGCCACTGCCTGCTCTGTCCCACTGTGTACATTCCGACGCGCGTCTTTCTCCACCACATGTGTCCTGCGAACCTGGAACGTTCATATCTTTCAGTGACGTCACCCTGTTTTACCCTCTGTGATTGATGCATCTGACCCCAAGACTTCAGATGGCTGGATGTTCTGTGGCTGTACACTTTGTTTTACTCCACTTCTGGAACCAGCTGCTTTGTCCTCTTTCAAAGCTGTTTGTTTGAATACATACAAATACCACAGATACCCGCTTACTTGGTTCCAAGGGTACAAAGTGAGTGTGTAGTACTGTCGCTGACTGAGCAGACTAATTCAGGGAGAAGGTTGCTGTACACGTATGCAAACTACACCTGCGTGACTTTCCCTGCAGGCAGTTATAACATCCTCTCCTGTCCTGTCCTCTCCTATCCTATGCAGTACAGTCAAGGGCCTTTGCGTTTCTGCTGACCAGCACCTCAGGACTCATGGAGAGTAACAGGGTGAACAAGCTGCTGTTCATGCCGATGTTCAGCCCGGACGAAACAAATTCCTTCCATTCCTCTTCTATTACTAATGGCCTCATTCCTGCCTGTATCCTGGGCGCTTTTTCTCACTCCGTACGGAGCACGATTCATCGCGCGTATAAACAGCATTTAAGAGACTCGATTATTTGCCTTGTGATTTGACGTTTACCGTAATGCCGTTGCGGTAAACAAAGAAATTTCGGTTTGTCTGCTGTTTAGAGCCTGACATTAATTTGTCCTCTTCTCACCGGGGCCGCGTTGTGATGTGAAACAGAGACGGACAATTCTTCCACCGTGGAATCCACTGTAATTCATTTGTACTGGTCCGGCGTTCACCGACGCAAAGAAATAAACATGCAGTCATGCAAATGGACTCGGGGCCCACGCAGCGCATGCTTTACCTTTTCAGCTGCTTTACTCAGTACAAGAGGAATGAGAAAACACTGGGGGCAAAGGCATGCTGCATACAGTAAGTCAGGTACACACGGCAGCAGCTGAAAGCTTGGATGTTAACTCACACCGGTGGGTGCAAACGTGGAAGAGAGTCCGGCCTGTTCCTGGGAGAGTGTTGTACAGCATGAGATACAGGAGTGTCCTCTCCTCAGAATAAAAAATTTGGTTCTAAGTTTGAAGGACTGGCCTCTGCCAGACTTGAACATAATGTAATTGGAAATATAACAATTAATACCTAAAAGTGCCGGCAGTCACAGCGGGTAGTGCTGGTGCTTCGCAGCAACCGGCCTTCTGGACTTGAGTGGACACGGACACGAGTTTTGTCTCTGTTCAGTCTGTGTGGAGTTTGCATGTTCTCCCCATGTTTGTGTGGAGTCCCACCGCATGTTAGTTTCCTCCCACAGTCCAAAGATACGTGCTTCCCATGGGCTTGGGAATATAAATTGCCTGTTAGCGGTTGTATATGTTCGCATGTAACTGTGTGTGCGTGTGTGTGTGTGTGTGTGTGAGAATGCATAAGTTGGTGAATGACTGCACAGACTTTGGACAATGGTGTCAGTTAAACACAAGCTAATAACACCAACTGCTTGTTAGCAAGTGTTTTCTAACTGAATGAATACAAAACTAAACCCCCAGACACACTGTCCTCTTCATCACTGTCCTCCTTAACCTACATGGCTCCCCCATGCTCCTTCTGCACCTTCTCCCCTTCCACATCCTCAGCAGATCCGACTAGGTGCTCCGTTTAAGCTGGAGCACAGATCTACCCTGATGAACTCCCTCCCCACTGTTGTGAAAGGCACATGGGATGGTGTGTTGACATTCAATGGAAACCGCATGCACATTCTTTGGAAAAATAAATGAGGGGTTCAAATTAGACCTGCATATAGTGCTGGACTTGTTTGTTCATCCTCTCCAAAGAGGACTGAGACCTTTGAAAGAGAAAAGGAACCAGTGCAGCGATTTCATAAATACCATCATTTACAGCGTTACTCATCCGCAGTCTCTTCGGCACTGATTTTCCTGAAAAGATTTTTCTTTTAAAATAATTGATATATTTCATTCAAACGGATAGTTGTTACTCGAGTGAGTAACTAGTAAACCCTTTAACAGTAATTTTCCACAGCTTCAACCATATAAACCATGATCATTGCTTCACAGGGATCGTGGTTATGGTCCATTTCAAGTTTACTCACAACCAAAAAGCATTTTGTAATGAGCATGCATGCTCATTGTTGACATAGGGTGGAGAAAACTCAGAATGATCTGCTATAATCTGCAAGCTTCTGTGTTTACACAATACTGAATGGATGATATGAGCAATTTAAGTTGAGGTAGATAAAGGCACGAACCAGCCACCTGCAACATAAATAATGAAAAAATAAGAACTGCGGTGATCATAAGAGCGCTTGCAGATGAGCAAGGAGACGGCATTCAATGTCTTCCTCATGTGGATGGCTGTGGATTCATCGCACGTGCCATACCGAGGGTAGCGAAGCCCTTCTCTCCAGCATTCGCAAACCCTACCACACTTTTGTAGGCCTGCGTATTGTGCGAGTCTGGGCCAGACCCATCTCCGTGATGCTCTACCCCATGACTGTGCACTCCGGCACCTGGAGGCAAAGCACGGCCTCAAGCTCACTCCACAGAAACAAAGGGATAAACATGACTGAGTACAAAAGCAAGGAAGCTGATACCTGGAAATGTGTTTTGGTTCGAGGTTTTTTCCAGAGTGGTCTGAAACCGGGCGGTTTGTACCAGGCAGAGACATGTATGCCCCGGTTAGCGTGGACATGCCCTTCCACAGCACAACTGAGCCCAAGTCAGCATCCTGGCTTGCATCCAGTGGATTAGCAAAACAAAAAAATAACCCAACTGTAGACCAGTTGGTTTCGGTTATCATTAGATTCTGCCTATTGACTGTGGCTCAAATAACACACATTTAGTATTCACAAAGCACCCCGCGGAAAGTATATCTTGGGGGAATTGAAATAAGGACATTTTCCTTCTGCCAGGCATGGAAACCAGGGCTAGGGGGTTTGCTCAGCTTGAAAGTTGGTTTAGATTTATAATGGCCTTATCTTCCATGTGCGTTACGAAGCCAACTTTCCACTGCACAGCAACTGTCACGTGAAACTCCATGGTGAGAAATGGATTTTTAAAGCATATTCTCACAGCCAAAGACACCGATCATTTATAACTCTGAGTATTTAAAGACTAGCTGAGTCAAGTCAGCCCCACTGGTACAGAGCAGCAACAACAAATACTGATCGAAATTAAGCCAAACCCAAACCATTGTGCCAAACATGAAGTCATGCTACTTTTTGCCACTAATAACAAGGCTGCAAACAGGACAAGATAATGCTGTCCTATGTTTTTACTTGTCTGTGATGCTGTGAGCGTAGAGCGCAGCATTTTTGACATTTGCGTCAAAAATAGGCAAATTAACACAAGATAAGGTGTTCGGAGGGACAAAGGAGAAATCCCGAACAAAGCCTCCGGGGGAGCACGCATCTGGACCTGCGCAACATCACCGAATACATCACAGCACACAAAACCTCAGAGCCCTATCAAACGACTCTCGGCTCCATTTGGCCAAAATCCACGTCTGCCGTATTTTTAGGCGCCATTGCTTGTTTCTGGTCATAAAAATGCCTCCTCATTAATATGTTCTCGGAACCAGGTGAGATGCACGCAAGAATTTGTTTCCGAGGGCCAGGTGACTTCAGCCTAGCAACAGGATTGATGAGAGCGTGTGTTTGGGCAAACACACCTGTCCCTGTGCAACTACATGCACACATTCTGTCAGAGTGGAAAACACTTTCGCCTACCGTCCTGGCGTGAATGATCTATATTACGCGGGATCGGCGCTGCGGAGGTCTCGCACGTGACCGCAGCGGCGGGCGAAACCCGGCGCCGCGCTTTGCCGCCGCTCTCGAACGTCATTCCTTGTTTGCTGGCCACCAGCAACCCTGAAGGAGCAGTTCGGTTTCCCTTTACCCCGCTAGGCCTGTGCGACACGGCAATGTTGTGAGTCTCGCCACATTTGCTCGAATGCAATCTCGTCATCGCGTAAGTTATCCGGCGATCTGTGTGTCAGTGGAGCTGGCACGTGAAATAAAACAACTGGTTAGCAGGCAAGGCTGGATGGCAACCCTGTTGTTTGGATTATTACTGAGCCGTGCACAGCCCGAGACCTTCGAGGCCTCGTACAGTCTCTCCCTCCATCCCCTGCTCCCAGCTCCTCCACCTCTTTCGGTCCAACTGCTTCTAATCTCTTACACCCCGTTTCAATTACACCGAGATTTCCGTGTTCTGAAGCACAAAGCCAGCTGCTGCAGCAATGGAAACATTGCGAGGATGCAGTTTACAGCGTTTGCCGTCCTTGTTTATCTCCGAGTGTGGCTGCAGGTCAGACGCTGCGGTTTCTGGGGAGGGCAGAGGTGGGCCAAGGTTGTGCACGCTCCTTTCAAGACAGTGCATACTACGCAGATGTGAGTGTATAAACAAAGGTTTTCACACAAAACACAAGAACCACTTCTAAGGACGGTGCAAGTGTGCTTCAACATGTGGATGCGTGATGATAAGGAGACAGCGGACCAAAAAAAGGCAGATTTTTCGTGTTAGCGTAACAAAAACCAGTATAGTCAGTAAAACGAAGGGGTAAACCACCTGAGGCGCACAGGGGGAAATAAAGACACATTTCAGTCACGGTATTTCTATTTTTAATCCGGCGTTGGAAGAATTTTGGCTTAAAATTCCCCAGATGCCCCATCTGTGCTACTAGCATAAGCAAAGTTTCCCAAACATCGCACACCTCTGCTAACACTAGTGTCTGTCAAACACAGCACCACGTCTGCATGCGATCCAAAACTCTGGCTTTCCTGGACCCCGGCTGGATAAAAAGCAGTTGGCGGCGTTAATAATCCGGCGATGGGCGTGTGAGTATGCAAAACATTGTCTGCGAATGAGTGTGGCCTCATTTCTTTGATTTATTTCCAACAGAATAGAAGGGTGACTCTTTATGTAGTAAAAATGATGATATGGGCAGGACCTATCCTACCGTGTCCCCTAAAGGCCTTCAGAGGACAATCGGTATGGGGGACTACACGGTAAGAAGTGCCACATGCTTTGGCCCATGCTGTATGGTAGGATTGACCCGATGTCAGAGGATCATGGGATATTCCAGTTTGGCTGCTGGATCATTCTCGCTTCCAAACTAGACTTGCACGGTGGACAGTTTCATATGGTCTAAATAAAAGATGATGGGCAGTTGGGTCTCGCCATGCTATTAAGTGTTATATGTTGCTTGAGATCCACATAGCCGTTGACTGACAGGTACGGGAAACAACCACCTGGCAGCTGCTCCTCTCCCTGCATTCTTGCCAATGTATGCCTGTGCTGCCTTTTTCTGTAAGACTGGGCACCCATTTTGTTCTTTGACACAGATGCTTCTTCTTCTTCTTCTTCTTCTTCTTCTTGGCCCCTGCGATGTCCGTGTCTGGGCGGCTGCCATAACTTGCTGTGAGGGATGCTGCTGTCAGTACCACCTTGGCCCTGTTGAGCACTGGGCAGATAAAGATGGTTTCTTCTGTACTCCTGGCAGTCCTCTGTGTAGTTCAGGAGTTGTACTGACAGATTCTTGTGTTTCCCCCACTCTGTCTCTGTCTGTCTCTCTCTCAGATCCTTGTCACGAGGGGGTGGTGATGAACTCTGTTTTGTTGACATGCTGCCTGGGCAACAGGTGTTAAGTATTGAACAGGAGTACAAATGCCCCACCAAACAGGGATTTAAACTTCTTGGAGCTCAGACAGAGAGAAGAAAGGTCCAGGTGGCCCACTCCACACCATGACTGTGAAGTACAATATTCTCCAGGTATCAATCACATTAGCTCCTGGAAGCTCAAATTATTCCACCCGAATCTTGATGTTGACAGCTCATTCACGCATCGTGTCAAGACGCAACTCAGACTCGAGTGCCTTGCTTAGGAAAAAAAACTCAAATTTCCTTGCTTTTTCTGTAAATGAAATTCTACTCGTCCACAATTTATTAAGTCCGTGGGTACTTGGAACGAGAGACTTTCGATCCTAATTCCGCAACTACTTTTGTTTGCACAGCATTGAAACACATTGAAAAAACACGACAGTTTTCACCTGAAGAAGGAAAACAAGTCAATTCCTGATGTCAGATTTAAAAAAAAAAAAAATGCTTACATAGGTACATTAAGGTGTGTTTGTGTGTCTGTTGGAGAGAGCATAGCCAGTACATCTGTACCTTCATATGTAGAACTGGCACGGTGGTTTGTTTTATCCCAGATTGCAGCGGGGGGATCTTGGGTTCCCTCTGTGAGTCTGAGTCCGCACTGATCGAGCATACCGGAGCTTCCAGGTTCCAACTCAGTGTCTCTGTCACCGTCCCACCTTTTTCTGCACGCATACGACCAACAAGAGCCACGCGCAGGTTTCTAAGAAGCTCCCAGAATATTTCTTCTGCACCAGAAAATAATCACATAGGTCAATAAAGGCTAAGCACAGCTCATGAGGATGCAAAAGGAGAGCGGAAGCTAGGAAAACACCAAACCCCGTGCAGGGTTTCCAGTACAGCTTTATAGGTCAGATGATCCATCAGGCCTGATTCAAAGCCAAAGCCCCTAAGGCAGAGCTAAATCACTTTAAAAGGTAAAACGACTGGTTTGCCAGTCACAGACTGCACCGTGCAGCGGCATCTTTTACACATATGACTTGCATGTGCTCAGTTGTATGCTGGGGGTCCATAATGTTGTTTTTTTTTTTTTGGGGGGAACAAAGAAATGTGGGCAAAAGTAGCTTTCAACTTGTGAAACACACTTCTGAATGCAGGCCACACCGATAAGCCAGCTGGCAGCCTTCTTTAACCCCCTCCTGGGTGACCCAGGCCCAGGTACCGCTTCAGACGTCAGAGGCAGAACCGTAACCACACAAATCTGGTACTGTTACACACAAATCTGTTTAGTTTGTATTGATGTGCATTTTTATATTTATATTTATGAGGAATTACAATGTTTGTTTTTGCAAAAACACGTGTATTATTATATGTATTATTACTATTTTGTATAAGCATAAATTCACTAACATATCCCACAGGATTTACATGCTGAAACAGTTATTTATATTATTTTTGGCTTTATGTGCTGAAAATCCCCTGATCCCGGTGGAAGTTGAGACCTCACAATAATATACTCTAATTTACCGTACCAACACCCATCCAGGGCTAACAAGATGTTTTGCAGTAAAGCTTGCTGTACACAATGAGTCTAGATGGTGTCCAAAGTCCACAAGATCTACCCAAACAAGATGTTTAAATTCATTGAGCTTTCGCCGGTCTTCAGAGCAGCTTACAATGATTGGGACATTTATACGGTTTAGTCAACCTTACTGGATCAGTTCAAGGTAAGTTCTTGTCTACTACAGAAGGGGATGGGATTGAAACTTGGGTTTTTTAAATGCCAAAGGACTTACAGAGGCCTTGCTATTTCTCTAACGGCAACCCATAAGGTTCTGAAAACCCAACACTCTTCTGTCCCCAGGCTTTCAAAGAGTAGAGTCCTACACAGTTACTGGGTGGAGGAATATATTTTGCAAATCAGTAGAATGAACAAAGGCTGTCATTGTTGGGGAGCTCCACAGTCGCGGTCACAGCTGTGCAACAGAATGATATCCCTTTCGTGCATCTACAGGAGTTCAGTTTATTCTCCAAAGGTGTCCACACCAGATTGTTCTCATGCAGTTATTTGCAGCTGTAAAAACACGGCATGCAAAACCGAGTTTCCAGTTATTTTTTGTTTGTGATGTCATTACAGTTATTACGACGGCGATAGATGCAGGGGACAGGAAGAAGTGGAAACAATTGATCCGCTGTGGCGACCCCTAATGGGAGAAGCCGAAAGAAGAAGAAGATGTCGTCGCAGTTATTAGGTGACAGGATTTAAATGTTTAAAGATTATACTACAATAAATCTGAATAGTCTGTTTGATAATGATGATAATGATAAAAATAATGATAATAATAGAATACTTTGCTATGTATTGATTTGAAGTTTTACAACAAACTGTGATAGTACCATTCTTAAGTTTTAGGATCATTTCAGAGTTGTGGCCTACATTCAAAACCTTCCCCCCTATATGGATGTCTGAAGTCATCATTTTCTTCATGATAATTCCTCAAATTCTTGAGATCAAGTTTACGTAAATCCAATTTGTATTGCTCATGGGTACTATGCACGCTTTTTTCTTTTTTAGATGCTTGATCATTTTTGGATGTTTTGCCATTGATGATATTGTTATTTCTCTGTGCTGCTGCCCAGTGACTCCAGGATAGGCTTCACACTGCTGTGATCCTGACCAGAATTTAGCAGTTAATGCTGATGGATGGATGGATGGATGGATGGTTGGATGGATGGATGTTTTTGACATCTGTTTTTACCTTATATTAGGACTTATGCTGAGACAATGGTCACATTAATGAAATGAACTGTGGGGAAATATGTAACTTTGCTAGTTCAGGCCATAATTTAATTTAGTTCTGAAAAAGTTTTTAAATTAGTAAAACATTTCACCCCATCCACCCACACATTACACTAAATCTGAAGGAGGAGAAACTAAAAGGCATTCTTTTGAAAGCACAGAAAAATAGTCCTTGTCTCGCATGCTGAAGGCTCAAACCAACAGAAAATGAAGGGATGTTATCTATTTTTCATAAAATTCACAAGAACAACAAAAAAAATACAGATATAGGAAAAACATTTATTTTTTTCCCTAATGTAAAGCGTGATATTTAAGCCAAGGTGCATTATAGGTGATATTATTATTATTATTATTATTATTATTATTATTATTATTATTATTATTATTATTATTATTATTGTTGTTGTTGTTGCTGTTGTTGTTGCTGTTGTTGTTGTTTGTTTGTTTGTTTGTTTGTTTGTTGTCTCAGTGACTGCTTTATCCTGTTCATGGTCACGGCAGTCCAGAGCCTAACCCAGAATGACCACTGATGACTATTTTGATAAGCTCAGGTTCATTTTCAAGACTCTTTAGCCACTCTCAGTTTTAAAAGTAGAAGAAGTAGGATAGCCGACACCTTCCTGGTACCTGAACCATCATCTACTACGTCATATGTTTGCGCTCTAACCTCCAGCTGACTTCTCTGCCCTGCCATGGGAATGGCGATAAAAGTCATGGTGGTAAAAATTTAAGGAGAGGGGCATTTGATGTCATCTGCCTCACAGGTGAGCTAAGAAAACTCACAGCTTATCCCTTTCTCATAAAACATATCACATGGTGGAGCTTCTATACCCCATTAACCTCACTGAGTGCTGCATCTTGAGAACACACGTGAGGATAACAGGAGGAACCGTATTCCCCGTCCACGAATCACCCAGATAACAAAACACCAGCAGACGAAAAAAAAATGACAGCCTCCATACTGCCTTATGCTGACACCTCGTCCAATCCAGCCTTGGGTGTGTAAAATTTGTCTCACCTCATAGCAGAATATTTCTTTTGTGTTTTTCCAAAGAAGGCTGCTCTCCTCTAGGAATCATACTTTGCTGCCAGTGCGCAAACACAATTGAGTATTTCAACATTTTTAAATCCAATTAAACAAAACTAAGTCAACAGCTCTATTGTGAGCTCTAGAATGCCCTACCCCTGTCAATGGCAATGTACCATAGTTAATTGTATCCACAAATACACTGCGATGACTAACTGTTGCCTTTTGTGAATGGAAAATCAGCATAACACATATATTTCAAATAACAGATTGACACCAATATTAATGAAGTGTGCAATTGCTAAGAGTGAAAGTTGAAACTTGTTTTTATTGCCCATCTCTAAGTCAAAATGGGCATTTACAGAGGAAACCAATGCAATGTGTTAACGCCCCCAAAAAAATTATTTTGCATCTGAGTCCAGATACCAGGAATAAAACAGTTGCCTTTTTACAGTAACACTTGTGATGCAGCCACATCAGTTCCTGAAGTAGAGCTTAAGCTCCTTCTGGTGCAAAAAAACTTCTCTGCAGTCAGGAGTCAAAGGTTCACCGGGATTTCGGTGGTATTTTTCCTGATTCTGTTTTTATAACTGGGATGTAACTCAGATTACATGTTCCTAAAAATCTGTTTTCCAATTATATTATTGTGCCATGTACCTTGGTGTGCCCTCATAAAGCTTCACTGGACATTTCCACTCTTGATAGCTACTTCTTATTCTCATTTTGTCCAGCAAAAACACTTTTCCTGGCTTTAGTTTGCAAGTGGTTATTTTTCCAGAGTGCTTTTAACAGTTACGCATTCGCAATATTAATATCGGTCTCGAAACTACAGAAATGCAGCATTTTGCGTGCCGGCTGCTAAGGTCCAGGAAAATGGAGAATTCGTTTTGCTGAAATATTTTTCCGATGACAGCGAAACAGTTTGAAAGAGAAAGTGGTTGGCTGTTCGGGATCCACTGACATCAGCGTCCAGCGGAGCAGTTCGCTCTCCGCTGTGAGAACCTGCCAGTACTCGCAGTACAAACTGGTACCTATACAAGCTGCTTTAAAAATAGATGTGTGCGAGCAAACAATGGTGTCCGTTCCAAAAAATGATGAACAAAATCACACACAGGGAATCATTTGTTTTCCTGTCCCAGACACACAATACCTCATCCCAACCAGTATCCCACAAGCACAACACCCTATCCAGACCACAGTGTCCTACACATACGGTATCCCGTCCAGACCACGGGGTCCCGCCTTTACAGCATCCCTTCCAGATGGCTCCTTTGCCTTCCGTTTCACAACCGAGTTCCTAAAGGCTTGCTTTTCTGGAGTTATCAGCAATACTGCAGGCCGCCAGGGCCTAATAGGTTGCTACCTGAAGCATGTAAGCCACACGAGCCTGTCACCTCAAACAGATACTCTCATTCCAAAAGGCAATTTCTGCACCGCTGCCGAAGCACTTCTTTGCCATCTACCTTCCATATTACTTTCTGAAAGCTTTGGACCCAAGGCTGTGCCCACTGCGCGCACCATTCTGGCCGGTGCGATCCAACACATTCTACTCAGAAAGCATCTTTCTTCATAAAATGTGTTGTAGGATAAGTGCTGCGTAAGTGGTGCATGGCATTCCGCAACAAATCGTGATGTTACTTACAGTCAGATTATAAATGGATATGACTCATACACAAGCATAAGATGTTTTTAGGTGCAGTGCTTTATTTATATGGCTGTTTGGGAGGGAAGAAGTCTGTCTTTGTCAATTTGTTCAATCTTGTAGTGGACTTCAAAGAAATTTTTGACTCCCCTCTAAGTTATTTGCAGCTTAAGAGGACGACCGAGGCCAAATCTGTGCGCAAAAAAAACGCAGCAGTTAAAATGAGTAAGTAAGCTGATTAATAGCAACTTTGCTGCAGGAATTTTGATGGTTGAAGTTAAAAAATGCCACTTAAAAGAGTCATGACCTAAGTATTTTGAAACACCTGGGGGGCAATCCTGCAACTGTCAAATAGTTTTCGACATCGTAAAAAGGAATCCAGTCATTCGCTTGTCATTTGAGGAGAAAGGTTTGTTCAGTCTTGAGGGCACAGGACCACCACCACATGCAGCGTTGACAAACAGGCCTGCAGAACCACAGACGGCCGCTCGGCGATTACCCGCCTTCCGGTTATGAAGCTGACTTCCTACCAAAATGTCAGCGAAATATACACACAGGGGTTTTCTAACCTTTCACTTCCATTTCGGTCTCGAGGGCTCGCGACAGCCGTCCTTCCCCGCTTTCTCACACACTGGCGTCAGCAGGAGAGGTTGGCTGGTCCTTGCGTCATCGTGTCAATATGCTGAGCCTCATTTGCTCCTCAAAAGGTCTCCATTCTTCTGGCTATTTTGTTTGTCCCCAAAAGTTCTCTGTTTTTCTACCAGGCTTACGAAACAAAGATGTGTAGAAAAAAAATAGCTATACAAAAGTACAAAAAAGTACAAATGTTTTGGTCATACAAACTAAAAGTATGGTTCAGAAACAGCAAGAATATTCTGTTACACACTCTGGGGCAGGGGGTTTACAATAGCAAACTTTTACCAGTAAATCTATTTAATTAAACATTTTTAATACACGGATGTGACCATTAGATGCCAACGCAAACCTGTTCTGTAGCACGGCAATACTGCATATAAAGCAGGAACATATATGACCTACGGTCACTCAAACGTTTGAAAAATAGCAGAAAATAACTGCAAGCATACATTTGTACGCAATTGCCCCACAGCTTGGTTTACAGGATTCTAATTCCCAAGAATTTGCTTTTATGAGCAAGTGAAATTTGCACTTCAAATTGAATTTACAAGTTGCAAGAAATCCTTTGAGCAAGCAAAAAAAACACTACAATTTGAAAGCTGTGCTCATTCTTTAAGCGGGAAGAATACACACACAGTGAAGGGGATGTGAAAGGTGCCACAGCGTTCGAGCCACATGGGCCGTCAGAGATCTCCAGCACCGGTTTCAGCTCTCCACTACCTACGTGGCCATGCGTAAGCCTCCCTCAAGGAACAGATTCATCTCACAATGTTTCCTTTTTTAATACAAGAGATTTCATGCTTCTTCTTTGCTCTCATCAGTGCCCTGCTAGTCTCAGTCATACGGGCATTCAAGACAACACACTGGAAAAATCACACGAAAAAGTCAGCGTGTAGCAACCAGCCAAACCCTCAACTTTTTTAAAAATATGGAACTTTCTCCAAGCAAAAGTGAGAAACGGAGCAGCGGAATGAGCAAGGATGGCTTCTCAGGCTGAGAGATTTCTTTTTCCATTACAGTTCCATTATTATAAGTGATAAATTCATGACTTTGGACACGTTTCTACGAAGTACGAGTAATATTTTTCTTTGCGTAATATTTTTTCTGTTATCATTTCGCTACGTAAGAAATTCTCTGGAACAAGTACCTGTGTTTCCAGAAAAACACAAAATGCAGCTGCTTAGCCTTCACAAGTATTTAAAGTAAGAACTTTATTAGGATATGGAATGACAACCAGCAGTCATAACTGAAGCGCGGCTCACGCTGTTACATAATTTGGCTGTTAGATTAAAACAGCAACTGTATTTTTGCTCTCGTGACTATAAATATTGCTATCTAAAATTCACAGTCACCGATACTTTGATTTATGAAATTTCAAGCAGTTTTAACAAACTCATTAGGCTCATAAACAGAATAACTGCAGTCTTGTCGAAAAGAAAGCACAGCCTCTTTTATCTTTGGTTTCGTGATTCAGGACACAAAAAAAAAAAAAAAAACCGTGTTACCCCACAATGTCCCACAATTAGACAAATCTGACCTCAGGTGACAAACATGTAAGAGATTCCACGGTGTTATTATTTCACAAAAAATAAGCCAATGTACAGAAGCCACGTGTGAAAGCTTAAGGACACCCCATGGTTCAGTAGCTTGTAAAACCACCTGCAGCAGCGATAACTTGAAGTAATTGTTTTCTGTTTAAGCCTCTCACGCAGTTTTGGAGGACTTCTCAGAGCCTCTTCTTCACAGCATTGCTTCAGTTCAGTGATGTTTGAGTGCCACTCCCTTAAGGTCTTGCCACAGCATCTCAGTGGGGTTGAGGTCTGGACTTTGACTTGGCCATTCCAACACTGTGATTCTTTTATTCTTCAGCTTTAGATTTAGTGTCTGACAGATGACCTCACATTTCCCTCTAGAATATTTTGGTGTAAGGAGGAGTTCATGGTTGACTGATGACTGCTATGTGCCCAAGTTCTGGAAAACAAGTCTTAAATCCTCACACCTATGAGGTGCCTGGACTGATACGATGGGTTCGGTTTTTGCCAGACACGGCATTATAACCAAACTTCTCTACTTTCTTCTCACCTGTCCAGAAGACATCTGCATCACAATTTTTTTTGAAAAGCTAAGCTGTGTTTCCATGTTCTTTTTGGAGAGAAGGGGCTTTCTCCTGGCTGCTCTTCCATGAAAGACATACTTGAAAGTTCAGTCTTTTTGTGATCATCAAATCATGAACGTTACCATTTAACATGTTAGCTGAGGTTCTGAGATCCCTGGAAGTAGCTCTTGGGGTTCTTTGGAATTTACAGTGTGACTATCGGGTGAATTTTCTCCATTTATAAATAATCCTTCTCACTGTAGAATGATGGATTTCAAATGGTTTGGAAACGGCCTCATATCCACGACTGATGAGCAGCAACAGTGGCTTCTCTGACTTCTTTTGCTGCTGAGGTCTTTTCTGTTTGGAATGGGTTATTTTTTACCGATACCAGAACAGCACTGGGTTGCAGTTCTGCACATGCACATAAATAAACCAGAGGCCAAAGGTTACAATATTTCCAAGTTGCGGTCGAGTAACCCTATGTAAGACATCCCACATAAATAACGTAGATCAAATTTCATTTTTATTTTTTCCCCAGAAGAAAGTTTCTTTGGTTGTGCATATATTTTCAGAAGAAACTTCAGGTGAAGACCATAACAGTAAAATAAATTTCTTTTCCAAGTCAGAGTTTGGAGTCTGAATAGAATTTAGAATGTGATTTAACTAGAAGGTAGAAGGGGTCAAATCTAACTTTTTGTTAAAGATCTGCATGAACATCATTGTCAAATTCTAAGAATAAACTAATAAGACAGCCAGGAACAGCCTAGCTTCTAAAGTGAAACTGTGATGTTCCAGGGGAAATTCTTTCAAGAACATCCCATTGTATCTTAATAAATAACTGTTTCCATGAACCTGGTCCGCAAAAAAGAGGTCTAAAATGTTGAGGATGGACTGTTACTTCACTTTAAGAGAAAATGGCAAAATATCCATTTATTTTATGCTTTGTGAGACTGACGCCCCTCACTCTCTATTGTTAGCTACTTGCGTGAACGCTGTCCTAACAAATCATATGCAGTTGTGAGAAAACACAGCAATTTACGAGGACATTTTCATATTTGAAATCCACCCTCAGCTGTGGAAAAAGCCATGTGACGTGACTCCAGCTGAGGAAGTGACAGCCTGTGTGCTTCTTCTGCACTGTGCCTCAGCTTGAGACACAATGATAAGAACGGTTTTGCAGCAGGAGAAGAAGGATTTTCCCGGCCCGACTCCACAGGGTCAATCTCAAGTTACCCCCTGGAAGCGTGTGATCGCTCCGTTTGGACATACTGGGTGACAAATGAGCTCTGGTTTACCTCCAGGCTGTCAGTACACAAGCTTTTCATTCTGATGGTCTTCACTGCTGTGGCACGGGTTCCATAACGGGAGCCCAATGATAAATGTGGGTCTCAGAAAGCAGGGCCCTGTGTGTTGTGAGCAGCCGTCAGCACAGGAGCCCTCCTGCCTTCAACTCCAGGCCACCGATGGTGCTGCTTCCCCCCCCCCCCCGGGTTTGTTACATTACACTGAGCAGAATAACATTTTTTTACTGCTGCCAAGCAAAAGCTGGAAGAAGAATAAAAAATTATTAAAATGTTATTCCCCAGCCAGTGGAAATTTTGAACCTCTCAGTGTAAACGACGCTGCCCCCTGCCTCACTGGGGTAAATAGGCTTCCTTTTTCTCACGCGGTGAAAGCTGCAACGCGAAGGCAGCAGGCCGTCGACTCTGAGCTCCGTGCCCAACGCTCCGCAGTCCCGCTGGGGGCAAGAACACGCGTTCCGTGGGAAACACGTGAACTCCGCTGTAGCACACAGGCCTGTTCCTTGCCACACAGCCTGTTTATTGTTCTCAAGGACAGAAGACAGGAAACTGACAAGGGTGCCGGTGTGTGACAACTCAGACTGTCAGGACAGGAAGGTTTGAGGTGGGGGGTGCTTTACGAACCGTAGACTCATCAGACACTCCCCAGTGCAGACTGTATGGACTGTGAACTGGGTGGAGTGGAAACTTCCAGGTGTCCAGCGGGAAGAGGGCACGGCCCAGCACTTTCAGGTATCTCAAAAACAACACTAGGATCCCGGAGGTGGATGGAAAGCATGGCAAGAGGTAGTGAGGGCTGATTTGCTCGGGGCTATTCAGCTGCTCTTTGTTCATTTATTTTCCAGAATTATTACAAAGAAAGGGAAGAAGAAAGAAATGCAATACACAGCGTATATCAACTCTGACTCACGCTGCCCAGCTCACATCCTTAAGAAATACAGTGTCAGCCCCTTTAATAAATTTGAAGGGCGAGGCAGAACAAGTTGTGACACCAGCGGAGAGGCGGGTGTGTGACGCACCGGGTGGGAACCGGACCCCCTACCATGCCCTCTGACTCACGCCAGCTGCTTCACACGCTGCAATGGGCCACCACAGCTAACTAGCCAGCGGCACTCTGGGTAACCAGACCACAACAGAGCCAATGCTGCACCAGCATCAAGCTGAAGCTGCACACTGAGAACAAGGGGGAAAATGGTGGTTTTCTTACATAAATGCTGGGCACCAAACTATGTGTTAAGTGCTGTCTTCATCTGGCTTTGTCACCCTTTAGGGGAGCAATCTGCCCTTGGGCTGGAATTTTCTCCAGTTAGGCCCAAGCATGGATGGTGCAGGGCTCAGCCTAAGTGCCAGATACATCAGCACTGGCAAGAAGTACAGGGGTGGGGGCTATTGTGCCAGTGGGACCGAGAATGGCCAAAGGATGAATGTACCAACCTGTACGTACGCACCAAAGCAAGGCAAACGTCTCCTTACAGCTGAGATATGGAGAATCTTGGAGGAGGAACACTGGGGGACAGAGGCTTAGAGAGTAGAAGGCACCCTGGGTTGAAAGTTGCTCAAAGTATGATCCACTGTTTCATGTTTGCCCCCAGAACTGAAACATGACTACAGTCAACATTTTATTTGGACATTTTTAAAATTGCTTTCCGTGTATCAAACAAAACCACCTTAGAAGTTGCACAGTACGTGTAAGAGAGCACTGCAACTTCAGCACAGTTTGGCATAAATGGAAATGCTTTTTACATTTTTTTTAATTTCAGTTTAGTCGCCCCTAATATCACATTTGTGCTGCTGTGAGTGCAGTTTGAAGGGACTATGGGGCTCCGAGCGATGCCTTGTTTTAAACAGTTTATCAGTTGGCTGGTAAATAAACGTATGCATGCAGACAATTTCGGTGGACTGCCAGAGTGGAGAATGGAAACAGAAGAGCAAAAACCAAAGCATAATTTATCAGTGCAACTGGAGTGAGGACTTCATGACGTGCCAGTAAACAAGGAGGAACACCAAGTCTTCATCACTCTGTAGGGTATGCTTTCATGATGGTCACAACTTTGTATTAAACTCCAGACTTATTTAACACCTTCTCCAAGGAAAGGTTTGTTAGTTTTGTGGACAACTGCTCAATCATTTATATAGCAGGGTATTTCATTGGAGCATTTTGTCCAAGTATTTTGCTCTTAGGAAGTAGTTCAAGGGCCATATTCAAACACAAAACCTTCACATCTCAGGGAAAAGCTCCAACCAGAGCATTACTTTACTTGTTATGAGTAGTTTGCCTTTTGGATTTTCAATCTTGACACACAGGGGTACACACTGGTTCCAAGTAGTGGTACTTTGTAGGTTTATGGCAGCTTTTCATCCTTTGTCCCTGTAACATTCAAGTTCATGAAGTTCTTAGTCTACAGACAATATGTGTAAATGGCTTCCCAGCCCTCAAAATAAGAAACTACCAAGAATGAACTGAAACGGAAAAACAGAGCGGAGTCCAAAACAATGACTCAGTACCTCAGCACCAAGCATACAAGAATCTCAAATCCCCACACTTCCCTCCAGAAACAATTAAGGAAACATCTCCAACACTCTAAATGCAAAACTATTCAGCCACTCTCTGTCAAAAAAAAATTTTTTCCCACAGTTCTGGTTCCAGACATAAACTCTGTCTTTATAAAGACTCTCTTAACTGGTTCAACTGGCTGCACCTGGTACACGTTTCATCTTAAAGAGACATTTATTTTAAAAAATAACATGAATAAAATACACCATAGACCAAAAATCAGCAAAAATGTGCACACAGTGCAGTTGGTCATACAGTCTGAAATTAAACTTAAGTGTCTCTTTGAAGCTTTCCCAGCCTGTGTCAGGTTGTTGTGTTAATTCCACGGATTAGCTACCAGGCTCAGCAGCAGAACAACCGGCTTTTTGGTGGTCAAGGGTCTTCATCCTAGGTTTGGTGCAGTTAGCAACCCAGTTCTAACAATGGCAGAGGCACAAACTCCTTAAGTCTGGATAAGTGAATATCCACATAATGAGCATGTGGATAACCTGCAACAGGTGTGCTGTACTGCTGTATTATTAGATAACCTTTACTATTTGCTAGATTTCTTTGCAAAAGTCGATATAGCCGTTATATTAATCCACAGACAAATGTACAGTTCAAATTGCAAAGAGTTAGTGACCATTTACACATCTAAAACAAACAGATGATGCGCTGATTCTAAAATGAGTTTTATCCTGAAATACAATTGCTGTTGGGGCAACACAAGATTGTCTTGCTGACCTGTAACAAGGTGACATAAAGGGGAGAATTGTTCTTAGTCTTATATCATCTCACATCACTGCTTAACCTTCAGAAATTTTTGTCTCGGTGAGGAAAATCTTTCATTTGCAGTGTTTGTAAAGAGTGCACATAAAGTGAGGGACAGCACGGTGGATACTGTAAACCATTAGCGCAGCACTCCTGGGTTTTACAAGCAATTCCATGGCTATTTTAAAAGCGAATTGTTCTCGTAAAGGAAGCCATTAAAAGGCCAGGTAAGACGGGGAGAAAGGGAACGTACCAGCGGGTGTTTTTTTCCTCCACAAATATCAGCTCTCGGTGAAGGACAGGTAGCAATACAAAACATGTACGGCAGGAGAGATGCAGAAGAATTAGTGGGGGTGTGTTTAGAGTTTCGCTAGATGGACATGATGACAGTTGGCATGGAACTGGGATCTGATACCCACTTATCCAAACAGGAGAAGCCGTCCCGCCCGGTGCAATGTAAACAGCGCACATACACGTCGACTCCATGGCAGGCATGTTAGTACCATTAATACCAAGCGCTGCGCATTCTGTGGCTTTCCAGCCCTTTATTTCAGCTCCTGAAAATCACAACAGTCAGAAAAGTCATTTATCTTAGAGAGGTTTTACGACATCAACTAGTCCCACTGAAAACAAACAAGAAATCCTTATAAGAGACTTATATTGAGAAGCAATTTTAAACCAAAGTACAGCAAACACATCTTCATTCGTTTTATGAAATGACATGAAATCTTCATTAATGTGATGTGGTTAGCAAAGAAAAAAAATTTGAGAAAAATAATCCGTGCTTTATTTTCCAGGGTATATAATCAACACGTCTGACCTTCTCAAATGACGGAAATGCAGTTGGAAACCCTGCAGGCATCCCGGAGGCATCCTCCTTCCAACCCATGGAATAGTGTTGCCAAGTGTGCTAGGCTAGTAGATCACCACTGGCACAGACAGGAACGGTTTCTCAACTTGGAACCTGCGTACTAATGTCAGCTAAAGCCCTACATGTGCGGGATAAAAAACAAGAGGGAAAGAACAAAGAAAACAAAACATTAACCAAATGAGGCCCACAGACACAGCCCAGGGCCTGCCACTCGTTCCTGTAATATGGTTAATCCCATAGGGTGTAGAGACTTTTTCTAACAAACCCCGGTCCTGTTCAGGATCGTTCAGACTATTTATTTTAAGTCAGGGAATTATTTAGTGTGGAAAGGAAGCATGGAGCAATCGGCCTCAACTACCAGCACATGCTCCAAGGCTCTTGTTGCTTGTCAAAACACGTGCTTATCTGCCTCCGCATCTTCAGGATCCCGAGACGCTGCACAGCATGCTGGTGGGGGCTCCACCCTGCGTGAGGGAAACAAAGAAGTGAAAAAACACAACACTTTGCAGGACAGCTGGGCATCCCAACGGTGAAAGTGTGAAACTCACGAGATCCGGTAGTAATGCGTTTGAGTCCAGTTACTCATGTCGGTTTTTCTTTCTGTATAACCAGACATGCAGCAGCCTTGGCTCCCAGCCCTGTGGCCACCTGAGTGGTGACATGTTCACTTTGCCTCTGCTGCTCTGACGGTAAAACCAAAGTTACAAAGGGATAAGCATTGTGCCATTTACTGTCAAGATCGAACAATATGTTTACATTGCCAGCCTGGGACTCTGTGCTACCTACTGCTAGAATAACAAAGCGATTTTATTTGGTTTTTTGTTGTGCAAAGCACATCGTAAATGGTGCCATCAATCCTTCAAAAATGTTGTTACAGACTTGGCAAACTCAGCGGCAGCAAGTCAGCAAATCGGACACATGACTGTTGTCGGGAGTCAATAGCTGAAACATTCAAAGACTGGTGATCATTCAAATAAACAGACCATAAACAGGCCTTTCCTTTGATTTAGTCACCCAGCAGTCCAGCAGGAGATATCGCTGATGTTAGACTCCAGCTAACACTGAGGTTTGCCCTCAGAAGCAGTCACAGAAAGATTGCAAACCGCAGTCTGGAAATAAAGCATTATACAGCAACAATGCAGCTTCTACAAAGAGTACAGAACCAAGCAGTTCACCCGACAAGTTCAAAGGCACAAGTAAACACAGTGACACACACACACACACACACACACACACACACACACACACACACAAATACTGTCTTTTATGAGATTTTCTCAAGAATGGGCGCTTGTAAAATTCTGGGTTCTTGAAGGCTTTTGAAAAAAGTCCTTAAATGGAACTTTTGTTGTGTTCAGGAGACTGTATTGACCAGACATTATTCAGCAATGAAGCTGTTCACTGACACTACACCCATTGAGTGTTTAACAAGAAAACTTGACAGCAAACCATCATACATGGCCCTACCATGCCTACATCATCACCTGCTGTAATGCTTGTTTGACCCCAACTATGTCAAAAATGTCACTTTTTTCAGAAAAACACAGTATGTGAAATTATTGCAAATTGTAAAAAAGGCAGCCTTACTTAATAAATAGCTTTGGTTATTACAGCTTAACAAGGCAGTTCTCATAGTTTAAGCAGCTGGTAAGAATTGCAGTCTGATACTGTTGCATGGTGGAGTCCATCTAAGTGGATACCGGATATGTGGATAATTCGCATGGATGTCTCCACATTACCATTTATTAACTTCAAAGGGACACAATTTTGGATGAGTGGATACGTCATGAGGGGTTATTTCACTTTAGTTCATAAAATGTTCCAGCCGCATATTCCTGACCCCGATTAAGTGGGTACACATCATTTGTCCCGCGACATGTCACTTTTCAACTGGTAGGTGGATCCTGTGTGCTGCTGCACTATCCTCAGAGACTGTCACTGTCGACCTACACTCAACACTTACAACTAAATTTTGCCAATCCCTGTCTAAGTTGTTGGTTTATTTCTTTCTTATTTCTTTAGCGGGTGTGGACAATAGTGATCCAGTAGATGCTACTCCACCCCCTTCATGTTGTATAACAGACTATTTTGCAAAGAAATAGCAAACTCTAAATGCTTTTTTGGAATAGTATATGTGCAATATTAATAATAGACTATACATAAGAAGTAATACTTTATATAAGTATACTTTATATATATATATATATATATATATAGTTCTTTGCTTCAGCAGGTAATTTCTACTATGTAAGACATAAGTACAGATAACTAAGTACTACTGTAGGGCTGATACCAAGGCTTAGCTAAAGCTTAACTAAAGGTTACAGCTTAACTACTAAAGCAAAGTTGACTATACTACCTTAAAGCATGATTTACCATTAAACAGTGAAAAAGAGGATGAATAAAACTGTATACATAATCAATGCTTTGTAAAGATGCACAGTCAGTGAAAATAACACTGTAACTTAATGGAGGCCTATGCATGGGTACTTACAAGGAAGAAGCTTGTGTTGTGGTTCTGATGTTGTGCATAGTCTCTACATTCTGCTTCATTATTAAGGAGTGCAAATTTTATTAGTTTTTTTGTCCATAAGCAAAGTTTGATGTAGGTGTGGAATAAACATCTCGTAAACTGACTTTAGGGCTAAGTTTTCACTAATGTGAAAAATTCACAGAAAATGGAGTAAGGGTGCATACTAGCATCAGCAACAAAAATAGACAGGATTCCTTTGAATGTTAAATCTGCAATTGAGCAACCAGCAACCTGCAACTCAGTGGCCTGAACGGCACAGTGACCGTGACTGCCACCTTTCTTTTTGATTCTGTGCTTTGCATTACATGGACAACTTATTTGTAGTTTTAAAGATGGTGGTTTTCAGCCCTTCATCAAAAAGTCTGAGATAAATCCTACATCCACATCTAGATTGGTTACATTAAGTTCAGTCTTAGGTGGGCTAGAATAGGGAACAAATACATTACAGCTATCAGTTCTTATACAGACCTGGGTAAGAACCAGTTCTGACCATACAGAGAGGCTCCTCAAATACTACTCTGGAGGTCTAAGTGCAGGTTTTCCAGCTCCACTTACACCACCATGGCAAGGGACTTAAACAGATTTAAGCATGACAGTAAGTTCAATTCGGTGGTTCACTGCTTGGCAGCAACAAAAACCTCCTGGACTCAGCCCTCAAAGACCACAGTCAAATAGCCCTGTCTTGCAGAATCACTGCCATCTTCTCCATTTCACAGAAAGCTTGAGATGGGGGACCAGAGACTCCAATGAACAACCACAAGACACAGGAGATGCAAGCATAATGGTGGCATGAACACAAGCTGCCTGGCTGGAAACAAGGGAAGCGTTGATTTCCAGATGCGCCTCACCGCACCAACTGCCTCTTACTTTGCTGTCATCAGCGTGGTAAGTCAAAGAGTGTGGCAGCCATCCTGGTTGGTGGTCCAGGTTGTAGTACTGCAGAACCAAACCAGTGGTAATAGAGCTCCTCACTCATCTGTCCATGACGGTCACCAGCAGAAAAATCAGCCCACACATTGCAGCCAAAAGGTAGAGTTAAACTAGATTCTATAAACATCACATACCTGAAAACAAAGCAAAATTTGAATATAATAATCAGGTACTTTAAGGATAGTTTCCTGCATTAATAACATATAATCTTTTTGTTAAAGAGGTCACTTTGTTTGACAATGCTGTTACCAGTCACATTTTGCCGGCACATGTGTCTGAAACAGTGACACATTTTTTTTTATAAAAGTCTAGTTTCTTCTAAGTTCTTTCAGGAATCAGACACTTACTTAATCAAAGAAATCAAGCAATAATACAACTTTAAAGCAGTTTTGCTTAAAATGTCAAAGAGAGCACTTTGACATTAAATGCTTAAACATTGCTGGGTAAATACTCCTAATGAAAAGCAGCCCACCGTGTTCAGAAAAGCTGCGTATTTGTCCACTGGATTTAGAAGCCTTGAGTGCAACCGTCATGTGAACCTTCTTCCAGCTCCACCGGATGCAGAAGGTCCCTTTCTGGCCTGCTTGGGCAATCCAGCCAGCCTCCGTGTTCCCTTTGCTACCTCCTCTAAACAACATTCCAGCTGCCAGCTGGAGAGCTCTGCTGGCTGCTGGAACAAACCGGAGACCCAGCCTCACCGATGAACATTTTCCTTTGGGGAAGCTGGTCACTGTAAGACCTAGCGCTACAGCCCCTGCTTTCCCACCCGAACACGATTATGTGACTGTGTTTATAAAACACTGATGGACTGAGACAATTAAAAACAGGGCCATGAGTCGATTGCACATGACCTCACGAGCGCTGCCATGTGCGTTTTGGAGCGTAAGAGTTCGGGAAGCACACCAACGGTAAGCAGAGAGAACAGCTCAAAAAGGTGGCCAACCTCTCCTTACCAGAAGGGATGCTGCTGCCACGGGCAACAAGAAATGCGAGTCCTGCATCATAAAGTTACAAGCTACCTCGAGCCCTTTGCTTTGGACTGATCTCGTAGGCTGCAGGTCGCTACCTGAAGCCTCCCCGAGACCAGGGCAACCTTGTTCCACTTTCTGCTTGCCAGGTTTACCCAACCTGGGACTGCGTCCTCATCGTCACGTGGCATCATCTGTCTCACATCTGTCACAGTTTCTCCTTAAATTAAAACATTTGGTGCAGAAATAGTACACTTTTTCCCTCCAGTTTCCAGTTTTTACATAGCATATAAACTTAAAAAATATAGCTATATTTATCTACAGCCTTATCAGTTTCTACTGCCTATAATTAATATGTCACGCTTTTATTTTGCTATTCTAATACTTTGGTTTGAGAGCAAGCCAGACACAAATATCTAATGTGTACTTACACGTGTCGGTGTAATTTAAAAATAGTCATGGTCTCAGAAAAACTATGAATGATTCATGGGCATGAAAGTTTCTGCAGCGGATGAATTTGTGAACTCTAACCAGAAGCAAATCAGCTGCCAAGCCACCAGAGAGCAGGGCTCAAAATATTACGTTTGTTTCAGCAAAAATAATTATGGCTTTAGCTTCATCCTGGAAACACACTAATAATTATAACGGCAAAAGTCTGTCATTAATATCTCATTTCAGCTTAATTATTTCGGAAACCCGAGTTCTATGGGCTGAAATGCACAAACCATAGAAAGGAGGGAAAAAATCAAATCCATCCAGTATAAAAGCCTACAACATGAAAGATAGATTTAAAAGAGTGTGAATAATGTACAAACAGGTGAATATGAAATAATAGACTCAAGAGCAGCTTCATAGCAGGAGGAGACTAAGATATATTGTAAATGGAAAACACTTGTCTGAAGGCCTCCTCATGAATAATAAGCCTTGCAGACGCTCAGTGCTTTCATAGCTGAAGCTCCAGCCTCCAGATGATTAACTACCGGGCGGCATTTGCACTTCAGTGCTCCTTCCGCCGGGCAAGGGGAAGGGAACTGGTCAATGCCAGGGTGGACAGCTACTGCCAGCAGTACTTGGGGATGTAGGTACTGTCACTGGTTGCGGATTTCACTGTGCGCTGCTACAGCAAGGGCTGACGGGACAATGTGTGGAGCCATGAACACGTTAGTCGCACGGCTATTCTGTTGAACTAACAGGGATCTACACAGATGCTATTTCTACAAAAAGCTGATTAAGGTGGCAGAGATTTGGAGACCTGTTTGCAGAACTTAAACATAGGATATTAATCCTTGGTGAGAGGGTCATGATGAAACACGAGGACGACGGTGACGCATTTACAGACAGGCAAATGACCTTTGCTGAATGAAGGCTGCAAATCTGCTGAATTTGGGCAGAATTACACAGGATGTGCGTCATGCCCCGTGAAACCACATCAGACCAAATGAGGAGACACCCATAATTTTCACAAAGAAATCATGGCTAAATGCATTAAGCCATTTAATTTGAACTCCAATAACTCACCAGGTACAAGCAGCAAGAAAAGCAGGACTGAAAGGAAGAATTGATTATTGTTCAAAAGCTAAAAAAACTGAAATGACTTTTTACTAAATTATTGCTATGCGGCAATTCGGCACATTTATTATGCATGCCCACACCCACACGTTGTTTATATGTCTCCTTATATAATATGTACACTGTATGTATATTATATATATAATCCAGCCACAAGGGGATGCACAAATTAGTGCATTTCTTCATGCCGGTCCCGAGCCCGGATAAATGGAGAGGGTTGCGTCAGGAAGGGCATCTGGCGTAAAAATTTGCCAAACCAAATATGCAGACAAAAATACAAATTTCCATACCGGATCGCTCGAGCCCCGGGTTAAGAACGACCGCCGCCAGCACTGCTAGCCGATAGGGTGCTGGCGGAAATTGGGCTACTGTTGGCCGAAGAAGGAGAAGAGGCCGAAGGAAAAGAGGAGGAAGGCATGTCCGGAGGAAGGAAGAGAGGAGGAAGGTTAATAGAGTGGACGTGAGGGTAGGAACTTTGAATGTTGGTAGTATGACTGGTAAAGGGAGAGAGCTTGCTGATATGATGGAGAGAAGGAAGTTAATATATTGTGTGTGCAAGAGACCAAACGGAAGGGGAATAAGGCTAGGTGCATCGGGGGGGGGGGGGGTTAAACTGTTTTACCATGGTGTGGATGGGAGGAGAAACGGGGTAGGGGTTATCCTGAAGAAACAGTATGTCAAGAGTGTCTTGGAGGTGAAGAGACTGTCTGACAGAGTGATGGTTATGAAACTGGAAATCGATGGTGTGATGATGAATGTTGTTAGTGTATATGCCCCGCAAGTTGGATGTGAGATGGATGAGAAAGAAGAGTTCAGGAGTGATATGGATGAAGTGGTGAAGAGTGTACCTGAGGGGGAGAGAGTGGTGATTGGAGCGGATTTCAATGGGCATGTTGGTGAAGGGAACAGAGGAGAGGAGGAGGTGATGGGTAGGTATGGTGTCAAGGAGAGGAACGCAGAAGGTCAGATGGTTGTGTATTTTGCAAAAAGGATGGACATGGCTGTGGTAAACACGTATTTTAAGAAGAGGGAGGAACACAGGGTGACGTAAAAGAGTGGAGGAAGATGCATACAGGTGGATTATATCTTATGCAGGAGGGCCAGACTGAAGGAGATTGTAGACTGCAAAGTGGTGGCAGGGGAAAGCATAGTTAGGCAGCATAGGATGGTGGTTTGTAGGATGACATTGGAGATCAAAAAGAGAAGGAGAGTGAGGGCAGAACCAAGGATCAAATGGTGGAAGTTGAAAAAGGAAAACTATAAGGTGGAGTTCAGGGAGGAATTAAGACAGGCACTGGGTGGCAGTGAAAAGTTACCATTGAGCTGGGCATCTACAGCAGAAGTGGTAAGGAAGACAGCTAGAAAGGTGTTTGGTGTGACATCTGGACAGAGGAAGGAGGACAAGGAAACCTGGTGGTGGAATGAGGAAGTACAGGAGAGTATATAGAGGAAGAGGCTGGTGAAGAAGAAGTGGGATAGACAGAGAGATGAAGAATGTAGACAGGAGTACAAGGAGATGAGGCATAGGGCAAAGAGAGAGGTGGCAAAGGCTAAAGAAAAGGCGTATGGTGAATTGTATAAGAGGTTGGACACTAAAGAGGGAGAAAAGGACCTGTACCGATTGGCTAGGCAGAGGGACCGAGCTGGGAAAGATGTGCAGCAGGTTAGGGTGATAAAGGATAGCGATGGAAACGTACTCACAAGCGAGGAGAGTGTGCTGAGCCGATGGAAAGAGTACTTTGAGGGGCTGATGAATGAAAAGAATGAGAGAGAGAGAAGGTTAGATGATGTAGGGATTATGAATAAGGGAGTGCAATGGATTAGCAAGGAGGAAGTTAGGACAGCTATGAAAAGGATGAAGAATGGAAAGGCTGTTGGCCCAGATGACATACCTGTGGAAGCATGGAAGTGTTTAGGAGAGATAACAGTGGAGTTTTTAACCAGATTGTTTAATGCAATCTTGGAAAGTGAGACGATGCCTGAGGAGTGGAGAAGAAGTGTACTGGTACCTATTTTTAAGAATAAAGGTGATGTGCAGAGCTGTAGTAACTACAGAGGGATAAAACTGATCAGCCATAGCATGAAGTTATGGGAAAGAGTAGTGGAAGCTAGGTTAAGAAGGGAGGTGACGATTAGTGAGCAGCAGTATGGCTTCATGCCAAGAAGGAGTACTACAGATGCGATTTTTGCTCTGAGGGTGTTGATGGAGAAGTACCGAGAAGGTAAGAAGGAGTTGCATTGTGTCTTCGTGGACTTAGAGAAAGCATATGACAGGGTACCTAGAAAGGAGCTGTGGTATTGTATGAGGAAGTCGGGGGTGCCAGAAAAGTATGTAAGAGTGGTACAGGATATGTACAAGGACAGTGTGACAGTGGTGAGGTCTGCGGTAGGAGTGATGGATGCTTTCAAGGTGGGGGTAGGATTACATCAAGGATCAGCTTTGAGTCCTTTCTTGTTTGCAATGGCAATGGACAGGTTGACAGATGAGATCAGACAGGAGTCACCGTGGACTATGATGTTTGCGGATGACATTGTGATCTGTAGTGAGAGTAGGGAGCAGGTTGAGGAGACTCTGGAGAGGTGGAGATATGCCCATGGAGAAGAGGAATGAAAGTCAGTAGGACTAAGAATACATGTGCATAAATGAGAGGGAGGATAAAGGAATGGTGAGGATGCAGGTAATAGAGTTGGCGAAGGTAAATGAATTTAAATACTTGGGATCAACAGTTCAGAGTAATGGGGAGTGTGGAAGAGAGGTGAAGAAGAGAGTGCAGGCAGGGTGGAGTGGGTGGAGAAGAGTGTCAGGAGTGATTTGTGATAGAAGGGTACCAGCAAGAGTGAAAGGGAAGGTCTATAAGATGGTAGTGAGACCAGCTATGCTTTATGGGTTGGAGATGGTGGCACTGACCAAAAGACAGGAGGCAGAGCTAGAGGTGGCAGAGTTAAAGATGTTAAGATTTGCATTGGGTGTGACAAGGATGGACAGGATTAGAAATGAGTATATTAGAGGGTCAGCCCAGGTTAGACGGTTTGGAGACAAAGTCAGAGAGGCGAGATTGCGTTGGTTTGGACATGTGCAGAGGAGAGATTCTGGATATGTCGGGAGAAGGATGCTAGGGATGGAGCTGCCAGGCAAGAGGAAGAGAGGAAGGCCTAAGAGGAGATTTATGGATGTGGTGAAGGAGGACATGCAGGTGGTGGGTGTGACAGAGAAAGATGCAGAGGACAGAAAGAAGTGGAAACAATTGATCCGCTGTGGCGACCCCTAACGGGAGCAGCCGAAAGAAGAAGAAGAAGAAGAAGAAGAAGAAGAAGAAGAAGAAGAAGAAGAAGAAGAAGAAGATGTATATTATATATATGCATTATTTACCAACACAAAAACTAAGCATACACTAGTGTGCAGCTATACTAGATGTCAACAGATGTAGCTAGAAGTGAACCGCGTACACAGCGATGGGGTTACAGTACTCCCCCAAAACATCCTTACTGAGACAACCCACTAGAGGGAGTGAGTGAGTGATTCATACTCTCATTCAGACAAAATAAATAACAAAAAACGTCTTGTTAGCTTAAATTCACATGCAGTGGCCACAGTCCAAAGACTTGTGTTTTAAGTAAATTGCTGAATTTAAATTGCCCATACTGGGAGTGTGTGCATAAACCCTGCAACACAAATAGCAGTAAATATATGGGTGTTTTATATCTCTTTACTACACTATTATAGTGTACTTTTGCCAAGTTATTTATTTATTTACTACATCAGAATTTGGTACTATATGGTTTCCTGCTGCTTTGATACTACTCAGGATGTGGAATGTTCATCCACCATGTCAAATTCTGTTCATGTGCTAACCAGCTTGGCCATTAAAGTTATCTTAATTTAAAACTTTGCTCTCCCCCAGGCTCACCTTTCTGGGGTATGTGATGCATATATTTGGCTTAAGTTTACTTATACTGTATGGCCAAAGTATGTGGACTCCTGATGCCCATATGTGCTGGTTGAACCTCCCATTCCAAACCCATGGGCATTAATACAGAGCTGCCCCCCCCCCTTTGCTACTATAACAGCCCCCAGTCTTCTGGGAAGGCTTTCCACCACATTTTGAGAATTTGTGCCCATTTGGCCACAAGAGGATCAGTGAGCTCAGGCAAGAAGGCTTGGCTTGCAGTTGCTGTTCCAGTTCATCCCAAAGGTGTTCAATGGGGTTGAGGTCAAGGCTCTGTGCAGCCGCTCGAGTTCTTGCACACCAACCCGGGAAAAGCATGTGTTTATGGAGCTCGATTTGTCCAGGGAGGTCACAGTCATGCTGGAGCAGGAAAGGAGCTTCTTCTTCCCCAAACTGTGGCCACAAAGCTAGAAGCACACAGTTGTCCAGAATGTGATTGCTTGCTGTATGAGTTGGCTGAAACGGCTCAGCTCAGTTATTAGAAGGGGGGTCAACATACTTTTGGTCATTCAATGTACCTTAACTTTCTGAATTTTCAGGGTTGCTGACATTGAGTGAAAGACTGATAATAACATATACTTAAAATATACTAAAATAAGATACATAATAATGGAGTGACTACACAAGCACAAAATAATACATGCAGATTTTATATAAAAGTTTAAAGAATAAACTGTAAATTAATAACTGTTACCTGACAACAGTGAACATGATGGTATCTTAAGTTTGTAGCTTGTGGGCCATTACATTTACACTTACATTTACATTTATTTTTTTAGCCGATGCTTTTCTCCAAAACAACGTGCGGTGTTACGCTACTTACAATTTACCCATTTATAAAACCGGGTTATTTTTACTGGAGCAGTTTTTACGAAATGTTCAAATAATAAATTAAATACATCAGTTTAAGTCATACCTGCTGACTTCCCAGCAATTTAACTTTGGAGTTGTGCCTGGGCCACTTGAAATGGGCATGTTGCTCTTATTTGCCCACAGCAGCAGGAACACAGGAATCTTGGTGCTGATGTTTCTTTTAGCCTTCATGTGTGAGTCTTTTTAGCTCAACGTTCAGCCCTTCCACAAGTATGCTTGAGTTTAAAGTGAACCTCAGACTGATGCACAGTGATGATTTCCATGGTGTGAACTTGTAGTCAGTACTCAGAGCTGACCTACAAACCTTGAGATTGAAATAGCAAACACGAAGCAGACAGCAGGACACAACCCAGGTACATTTTCACATAAATCAAGCAGCAGCCTTTCAGCCAAGACATGCCTGATCCAGGAGATTTCCTCCTTTAAGATTTCCTTAAAGGTTTCCAGGGCAGGACCAGAGATGTGCGCATGGTCCTGAGCAGATGGCAGCACCAGAATGCCAGCACCCATGCTTCTCACTCTGGTGCCCAGGAGAAAGAACTCCTTCAGCAACATGCATGACACAACCCCCATTTCCCTTCTACCACTGAGCCGACCTGCTCCTCCACAGCCCTGGAAATTTAAACCCTTCTCCTTCCTCCAGAGCTGATTTATGACAGAGTCTTCCCAGACCTTCCCCTCCTAAATCACCAAGGCGCGTTCTTCCGCAAGTTGTGCTTTATGGCACAGTCACAGGACAGGAAACAAGCACCTAAATATAATAACAGAACAGATTTGGGTTGCACCAATCTTCTGGAGAGAACTTCTTCGAAAGTCATTCCTGAGAAATTAATGGATGGCTTTTAAAGCTACCTTGGAGGAATGTTTACAGCACACAAATCACCATCATTTAAGAAACACTGGATGGCAAGACTCCATTCCCCACCCTACCAGATGACAATACTCCCAGCAGCTCACAGGTTAGCACAGAACAGAACAACACTGACCAGTGTGGTTAAAGCCATACTATTACCCTCTGATTTTCTCTCCAGATCTGGGACACTAATTCTTCCAGAACTACTGTTGTTTCAGTAGATCATGTGCAAATGCACCATAGTCTTACCAGTTAACATGTTCAAATATCCAAACTAACTGTATTTTTTAATTTGGTATCTCTACATATGGAGTTCTGCATGGTTTGATATGGAGATATGTGTAAAAGAAAATAATGCGCATGAATTCCTCTACAGCAGACTGCCTTATTGCAATGCTTTACTCCAAGGGAGGTTGAACACCACCACTACCACAAATGTGGAATGATTCAAAGAGTTTCACAAAAACTAGAATATAAAGTCACATTACACAAAGTCACTGTACTGGCATCCAGTTATACTGAGGACAGGCAGTGTGCATACATACAGTACATACAGTACAACCCCAGCCGTAACCCCCTAACCCTAACGCTAATCCTAAATGCTTTAGTGCGTTATTACGCAGCCTTTCTCAGTCACAGAATGTAGGCTTCTTTGTAAACATTAGGATTAATAAATCATATTTAATTAGTAAATTAACCCTTTGACCACTTGTCTCCCGAACTGTGGAACCGAATGTGGGCCAGTGTTAGAAATTCCCCTTCATTTGTTTGCTTTCAAACCCTACACTTAATCCTCACTGCCTTTCTCTAGCTGATTCAGGCAAAAACTGTAAATACGCATTCCACACTTCTCTTTTTTATCATTAGAGGGAATAACTGCTTTCTGATCTGGTCTGACTCCTTCCTAAATATGGTTTTGATTAGTCCTTCAACCCTCCATGACCCACTGTAACATAGCTGGAGAACTCCAGAGACTGCTCACTCATTACTAATATTCCATCTCAGTTCAGTTCAGTTCAGTTTTGTGTCTCACTTGTCCCTGTGAGGGTCAAGGTGGAAGCAGACTGAGAAGGTGGACCCAGACCCTCTTAATCCTTGCAGCGGTCTCCAGCTCCTCCTGGGGGATCCCCAGGCATTCCCAGGCCAGCCAACAGATATGACCTCTCCAGCATGTTCTGGGTCAGCCTCAGGGTCTTCTCCTAATGCCTGGTGGAACTCCCAAGAGACATCTCTAAAATGCGTCTGAAGCACCTCAGCTGGCTCCTCTCAATCAGGAGGAGCAGTGGATCTACTCCAAGTCTCCCCTGAATCGACAAGCTTTGCCCACCCTCACAGGGGGTGAGCCCAGCAGTCCTGCACAGATGGGTACACATGGGTACTTGGTATAACCGTGTATGTGACAAATAAAATTCTTTGATTTTTAAGATACCTCATTTCAGTCGCTTGTATCCACAATCTCTTTTTTTGGTCACAACCTAAAGCTCATGACTGCAGATGAAGATGGGGAATGTAGATCAAAAAATAAACCAAGAGCTCTTTCTGAAAACTCAATTCCCACTTTGCCGCCACAAAGTATAACACCCGTCAGACTGCTGATGCTGCACCCATCTATCTTTCAATCTCCCGTTCCCCTCTTCCGTCAGTTGTAAACAAGACCCCAAGATACACAAACTCCTCCATTAAGGGCAGCTGTTCCCCCCTCACCTGGAAAGCTTCTCACACCTGGAAAAAGTGACACGCTGTTTCCTGGGAGCAGACCATGGCATCAGACGTAGAGGCGCTGATTTTCATCCCCACGGCTACACTCTTCAGAACAAACTGTGTGAGTGAGTTTGAAGGTTACAGTCCAAAAATAGGTTCAAAATGACATCAACTGCAAAAGTAGAGATGCCACCCCTAGTGCCTCCAACTGAACACCGACTGAACTTTGACTGCTCCTTGTCAGTCTGTCAGTGAAAATCACAAACTGAGCGGAGACAAATACCTTGGTGAAGTCCAGTACGCACACTGATCAGATCCAACTTCATGCCACAAATACAGACACACTCACACTGTTCATACAGGGAATGAACAGCTTGCATCAGCGTGTTGGTACCCCATACTAATGTAGTACTTCAAACACAGTAGTACAAGCTGAGGGACATGGTCATATGCCTTTTCCCAGTCCACTTTTCCCAGTAGACTGGGTTAGCGTATTCCAGTGGGGTCATTACTAATACTTTAACTTCTTTTACTTTTCTAAGGTTTTTTTCCAAAGCAACTTAGAACAATCTACTCATTTACGCAGCGGTGTAATTTTTCCTGGATCAATTTAAAGTAAACACCTTTTTCAAGGAGGTGAGCATCAGAGCTGGGTCCTTCAAGCAGAAGGTAGTACTTGTAACCACTGCTTTACCTACTACCCTGGTAAATTTTCTCTTTTTGGGTAAAATCTGCAGAGTGAGAAAAGGTACAGCGGGTAGAGCGGTTACGCTGTGATTTAAAGACTTGGGTTCCCAGTTCCATTGAGCAAGGTAATTTCTCTGAATTTCTTTGAATAAAAAGCACCCAGCTGCATAAACAAGTAAAAATTAAATGTAGCTTAAAACTGTAAGTTGCTTTGGAGAAAAACGTTCGCTAGATAAATAAGTAATAAGTTAAAAATAATAAGGACTAGTAAAGTACACGAAAGAACAACTGGTACATTCAGTGCATAATAAAATTCTGGAAGGTGGTGTAGCTGAAACATTTCAGTGCTAAGACGTGCCAGTGCAAAAACTTGTTAGATATTGTTGTATTGTTTATGTTTTGGGGGGGTTTACTCATTTAAACACTAAGGGAGGGGCAGGTCCCCCCTCTTTCTGATCTTCTACCGCTTTACATATCTTTGGAATTGAGAACAGGCATCAAAAGAAGGAGCTATCAGCAGTAACTGGGTCTGGGTCTTCTGTTTGACTGGCTGATCACAGTTTCTCACAGGATCCAACACAAAGGCAGCAGAAACAGGTCCCAAGGACCACCTCACATGGCAGTTTCCTCAGGGCAAGGGCTGAGGAGCTAGACAGTGATATAAACATGGACAAACACATATAACGGGCCAAGGAAAGTAAAAATGTTAGTAAGTTAAAAAAATAAGTTTTACATGCACCACTGTCTATTTGGAACATTGTTGTGTATAAACAAATACATGGGCATGCTGCTGCTTCACAGCACCTGGGCTGTTCAGCTGTCGGTTTAAATCCCGCTCAGTCAGTGTGGAGTTTGTATGTTCTCCCTCTGTCAGCGTGGGTTTTCTCTCAGTGTTCCGGCTTCCTCCCATAGTCCAAAGGCATGTGTTTCAGGTAAACTGCTCACTCTGAATTGCCCATAGTGTGTGATAGTGCGCGTTTGACCAATCTGCAATGGTGTTCCATCCAGATGTAGTTTTGCAGCCAAGTGGCTACTGATTCTGAGATCTGAACCGCTGCGATCCTGACAAGGATTAAGTGGTTAATGATAATAGATGGTTGGACAAAGAGTATATAAAAGAAGAATTTAAGAGCTGCGGTACCAATAGTAAGGAACGTATTTTTAATATACAAAAAAATATATTAACAATCAGAGCAGTAGTTTCAACTTCTGGATATATCGGGAGAAGGATGCTAGGGATGGAGCTGCCAGGCAAAAGGAAGAGAGGAAGGCCTAAGAGGAGATTTATGGATGTGGTGAAGGAGGACATGCAAGTGGTGGGGGTGACGGAGAGAGATGCAGAGGACAGGAGGAAGTGGAAGCTTTTCATCCGCTGTGGCGACCCCTAACGGGAGCGGCTGAAAGATGAAGAAGAAGAAGAAGAAGAAGAAGAAGAAGAAGAAGACAGCTGACTGCATCCTGAGCTTTATAACAAAAGGGATGTACACTCTATGGCTAAAAGTCTGTGGACAATTGAGCTTCACATCCATATGTGCTTGGTGAACATCCCATTCCAAACCCATGGGTATTAATATACGTAAAGTTGTTCCACCTTTGCTGCTATAACAGCCCCTTCCTTTTAGGAAGGCTTTCCACTAGATTTTGAGAATTTGTCCCTATTCGGCCGTAAGCGCATCAGTGAGGTTGGGCACTGATGTCAGGCAAAAATGCTTAGCTCGCAGTCAGAGTTCCAGTTCATTCCGATGGTGTTCACGTGGGGTTGAGGTCAAGGCTCTGTGCAGCCACTCAAGTTCTTCCTCACCAACCTGAGCAAACCATGTGTTTATAGAGCTCGGCTTGTGCACAGGGGCGCAGTCACGAAGGAACAGGAAAGGAGATTCTTCCCCAAACTGCAGCCACAAAGTTGGAAGCACACAATTTTGTAGAATGCATTTGTATGCCGCATGGGTGTTTCTGGCCATACGGTGTAGCGTTAGCTGTGTTGATTTCTGTATAAGAAGTGTGTAGAGTGTACAGGTATACTGCCATATGGCATAAATGAAAATAACCCTGCAAAAGACAGACATTGTGACTGAATCCAGGTTGCACTTCCAGCGTATTTCGTAACTCATATGAAGACTCCCCACTCCAAGATAACCTTATTTACAACACACTTCTGAATTCCAGTATAATGCTGAAATCAATATAAAACATTTTTTTACATCTCTGTGATCTTTTTGCTTTGAAACTTGTCGACATCGGACATTTTTTATTAGCAGCACGGTTATCGAGCATTTCGGCGCAAGAAATCCACTTAAGCGAGGTAGAACGTTAAACAGGAGATTAATTGTCATTCATGCATTCATTTACACAAAGCTGGATGACTGGATTCCATTCTCGTCTCATTGGTCCCAGTCAAACAAAGGCCATTTCGCAATATTTCCATTTCGATATAACAGAAACACATGAAAGCCCCCGCGATGCCGTGGCTACTCTAATGACCTGGAGTGTTGTGAGCCCTCTCTTTTTCCGATAGAAAGAACATTTTTGTATATGGCATGTCTTTCATCTCCAGCTGGCGTAAGCCCAAGGCCCAACTGACAATGCCTGAGGTTTAATTGTTTCAATCAGCGGCCCGAGCAAGTCGGGGTTGTTTGTACTTTTGGTGGAGACGGGGAGCATAGCTGCACGCACATACATGCGTACACGCACGACAGATCAAACAACGCAGTGTGTGAATGTCCCTTTCCACAGCCAGGCAAAGTCAGTGCAGCCTGCGCCCCAAATCTCCAGGACGTATGAGGCCATCACCCTCCCGCATTCCTTTTTTAAAGACGTTATGTGTCTCAGGGGGACATAGGGCCTGTAATCTGAGCTCAGATTAGAGCAGCACAGGTTCTTTTGTGAATCAGCACTGGGCTACTATCTGCAGGTAACAAGAGGCCAAAATCGAAGAATGGAAGCAGTGCATACTGTTCATAGGCATATAGTATCAGATCTTCTCCCTCCGTTCAATTACTTTATCTATAAGCACAAGAAAATAAGGTGAGAAATTTGGTTTAATGTGATTATAATCTAGCGAATTATCGCGTTTACAGCGGAGACAGCGCTAAATAATTTGGCTCGTGTGGAACAAAGGCCAGCGCACCCTGTGATAGGTCTGGAGTTGCTTATCTGCGCACTGGACTTGGTGAAAAACTGATCTCAGAGAGAAAAATTAAACTGGCTTAAAGTCAAATTTTTGTTTAAAATGAAATTTTCCATTGGCAGCACAAATATTATTGTGTATTTAAGCTGCTTAACATTGACAGATATGACTCTGGAGAAGTACCTTGCTGAAAAACTATTGTTTGTCTGGCGTTCTGAAACTGGCATTTTTACTCTTAAGTTACTACTGCTGCATGCAGTCTCAAAGCAATGTTCGACAAACAGTAAGGCTGAAACAATGCGCTCATTCTTATGACCCTGCCTGATTCTTTGGAGGAAGAACATCTGCATGTCTGAGCATCCTCGTGGACATGTGCCTCCTGCTCCTCTGGCAGCAGTGTAGAAAAAAGAACCGCACGCCAATGTTCTCCATTTTGTCATGCTGTAAAAAACACCTCTAAAACAGGGCAGCAATGCAATTTTGAAAGAAGGGAAGCCCTTCATTTTGCTAGCATTTCACTTCAGCCCTATCCTGCCATTGCCACATTTATAGGGCAGTGCAAATCTGTGAGTTTTCAGGGTTTTGAAAATTTAATTTTAAAAAGTTGGAAATGTGTCACCTTATTAAATGTATAGGCCCATCTCACAAAGGAAACAAACTGGATGTTAACTAGCTGGTAGCGCTGATGTATGTCAAGAAGTTGTTAAGCATTCATATAACCTTATGATAAACTCAGTCTCTTCATTTGGAAGACAAATTACTTCATTTATCAACTGCACAAGAAGAAACCTTTATTTTTGCATACAACCTAGCAATCTAGGTGTTCCAGCCTGTCCGGTCTGAACCAAAAGCAAGAGCAGCAGAAGCAGCTAAAACTACAAAGGCCTTGTGAAGGAATATTGCATTAAGTCTCCATTGGTTGCTCTCTGTTGTTACATTACATGGCAAGTGATATATCACCAACCTATACAGGTTTTGGTATCAATGGAAGGAAGAACCCATGAGAATGGAGCCTACAGATATGGGTCAGCCTCTTTTTTCCGTCCTGCCAGCATTATGCCAAGGCTGATGATGGAAATGTTCGTGTTTGTAGGACCACAGAAGTTGATAATCACTACAAGCCTAGGCATTGAAATCAATGGTTAAGCAAATATAAATCCTTGTGTTTGTACCAGGACAGAAATGATCAAGATCAGAAGGCTGAAACATAATTTTTGATTTTTATGGTTCTAAAACATTCAGATTTCTCAATCTATTTTAAATAGTACTGCACTCGCTCAGTATAGAAATGGCTAAGTCAATCCATTCAAGCACTGGCTTAAAAATGAAAAAGGGCTTTGTGGATTCTTTAACAATGAAAAGATAGTGACGACCAGATTATTAATGGTGAACAATGCAACACACTTCCACATACTCAAACATTCATAACATCTTAATATCATAAATCTATATCCCACTTCCCATACAACATTTTTCTCCATGGAATCATATAACTTACCCATTTATAACAGCTTGGTTCTTTGTAGAACTGGCAACCTTCTTTACACTGTCTACAGTCCAGCATCTACAATAAAACACAAATATAAAAATAAATGCCACTGATAAACAAACCAGAAAAACACACAGCTTACTGTACTTTCTGTATATACAAATAATTGAAGGTGTTGCTGGTACCACTACATCCATTCTAAACTAAAACAAAGCAAAGCAAAATAAATATGGCTGCAAATAACAGAGTGGTGACCCCTGTGTCACACTTGACACTTCAAGCCTTTGCATGTTTTCGGTTTTCAGAAGCTGGCAGGAGACAATGAGGGAGCGTATTTTCTGGGCGGGGAAGGTGGTGTACGCCGCTCGAAAGACACAAGAAAGGCGACCACAAGAGAGAAGAGCTAGAGCCAGGCCGGAGGCATGGAGGGAGGAGAGGAAGGAAAAGTGAGTAATCCAGCAAATGTGGAAAAAGAGAGCCCCCACTGGCCTGGCGCGCCATCCGGAACATTCTCTTGACAGAACATGTGGAAACAGAGCCAGGCTGTGGTTGATGGCAGCTCAGTCCGGCAGGTGATCTTTGGGTCTCCCTTCAAAGCATCATCCATTCTCACAAGATCCCACTTATTGGAGACCCAAGAAAATCCCAGCACATTTCCCATTTTTGTGCTAGTATCGAGACAGACTGCACCAGTAGGTAATGTCTTCCTGACTCAATGTTCTTAGCAGAGTACTCTTATTGTCATGCTGGGGGTTGGGATGAAGACATAACATCAGAGAATGTCATTTGTCTTTTTGGATTAGCACTCTGTACACATAATGCACCTACGAAGCTACTGTTTATAAGTTGTTGGGACACCAAAAATTCTAGATAGCTTTGCATAACAAAGTGGAATCATAATAGCAGCAGACAAAAATCTGTTCAGTTGACCAGAAGCCTATTCTTAAGTCAGTAACTAAACCACAGCAAATCAGAGACAGACAGAGTACACCTAGAGGCTTTTTAAAATAAAAGGTTACTTCATTAACTGAATAAGTTTCGTAAAAAGGAAAAGTGAGACTGTCCAAGAAAAAAGAGTTATAGGTGTTTCTATTGGATTTACCTGATGGGCAAAATATTTGCAAAAGGTAGCCTGCTAATTTGAGCTGTCACACTTCATAAACTATCCTCCTTTTCTCAGGAGCACAGAACTCCGGATGATGCTCAGCTTCTCCACAGCTGAGAGTACGGTCCTCTCTCTTTGGCTTGGCTCTAACCGAAGTACATCTGCCTCAGATTTCCCACATACGCATTCATAATCTGATGTTTTTCAAAAAGAAAGTCTCAGTTGCTTTAGCTGATGCTCCCAAGGGACAAATAACAATAAAGTGAATTATCAGCCAAGCCACAAAATCTCTTTTAATGCTTCCCAGAGTAAATTCTATATCATTCTGGTTCTTGTAACATTTCATTTTGGTGTATCTTAGTATAATATCGGTCTTCCACTATGAAGTAACATGCCATGTAACTTTATATTTTGCTCTGTAATTTTATATTTTTCTTAATTATGACTTTCATTTAGATAAGGAAAACACAAGTTATGATAAAATTATAAGAAAATGATAATGTAGATATGAGACATACAGGTCAGTGAACCAAAAATTGGACTCTCTGGGAGCTGTAAGGCCCACAAGACTTAGTGCGCCCACTAGTGGAATCAATGTTGGAATGGCCAACAAGCAGCCAGGGACTGAAATACAGAAAACTGGCAACGCATTTATTATTTTGCTCAGGTTTAAGATAAAAAATAATAATAATGATGATGACCAATTACTTAAACAGTGCCTGCATCGGTTCAAACTTAAGTTCCTTTTTTTGTTTCAGTCTTGTTTAAGAAAAAAAGTCTGTTCAGAATTCAGCATTTGCATTCTAGTGTTGTGTTTAACACAAGCAACTGCTTCAGTTGAGTAGATCCTGTTCGGTTAAAAGATTATGAATTCAGGAATAATGGCCACTAAATACGGATTATCTTTTACTGTCACCATGGAAAACCACCTCAAATCAGATGAAGAAGATGTGAGCTAGTGATGCTTATAGTTACAGTTTAAATAAACAAAAACTGTAATGACTATGATAATCCCAAGAGTTCAAGGAATAACACTATTAAATAGTACAAATTGCATGTAAGGAAACATAGGCTGGTAAGGAGGATGCTTAAGGAGAAGAATACGACCCCCCTTCCTTGCTTTTCCTCTCTCTCCCTCCCTCTCTCCCTCCCTCCCTCCGTCTCTCTCTCCCTCTCAAGTCCCAGCCCCTTAAGGTGTCATAACAGTCCTCTCCCCCCCTCCACCTTTCAGATCTTTAAAAGCTGCTGCCTGCTGTGTCCGTTTCACTGTCTGTTTATCTCCTCGCACACTGCGAGGGTCTCCTGGCTGCCTCCCATCTGAATGGACTGAGTGCCCAGTCGAGCTGAATAAGAAGGAGAAATCACCCTCCAGAAATAACAACCACCCTGAGAGACAGATCAGCTCAGCACTGCCAGTGAAAGATCCAAGGACCTGGACAACATGACTCTGCTGCCCGACCTGACCACCTTGGTCCTGCTGCTGCTAGCCCACTCGAGTGCCTGGACCCTCGCCAGCCGAGTTGTGCCTCACCGTGGCTGTCCCTCTTGCAGGGAGCCTGTGGGGGCCAGGAGGGGCCTTCGGGACCAGGCAGGGGAGGCCAGTACATCCCTGCTGGCCCTGGGGGAGCCCTGCGGTGTCTACACCCTGAGCTGTGCAAAAGGGCTTCGCTGTGTGCCCCCCCCACGGGACCCCAGCCCCCTCCAGGCTCTGCTGCAGGGCAGAGGGTTCTGTGCCAAGCAGGGCAAGACCGAACCCACAGCGAGGCCCAACCCCACAGGTACGGAACCGGCAGCTTGTTATTCTTTCCCCTGCAGTACGTGGGCTTAGGGCGTTCAAAGGCAGCTGTAAAAGTGCAACCGGATGGACATTCTCTTATTACTGCAGTAAAGGTCAGTCAGCGATAGAGTGTGAATACCATCAACTTAATGACCGGACAGTACTTTTCAGGGTCTGTGGATGGATTGGTAAAGGCTATTTGGAGCAGGGTTCTGCATCAGCAGACCCAAGAGAGTCACAGTCCTTTTATAGAGAGCTTTTAACAGTCAGCCAGCGGATACTTGGGCATAACGTCATGAGGCAAATTGCTCTAGTGCAGTCATCTCATGCATGTGAGGCTGAAAACGAAAAGGAATAGGAGCAGCACCGCTGGAACCAAACCGTGCCTCTGTTTCAAGAGGAATGTTTTAACCTTGGATTGCAGCAATTTTTGCCTGCATCACTGTGACACCAACCACCAGGGTTTATTTGACTGTGGCTGGTGAAATTCACAAGCAAGGATTTCGATCCTTTCAAAATATTCAGTCCACTCATATAGCAACGATTAACAGACATCAAACTGATTCATGAACATTTTTATATTTATATTTCTGATCACAGCAACTAGAGGCACAGCAAGAGTGTACAGTATACCCTCTTTGTGCAATACTGCAGTTAGGGCTGCTGTCTTTGGACCCAAAACACCATAGTTCAAATCCCACTTCCTGCTGTAGTATCCATGAATAAGGTACTTAATCTGAATTAATACAGTAAAATTTTCCCAGCTGTGCAATTTGGTATATCACCGTATGCTGCTGAATGCTGGAAGGGTTCTATGGTGAAAAGGGACAGCTGAACAAATAAATGTGTAGAGTGTGTTTGTGTTTATACACATGCAGCGTTGAATATGTGTGAATGCCATGTCTTTGGCACGCCACTCCATAAAGCATTTGCCTCCATCTCGTGCTCACAGCACGCCAGTACAGTTCCGCACAAGGCAACTTCCTCAGTTAGACTCCAGCGAGAAGTTCATTATAATTGGCTCAAGATGGGCATTTTGTGCAGAGACAAAAATAAAGAGTCCTACGATGACTTCTAGACATCAAGAGGAAAAAAAAACTCTGGAAACAGAAGCATAGCGTAAATATTTACCTTTAAATGATCATTCATTTTTGTAAGTAAAGACAAAGTACTAATTTTTACTGTATTTTTCTCCTTTTTTGCTGTTTTTGTGGTCCAGGTTCAAACCCCCCCAACAGTAGTGATCTGGAGAAAGTAAGAGTTCACTCATTAATTTATTGCAAAATCTTTATCTAACTCTTCTGGTGCATTTGATCAGTTGTTCCTTATGGTCCAATCCATGTGAAATAAACAAAGACAGCAGGTTTGCATTTTATTAATACAGTAGTCTTTGGACTAACTCCAATAATGGAAGAGCAATTATTGTTAAACTATAACACACATTATGTTTGTACAGAAAAGATTATACCTGAACATTTCTGCTCTTATACTGAGATACCCTGTTCATGAAACTTCGTCAGTAACCACCATGTGTAAGAGAAGGCAATTTTGTTTAAACTGTATTGTAATTCAATGTGATGTGAGCATAATCCGTCCATAAATTCTTGATTTTTCTCTGTACAGGCTCCCTGCCGCAAGCTCTTAAATTCAGTACTGAGGGGTTTTGAACTCACAGTCTTCCAGTCCAACCGTGACATCTACATCCCTAACTGTGACACTCGGGGCTTCTACAGGAAGAAACAGGTAGTTATCAGGGGAACCCTGGGCACTGTGGTGCAGCGATAGGTGCATCCTGAGGGTATTCTGATACTAAACTGCAAAACCCCACAATAATGTGACTTTGTTTTCTGTTTTTTCCCCCACTTTTGTGTCACAGTGCCGCTCATCCAAAGGTATGCAGCGAGGCCAGTGCTGGTGCGTGGATGAGCACGGCATGGCTCTTCCATCGGGTATGGGAGAAGACGGCTCTTTGCCTTGCGATGGGGAGTGAGGGCCACCCTTTACCTCTGTCCTGAGCCCAGCAGAGGAGGAACCTGAAAGGGTTTGGTCTGGATGCTGTCTGGCTCAGTGATGCCAAGGGTTGACAACCCCTAAAACTTCAAGAACCTCTCATTGAAAATTTCTCCAAACTTGGCCATTGTCACTCTTCCCATTATCACCCATGTGAGTCTCTCCTGATGTCACCAACCACAATGGTCAGTGCATGCTAACATTTTTCATTATTTACAGATATATGACTACCACTATTACTGCCCAAACATCCATGCTGTGCATTTAAAGGGATTTACTGACATTTCAGCAAACAGCTAAGGAGAAAAATATACTGCTATACTGCTCTCATTGTATTCCTTCTTAAGTCTAGTTTTTAGAGTGCATTCCCATAATATGGGTAAAATGAGGAAAATAAACTGTTAGCTTTGATCATATCTGTGTCGTTACACTGCCCTCCAGTGGTCAACACATAAGAGTTATTTTTAAATAAAGGCTTGTTTGTATTATTGTTTAATTATCAGAGGGCATTTTTAAGAGCATACAAATGCAAAGTAAACCGTGAACAAAAAACATTCTGTTAAAACGTTTCTTTTCTAACCTCAGATAATGGGGAGACAGTTTAACAGAGACCTTAGAGTGTGTGATTTTAACCTGTACGTAGCTCACTTCAGTGAAAGACAGGTATTGGTTCGGGGTCTGTGGACCCTAAAGCACCAAAGCCGAATTAGGTGCCCAAATGACACTGTATAGGGATATAAGACGTTAAGCGTTCATTATTGTCTGCATTTATCTGCCAGGTACATTGATGAGCACTATTACACTGAGGGAATTACTCAACTGTTAAGTTTCCTTTCAGACGGAGCCTCCCCCTGCATAAATAATATCCACTGATATGAACATTATGTAGTGAGGTTAATATGGCCTTTTATTTCCATTTTTTATTTATTCTGGAGTGCAATGATTTTGTTACACGCACTTGCTTAAATGTAATTTGTACACTTAGTTCCTTCTAGTGTATATATAATATAACATATATTATATATATATAAAAAAAAGTTATGATACGATTAACCAGCCCTTGACTGATTGTTTTACTGTCCAATTTTTGAAGGTGTCCATGTTAAGACAACAGAGATCTTGAGACTGCCGCCATTCTAGAAAAGTCTTTGAGCATATTTTTGTACACTTTTCTATTTCATTTATAAATACATACATATATATATATATATAAATTGTCTATAAGTTTGACTTATTTAATGAACTGCTAAGTATTTTTATATTACCTACTTTGCTTTATTTAAAAACACAAGTTATTTTTATTGTTTGTGTGGAAATATATCACATATGTGGCACCTTACTGGGGAAACACGCTTTAAATTGACTCCCATCAGAGCTATTTAACTGCTGTAAATGTTTTATACTTTGATTGTTTTATTTATATAATGAATATTTGTTATTAAAATGTATTATTAAAAGTTTCCCTATGAAATGCTGTTTTTAAAGGCAATTTTAATACAGTAAGTTTGCATTGTTTTTCTATGTTGTTGTACTTTTCAGTATGTACAAGAGTGACACAGATTTTCTCCCATTTTAAGTGTGATAAGTTAGCCCAGCTAAAGTTACAGCTGACACAATGGCATCGTTCAACGAAGACTATAGTATGTTTTCACATGTGTAAAAAAATTATGAAAAAAGTTAAATATGCAAGCAAGGACAGAAAAGATGTTTAAATGATGTTAATACTTAAATGTGGCAAAGACGTTCCAAAAATTAGAACTGATTCAGTCATAATTAACTGTTATTATGACATGTGTACATTTATCCATCCATTAATTCATTATCAATATCTGCTTAATCCTGGTCAGGGTTGTGGCAGTCCAGAGCCTACATTAGAATCATTAGGCCCTAGGCCCTGAAACTACCTCAGGATGGGATGCCAACCCATTGCAGAGTTATGTAAATTTGGCACGGATTACTGTTATTACATGAAATTATTTTTTAAGTACCAACAAATGAGAAGAACATCCCTGCAATATAGACATTAAACTTCCATTCATTCATAACATTAACCACTTAATCCAAGTCAGGGTCACAGTGGTGCCAAGTCTGTGTTGAAATCACTGGGCATTAAGCTATGAAACAACAGCCTGGACAGAACACCAGTCCATTAGTTGGTAACTGCAGACACATTCAAACACTATGGGAAATTTATAGTGTCTGAAACACATGTCTTTGGAGTGTGGGAGGAAACAAACACCTCCAAACAACATGCAGTTTCCACAAAGACTCAGCTGGATTTCAACCCACAGGGATGAAGTAGCATTGCTTGCTGCACCACCATGCCATTCAGAGAGTAAAACTGATATTTCGTTATATTTTTGCTTAGCTCACAATTTTAACAGAAGTGACTCAACATTTCATGTCAGAAAGTAATTCTCTCAAGGGTGTAACAGTCAGCGCCCTTCTGTACCATAAATAATCAATTTTGGGGTTAAAAGTGATTATGCTCAATCATTACATTGTCATAACCCACAGACTTAAAGTTTAGAATGTGATGGTTATTTGTCCAAATAACTTATCACCACATCTCACATTGGTTGGCTATCTAGCAAACTGTGAACCTAACCAAGGTGTTACAGAAAGATGAAGGTGTCAGAGAACATAATGACAAATTTGGTAACATGCAAAAACGTCAGAAAGATGCAAACGACTGACTAACAGACACAGTCACAGTATTGTCTTGCTATACCCAGTCAGTCATATCTGAATCTAGATCGCTCCATGCAAATAATTTTCTTTATAATTCTTTACATAACTTCACATCTTTATAGCAACAGTGAGACTCAATTTTGTCCAGGTTTTTTTTTTTATATCATAAAGTTAATAGCGCTGCTAATTTATTATTTTCAGTTAACATTTTCAAAAATAAATCAAATTCAATTTTCAAAACTAAATTTCCAAAAATCAAATTGGATTGCTTCTTGATAAAATCATGGTCTTTGTCTTTCTGTTGAGGACACACAAAGAGGTCCCTGCTGCTACTCACCCTAGGGCAGACCAGCTGCCCATGTGAGATGGAGCTGGATTGCAAGGCAATGCCTGCAGCTTTCACTGTTAGTCCCTGTGACCTGTTCATACTCACTGCAAAACACACACTGGCATGGAATGGCAATTCCGAAAGGGTAATTTTAGTGTATAAGGCTTTCACTGCATCCCATTAGAATTGCTGCTTTTATTGAATTTCAGTGGTACTGATTGAATCAATAAAGCAGCATGACAATGTGTGACTTTTTGTTTTCAGCTGAAGATGCAAACAGAACAGTAATGCGATCGTAGTGAACATAAGAGCCAATATGACTGACTCCAGGAGACAGATGTGAACCTGCTGGGACTGCCTCCCCAACTGCCTCTTGGAACTCTTCTACCAGAGCTCATTTTCAGTTCTTTCATTGTGACACTGCATAGAACAAAAAGATCAAAAAATGTTTTTAGAACTGAATGGGTCATATGCCTTTTCTTGTAAAACCTACAGTTCATGAGAGAAAAGTAAAAAACCATTAAGAGTTTCCCTCAAATCCCTCTCTAAAGAGAAATACTGAAACCATATACAGTTTATACTCTAACCAGGGCCTAGACAAAACTGTATTATAAATTTTGTAGAGTTGATGAAATTACAGCTGAAAAAACACATGTAGACATTGCAACTTTATTTCTATTAATAAATCCTGAATGTTTATAAATCAGCCTATTACAGCATCATCGTTTCATGAACCATAAGCAATAAAATTATAAATGTGAAGTCTGTTATTTGGGAAAAAAAAGTCTTATTATGTTTTTCACTAGTTTTTAACATGAAAAACTCTTATTTATACTGTTTGTTTTATAGGGATTTTTTTCTAAAATATGGAACATAGAGGAGACCCTAAAAAACAAATATGAGTGACTCGAATGACTAAATGGTTTTGCATTTTGGAATTTTTAAATTTATTTAGGCTTGTGTTATAAACAGGACAGACACATAAATTTGGGGAACACTTTAAATTGCTAGAATCATGAAAAGTCCTTTCACCCATGTTACCATAAAGTGATTTGAGATCCTTCAGTGTAAAATTCTGAATGAGATCAGGAAATTCACAGCACCCAGCTTGCAAAACTGCAACTCCAACAATGACCACAGTTTTACATTTGGCATTTGAAAAAGCATACTACAGCAAGATTTGAACCCAGGACCTTAATTTAAAAGGTGATCTGCTTACCTAAAATATGCAGTCTGGAACTCAACTCACAGAAAATTTCCTAGAACATGCCTGCAATTCATTTAATGCAGTAAAATATCAGTTGGTAAAGTAAAAGAGTCTAACTTAACTCAAGAAAATAATTATTATAGGGCCAATTTTACGGTTCTATTTTTTCTGGACTGAACATTGTTACAGCTTGAGCTGGTTTAAGACTTTTCCGAAACCAAATTAGCTAAAGCATTCTGCCAGAGATATGATTCTCATAAATGTATTGAGGTCATATGTTTTTACAATAGAATTATGCTGGGGCTGCAGCTGTGGTTACGGATAAGGTTCGGGTTAGAATTGTGTCAAGCATTAGGGCTCCAACATGAATATCGCTCAAAAACTAGAGTTAATCTAGAGTCAGATTTAAATTTGCATCCAAATTTTTCGGGCCAGGCCTCAAACTATGTAGCACTATACCGTAGGAGAAGCTCACAACTAGAATACTCATTCTAACAGTAAGCAAGGGTTCAGAAAAGGTTTGCACCCTAAATTTAAAACGCGTAATAGGACAGCATGGTGGTGCAGTATAAAAAAAATTGTGGGTCACAAATACCTCAGCTGTTTTCTGAATGTAAGTTCAAATGCGGTCGGTATATCTGGAGATTGCATGCTCACGTGGATTTTCTCCCACAGTCGAATTGTTTCAGCTGAACTGGTACCTCTAAAAAGAATTTAATGCACTTATGCTAAGCATTCTGGAAACCTAAAATTCATTCCCAAAAATAAAGTCTTTTCTCATCCTGATTATGCAAGAACTACTGTGCTATATTTAAGAAACCTTTATTTGTTGTTGAAACACATTACAGGTGTCTCTGGCTTGTAGCCCTCGAGTGAGGGGAGGGGATGGCTTCCCATTGCTTCACACTGGTCAAGCAAGTCTCCAGCGAGGGTGTTGCTCACACGAACAACACATATTTCTGATATAAAATATTTAGCTATACATGCTATAAACTGACCTGTGAATTTCCCTATAGGGATTACACATCTTAAGTCCTATTCAATCCTTGACTGAAAAAAGCAGAAGTCTAAAATAAATGACTAATTTTGCAATTCGACCTACAAAAATACCACACAGCGCTCTCCTCATAGCGCATCGCGCAGAAATAATGTATCCGTCTTCTAAATAGAAATCACGTGATCGGCCAAGTCTCCGCCCATTTCGGATCACATGACGCGGGAGCTACACCTGAGCTCCTGCGCGTTCCCTTACCTGTCCGTAACGAAAGCACGTGACGAGGGACCAGGTAAGCGGGCCTTTCGTGAAAATTCAAGTCCAGCGTCCTTTTTGTTTCATAAAATCGCAGGGCCGTTCGAATAGTGCGGCAATGCCGCTGGAGTGAGAACAACTGCAAGAAAAAGGGGGAATCCGAGCAGAAGGTGAACGCGGTGGTGGAGGCCGGAAGTTGTTCCACGAGCTGCGCTGGAGCCCGACCTTTTGATTGACAGGCTGGCATTCGGCTCGTTGAGACGCCGAAGGACGGGCGACTGTGGAGGAAACCTGTGCTGTGACGAAGTTTGACTCGTACTTTCCGTAAGCCGCTGCGATGGCATCGGGCGCCGCTTCCAGCCCGATGGTTATACTGGCTCCGAAAACCAAGACGAAGAAGAAACACTTCGTGCAGCAGAAGGTGAAGGTTCTTCGAGCCAGCGACCCCGTCGTTAGTGTGTTCATGTGGGGAGTGAACCACTCGGTACGTGACCAGAACCTCTCTTTCTCACATTAGCTCGCTGGCTAACTTGAGCTACACATGACCAACAGCTACGGCACCGCTAACCTCCGCACTTTATTTCTAATTAACATGGCTGGAATTATCACTCCAAACTGGTTGTCTTTTGTACGAGATGCGGTTTAATCGCACCGTGAGGGCACATTTTTCCTTCCCCCCCTCCAAATATTCGCTGAGGGAGCGCGTGCGTGCCGCCGTGATGTCCAGCGCGGCTCGCGGGCGGGCTCTGGAGCGCGCGACCCCAGCAGACCCGCGAGGCCCGCGGAGCGCGCGCGCGCCACTTCCGATGCGTAAACAGGAGCGACGCTGTGTTGACATCCGTGTTTACGCCTTTATTAAACGAATAACAGCCGGTAGTGTCAAATATCGCTCTTTCTCCCATCTGTCTGTCCATTTATGATGCATTGATTGATAGATAAATTCTTTATTAGGAATTTGTGACTCACACACACAACATCGCACAGCAGTATGCGTGCTGAAGTGCAGCTGTTTGCTGACTGCGCGAACTTGTGGGCCGAGGGGCGTTGCATCGAGCACGGCTAAAAGACCTTTATTGTGCGGGGCTTTGTGTTTCAATCCGCTGCTCGGACCGACCGCCTGACCTGCGGCACCGCAATAAGACCCCGCCCCCCTCATGTGCTGCGGCCCTGTGTCGCGCAATTCCTCCGCGGTGTGTGTGTGTGTGAGAGAGAGAGAGAGAGAGAGAGAGAAACGTGACGAACTCGTTCTGTCCTCAGATTGGGGACCTGAGTCAGGTGCCCATGCCTGTCATGCTCCTTCCTGATGACTTCAAGGCCAACACCAAGATCAAAGTGACCAACCACCTCTTCAACAAGTAAGACCTGACCATGACACCAGACACATAATAATTATGAAATGAAACCCTGTCAGAAGTAAAGCTGTACATATTTAGTCCATTTTTCCCTGCAAACCTGTGTTTTTATGCACTGTTGATATTTCAACCTGTCATGTCCATAAGTACATGCTGCATGAAAGCAAGGGATACGTCTACAGACTTTTACCTTTACACGTTACCTTGGTTAGGGTCATGCTGATTCAGTCTGGTGAGGCAACAGCAACTTATTGTGCCACTGTGCTGCCCTGGGTTACGGAATGAAAGAGTCAATGACTTTGTGAAAAGAAAAAAAAATACTTGCTGTATTACTTAGTTTATGATTTAAAGTAATGACTGAGGCCAAATGGGAACTTGTTTTCTCAGGCTTATCATGTTAAAATGGAGCCTGGGGAGAGGTGTGCTTGGATTTATGCATTTTTATTGTGTTTCCTACTTTTTTTCCTGGACCAAGCCCTTGTACAGAGGATTTCCACAATCTCATAATCTCTTTAGGAATCTGGGACTAATTTCCTAGAATGCTCCTTCAAAAGAACACAGTGAGAGAAATGGTCAATAAACACTGCAGCCTAGATGCCCTGCAGTCAGAGGCAGGTTCAGCATACTGTTATCTCTGTAAATTATGGTCTGTAACATTTGGCAAGTTGCTTTAAATGAAACAAATGTTGCTGCGTCTGTTCTGTTTGCCCTAGAGCGGAACAAATTGGGCAAAAGGCTCCTCAACTTTATGGGAAAAAGACGATGCAGGGAAGGTGGATGAAGGGAGGACAGTTCTTGAAAAACTCTCATCTTTCTTGCAGAGAGAATCTGCCAGGGCATTTCAAGTTTAAGGAATACTGTCCTCAAGTGTTCCGGAACCTCAGAGAGCGGTTTGGAATTGAGGACCTCGATTATCAGGTACCATGTTAGGATGTCAGTGTTTCTCCTCTCAGCACACTCAGTTCTCAGGTACACGTTTACAAGAGACTTGTTGTGACGTGCTGTTGTGGCATGCAGTCCTGGAGAATTGCCAAACCTCCCCAAAAATTCTTCTGCTATGAGATATTATGTCCATACTTAGATTCAACAACTTTTCTAATTCTGATAATGTAGTTAACTGCAAACTGCTGTGTTATGTTTAAGAACCTTTATTTGTTGTTGAATCACATTACAGGTGTCTTTGGCTCGTAGCCCTCCAATGAGGGGAGGGGATGGCCACGGGGAGGGCTTGCTTCTGATTTCCTATGACCGCACGCTGGTGGTCAAGCAGATCTCCAGCGAGGATGTTGCAGATATGCACAACATTCTTTCTGAATATCACCAGGTACACAAATGGGCTGTTGTAGAAGTAGCCAAACAGTTGACTTTTCACCCCACTGAATATGACCTAAACTGTGGCACAAATGCAAGCAGTATTTGTAAGAATTGATTATGCCATTGCCTACTTTTCCCTGTATTCTTAAGTTATTTTGTCTCTGCTAACTACAGCTGCATAGTTTGAAGTACATGAAATTTATTGCTCTAGATTTACAGTAAGGCCATGGTAAAAAAGGATCTCAGTGTGCATCTCTGTCTCTCTCTTTCAGCACATAGTGAAGTGTCATGGCAACACGCTGCTGCCCCAGTTCCTGGGAATGTACCGTGTCAGCGTGGAAAGTGAAGACACGTACCTTGTAGTCATGAGGAACATGTTCAGCCATAGGCTGGTCGTGCACAGGAAGTACGACCTCAAGGTTAGACGCGTGGGAACGTGCCCGGTCCATTTTTAGCTGGCAGCGTGTGCCTTTTCCAGCTGCCCAGAAACTGTTTGTCCACACAGTTGTGCCACTAGGGGGTGACCTCTGCTCAGCCACTCAAAGAACTGCCCAAAGTATATGTGCCTTCTCTGCAGTGTAAGCGGTTTAATTTTAATGGTATGTAAATAAAAATGTATTTTTGCAGGGATCACTTGTCTCTCGTGAAGCAAGTGACAAAGAAAAGGTAAGGGGGTCTTTTTTCAGCTAGTGTGTTAGATGCTGTAACTGCTGTGGTGAATGCTCAGGGGTTAATGCCTTTTGTTTTCCTGGTTTTCCTCTGCCACCTGCCATGTTGCAGGTGAAAGAACTGCCCACTTTTAAGGACGTTGACTTCCGCAATGACATGCAGAAGGTGCATGTGAGTGAAGAGCAGAAGGAGAAGTTCATGGAGAAGTTGAAGAAGGATGTAGAGGTGAAACAGACTTGATATGTTGTATACCATGCTGCAGCACAGTTCAGTTTAATTTTAATTTTTGCAGGTTTTAGCTGCAAAAATGTACAAAGACCTCTAACTGTTAGCATTTGTATTAACTATGGTCTGTAGTAGCACAGCGGCTTAGGATGGGAAAAGTGAGGCAGAGACTCGGAGGGTGAGGCTGATACCGATGTGGTCCTGAGGGCACATTTTCTGCAGTGCCTGGATTCAACAACAAATGAATTACTTTTTTTTTGTGTGGGTGTGTGCACTTTTCTCCCCTGTAGTTCCTTGTCAAGCTGAAGATCATGGACTACAGTTTGCTCCTTGGAATCCATGACGTGGCACGGGCAGAGAGGGATGAGGAAGAAATGGAAGAGCCCTGTCCTGAGGAAGAGGCCGAGCCTGAGAATGGATTGGCACCTGCCACCACAGTGGGCTCCTATGGCACCTCCCCTGAAGGCATTGCTGGCTACTTGAACTCCTGTAAGCCTCTTGGGCCAGGAGAGTTTGACCCCTACATTGACGTCTATGCCTTAAAGAGCATTACTGGTGAGTTTGGAGGACCAAGCAGAAAGTAAGGTGTTGTCATGTTATGAAGCATTTTATGAGTGTTTTTTTTATTTTTATTTTTTTTAAATGACACATTTGGACAGCTGAATGGTGGTGCTCTTTCCTTTGTGGCTGCAGGTGCTCCTCAGAGGGAAGTGTACTTCATGGGCTTGATTGACGTGCTGACGCAGTACGACACTAAGAAGAAGGCTGCTCATGCTGCCAAGACGGTCAAGCATGGGGTGAGTGAGCAACTGAGGGCTGTGCAGACTGGACTGTCTCTTAGGAGAATTTGTTTTGTTTCAAGCTGAAATGAACTGTATGCCTCATTTCCAGGCTGGTGCCGAAATCTCTACAGTTCACCCAGAACAGTATGCCAAACGCTTTCTCGACTTCATCACAAACATCTTTGCATAACATAGAGGACTTCCACTCCAAAACTGCGCCTACAGCCTACACGATGTGAAAAGTTGTCTTATTTCTGTTTTTTTTCTTTCTTTCTTTATTTCTTTCTTTCTTTCTTTCCTTTCTGTCTTAATGATATGTTATCCATGTATGTTGTATTTCATGACAGTCTAAGTGCACACACCCAAAGAGTTTTTGTTATCCTACTGGAGCTTGTTTCTATTTATGTAATGTATTCTATGTTCATATTTATTACTCATTCCACATGACATGTGATGGTAAATAACACTAAGCCCAGGTGGAGGCTGTGCATAAAGGGCAGGCCAGAAAATGATGGTAGTGGTTGTTTGTATCTGGGTGAGATGTTACATTGATAAAACATTTTTGGAGTTGGGGGGGAGGTGTTGTGGGCCAGGAGTCAGGAGATCGTAGCAGTAAAAGCGAACAGCAGGACTGTCAAACTGAGCAGGACTGCACTGGATAACCAGTTATGTAGATGCTGACTTTGTCCTGGAAAGAGGAAATCCTGAGGTTCTTGGTTAATTTCTTGTCCATGCCTCTGATGAGTGCAGCAGAAACCGTTCCGCTGTGTTGGACTGCTCTCCTCTGTAATTTACGCTAGTATCAATAATGCCAAAAGAGTATGCTTTGTAAATGGGAATTGACTACGTTCAGAATTTACATAAATTGACTGTGATTGTGCAGTTTTTATGTATGCCTTATTTTTATTTTTCCTGTCAGATTTTGGACCAAATATATTTTGCACAGGTTTTCCGAAACCATGTCAGTGCCCTATTTATTTCTAGGTTATCAACCCCTTTATATAATTGGATGTAATTGAGGAAAAAAAATTGCATGTGGTTATGCAAAGGAAAGCAGTTACATCTTAGTTCCTGGTCTTCTGCCTGGTATTTCCTTTTTGGCTCTCCCTTTGGAGATATAAATTTTCCTCCTTTCCCAGGCTTCAAGATAAATTGGAAGTGAGAAAAAAATGTTAACACCTAATGCTGACCTGGACGACTTTGCGTTCGGTTTTTACTTCATTTTTGGGTATATGAAGATCATTAGATTGGTGAAAAGGAAGCAAAACAAAGGGCTGTAGACATTTCCTCATTGATACGCTAACGTGTGCTTCCATGTGTGATGGAATGGGGTCATCGCTCACATCCTGTTCAGGTTATGAACAAAGCACACAGCAATAAAAGTTCATCGTGGTGCCAAATTTTTATTGTGACTTCCCACCTCGTACACCTCTAACAAAACACTGTTCACTTGAGGGTTGCGGAAACGACAAGGTCAGATGTATTGTTTTTACACGCAGCGGTAAGTGGTGGCAGCCGAGGGCCGGCATAAATCTTGAAACATTTTTGTGTGCAAAGAAATGATGAGGTATGTTAGTGGCACAGTTTTATATGTATTTATGTAAACAGTAGATAAAACTATTAATAAATTAAAGGCATAAACAAAATGTGCTAAGTGGCCTCTTCTTTCATGCTCTTGCGTTCTTCAGATGTTTTGGACAAGGAAGAAAGAAATGTAGTCTGGTCCTTGAGTTGCTGTTTTGTCTCGGTGGTAAATCAGTTTTAGACACCTGGAGGACACCGAGTGATGGAGGATGATGGTGTGTGTGTGTGTGTTTTGCAGGTTACATTGTTCTGCTATGTGAATGGATGTATTGTTGTGGGTAATTTACTGGGTTGCCTCTAGCATTGTAAGTCACCATGTATTAAAAAGCGTTGGTCAAATATGATATTAGTCAAATCATGCTTTGGAGAAGTATCAGCTAAATGAATAAATGCAAATTTAAATATTGTCTTGACTGTTATTGTTGCCTTGAGCAGCAGCACTGGCGCGGAGTGGAGAAGTGGCGTGGCACAGGGTCAAGGCAAGAGCTGCTTCACCTTTTCCCCCAAACCCACAATTCTGCTGACAGCCCTGTTCCTGTTGTTGTACAGCAGAGTTCTTGTAACAAAGAAAAAGCAGGATGGGAAGGGGGGGGAACAAATGCCCACCATGAGTTTTTTTAGGATGGAAAAGTGCTGACGTTCTGGAGAAAGGTGAAGAGAATTTGGAAAGCTGTGCTGCTGGGCAGCGCCATTCACAGCTTGGGACCTCCATGAAGCGCGCACTCTGCTGACAGACACGGCACAGAGGGGCAAGCAAAAGCAGCCAAATTCAACTCTGGCCTTTTCTGTGTGCAAGTTGTCCAAAACCTTTCCCATTATTTCAATGTGCGGATGAGAACAAGGCCAACATCAGCGTTTTGCAGATTTGTTTCTTGCGTCCAGATACCTTGTTTTTTTGTGTAATGCTTTGTATGCCAGACTTGCAGAAATGTACATAAAATAAGTCCATTTGTTGTTAACAACAGTTTGTCCAGTGCAGGGTTGCGGTGGCCCGAAATCTATCGCAGAGGCACGGGGCATGCGGCAGCATACATGATGGTGAAGGCACCAGCAAGTCGCAGGGGACTCGTACGCATGCCAAGGCCAGTTTAGTCACTGGTCTGAATGAAACATCTCTTCAGTGCACCTGGAGAAAACATGGGTGAGAAGTGACCCCCACGCAGAATCAAACTGCATTGGATCCAACAATGTACAGCCAGTGTTGCCCAGAATGCAACTTTATGCTTTACTTCTAGAGTTGAAATATGTGACCCTTTATCTTACTTTTTTTTTTTAAACTCTCACAAAGCACATCTTTTAATCCAGGCTGGTGATGCAGTGTTTCAGGGCATAACGGTCTTTCTCAGTGAGATTTATTTGGTTTTCCACAGCACCCCCTACACACAGTGTTGCCCTAAAGCCGTGGGGTTTCCTGCCACCGACCCTCCTTCTCTAGGTAAAAGGTGTGTGGGGGGGTATGTAGGACATTGTGACTAACATGTTCTCCGCGAGAAGTACCTGCTTCCCCAGGTCTTCTACCTCAATCGCCCATCTTAGTCGACGTCCCAACTGATCAGTCTCGCATCTGCAGATCCCTCACAAAAATGTGTTTCAGGCTGCTTTCACGCAGAGCTGGTTAATATTTTCCTCCTGGATTATACAAATCTGGCTAAGCAGGCTGTTCAGGACTTTCACTGCAACAAGTGAGGGGTGTTTGAGCAGCGCTGCACACTTCCATTAGAGTTGTGCAGCTCAGTCCTGATGGAGGCCGGTGTTGTTCTGAGAGCTGACATTCACTAAGAGGCTTGAGATTTTGCAGAAGTGTCTATTACCGCCTTGTCTCCCTTATCATACAGCACCAGAGGATTCAGTCCAGAGCCACCGCCCCTCCTCCTGTGAGGATGTCCTCTCGGTCCTAGCGTTCCCGGGACTGGAGGGCAGGAGATGGGGAGAGCTGGGGGGAGGAGAGCAGCTTAATGTGCGACTCCAGGGTGCCCAGCTGAGCCCAGATCTTCTGAGAGCGGAGCGAGAGACGGTCCTCGACTTGCTGCACACAGCCATCCAGCGGAGTCTCTGAGGGACTCCTCCTTGTCCCCCTTCACCAGTTCCCTCAAGGCCCACAGTGTAAGGTAAAGTAGCCCAATCTTCCTCTGACTTCAGAGAAGCCAAAACTGATGCTTAGGTGATTTTATGGATCTTTCCAAATCGGTGTAGGAAATGCAAACTGTATCTAAGATGGATAAATGATGCGGATTAAGTAACTCCTCCATTTAAAGCAAGGTAAAATAAGCTGCTGGAGAAACTGTGTAGCTGCTGGGTCAGGTGTGTCAACAAACTGTAGCAGAAATGAAATTATGTAGGATTTAGGGTTTCTTTTGAATGGTCACTTTCTCAGTATAAAAAGAGAAATGCTAAAAACACAAAAGTAAAGAGGTGTCATTCAAGGCAGCTCTGTTTCCACTGCGAAATCTTTGGGGGGGGGGGGGAATCTTGTATGAACAATAGGTTAATGTGCAACAGAGTATTAAGGCCACAGTCCAGGATTTACCTTATTGTTCTTGGTTTAATGCACAAGGGTGCAGCAGTAAAGAACGGCCTGAGCGCCACCTGTAAAAGATGTTCGGCGGACAGTTTTGTTTAGAGCTAAACTACATGGCCAAAAGTATGTGGACCCTCTCTTTTAATGAGCGAGCTGCACATACAGCAAACAAATGCATTCTAGACAACTGTGTGCTTCCAGTTTTGTGGCCACAGTTTGGGGAAGAAGAAGCTCCTTTCCTGCTCCAGCATGACTGTGCCCCCCCCCCGTGCAAGTTCCATAAACACACGGTTTGCCCAGGTTGGTGTGGAAGAACTTGAGTGGCTGCACGGAGCCCTGACCTCAACCCCACTCAACACCTTTGGGATGAACTGGAACACCGACCACGAGTCGGGCCTCCTTGCCCAACCTCACTGATGCTCTTTTGGCTGAAAGGACACAAATTCCCAAAATCTGGTGAAAAGCCTTACCAGAAGAGTGGGGGCTGTTATAGCAGCAAAGTGGGGAAAAGCTCCATATTAATGCCCATGGGTTTGGAACGGGATGTTCAGCATGCACCTATGTGGGTGATGGTCAGGTGTCCGCATACTTTTGGTGTTACCATGTACATTTTGAACTACTTAATGGAACACTTGAGGATGTTTTTCCACAGTACAAACTCTATAAAACATTCATCTTCATCAAGATTCATTTTTTGTTTAACATTCATCAGCTTAAAGTGTTATAATAGTGTTAAAGTTCACTGCAGTAGAATTTTTTGGTATGTTACCTTGTAATTTAAAGTGTTACAGTGCATACAACTGACCTCTTTTTAAATATATCTTTGGTAATGTTAACCTTTTTTGACATAACATCCCCGTCTCAGCAGACAAGGGTATACATGAAGTCAGTGTACGTGTGGATGAACTTGAAAAGCATTATCAGAGGACATACGTAGATGTTCCCTATTTTTGTTGTGGGACGACACGTCTGTTTTACAAGTATTTTTACCCGATGCTTTCATTTAAAGCGGCTTACAGTGATTTACCCTTTGACACAACTGGGTGTTCTTTCTGTATCATTTTAAATATTTTCGCTAAGGCTACTGTGACAGGAGGGGGGATTCGAACCTTCTGTGAAGCTCAGTAGCTCTAACCATTGCATCACCTTGCTGCCCCTTCCATTTCCATGAAGGTGATCCTGCATTCTTCATCATGGCAGTGGAGCTGCAGGTACTCTCCAGTGCTTTAAGGTTTACAATATGTTATTGGTTCAAGTCCCAAGAGAGGCTCTACTGTAGTTACCTTGAGCAATGTTGTCGACCTGCACGGCTTTGTGCTGCCCTTAAAAAATGGATAAAATGGTCCACTTGGTAAAAAGGTGAGCAAGTATGTGCACTAGTGGAACCCTTTCTTCTGCTTTCCGCACCGTAGGCCATGGACAGTCTCCACAACTATACCCACCACTACGACAATGACACTCCCTGGTTTGTATACGAGTGCACCATCACCCTGGACCAGGACACCCAGCGCATCGCCCTCTTCCTCCTGTACTTGCTGCTGTACATGGTGGGTCTGGTGGAGAACTCCTTGGTGGTGTGGATCAACTGGAAGCGGAGGCATTCCTGCAGCAGGGTGCTGCTCTGTGTGCTCAACATCGGCATCTCGGACCTAATGATGGTACTCGTGATGCCTTTCTTCATGCTGGAGGTGGCCATAGACATGGTCTGGCTGTGGGGCCGCTTCCTGTGCAAGTTCACATACCTCATTTACGGGGTGAACTTTTACAGCAGCACCTTCTTCCTGGCCTACATGACCCTGGAGCGCTACCTGTCGCTGACGCGGCCCCAACCGTACACCTGTGGCCTGCCCGAGCGCTACTGGCGAGCCCTGATTTGCGGCAGCTTGTGGACGCTGGCCTTGCTGCTGACCCTTTTTGAGAACGTGCACATAGACTTGGTGGAGTGGAATGAGCCTGGCTGCTTAATGATGCCCGACTACAGCTACGTCGAATGGTTCACCTCCGTCTCCTGCCTCTACCTGCTCTGCCAGTTCCTTGGCCCGGCTGCCATCATCATCACGTGCAACGTGATGATCGCACAAGCGGTGGCCGCAGCCCCGGATGTGCAAGGCCGCCGGGATGTGTGGATCGTACACGTGTACTCTCTCGTTTTTGTACTGTGCTGGTTGCCTTTCCACCTGGTGATGGTCTTGATAACGCTGGATGATCTCATCCCTCATCTCTTTAGCTGTAACACCGTACAGGTGCTCTACTTCTCCCACACCATTGTCCTGTGCATCACACACTTCCACTGCATTGCCAACCCCATCCTCTACAACTTCCTCAGCAAGAGCTTCCGCAGCGTTCTTATTAACAGCGTGCTGGAGTACATTCCCCGTGAGGAGATCAACACGCAGGCAAACGCTGCCCCGGGCGAGGTGGCCCCGGCAGAAAAAGGGTGCCAGGGCAGCATCAGCAGCACCAGCAGCCATTTGGATGGAAACCAATAAAGCGAGAAACCATGGCACTGCACAGAGTACATCTGTGGCACCACCCAGCTTTGAGCAGACGGGCGACTGGAAGCTTTTCTTCGAGCTACACGCAGCCTCAGAGCCATCAGAAAGTTCATAAGGCCAACGTGACGACACGCGTGATGGTTTTTGCAGCAGCTTGTTTTGACGTAAAGAGCAGTTTTTCTTATGTAGTCCCTCAAATGGAGCAGACGACATGCGGGGACAACAAACCCGCCGCCGATAAAAATTGTTCCATAATTTTCTGCCGTTTTATCCTTAGCAGGGACATTTCCGACTTAAATCTAGGAATCTCCTCAGCCTTGTTAGAAACACAGAAAGTGTTAGGTAGCATCATTACACCGTAGGGTTGGAGTCAAAATTTTCAACTTTGAAAGAGAAAATCAACTCAGCGCATTAAGATTTAAGATGCTAAGATATTAATGATTATAACTGCTAATAAATAACTAATGCACCTATTTTATCCTTAGAACTGATGTATGTTTTGTCTCTATAAAGCTAATGTGAAAGCCAAATAATTCCAATTAAAAATCCTTTCTTCTAAAAGTGAGATTTTTCTGAATGCGAATGGAAAATCTGCCACCTGAATTAAAAAAAAAAAACTTTCATAAAAAATTTTGCAGAACTGAACGATTGTATAAAACAAGCTGGAACTTCTGAGCTGTTGGCTCCTCTCAAGGTTTATGGAGGGAAATTTCCACTTGGGCTATCGTGGTCCCCTGGCGGGCTGGGGGCTCTCACGCATCAGGGCACAATTGGAGGAAGCAGCGCTGCTGCTGTGGACACAGTTCGGAGGTCAGTGGTCACGCCGTTCTTGTTCTGCAGCAGGAACCTGAAACAACAGTCTTTACTGCGGTCGGTTAACGTTTCTGCTTTGCGCTTCCTAAAAAAAAAAAAAAAAAAGTCTCCCAACAAACCAGAATTCAGGTAAAATCATCAATGTGTCCGAAATGTAAGGTTCAAGAACTCTGTCTCCGCTTGGCATCGCTGCCATTTCTGATCAATGATACGTAACAGAATCCCAAGCAAGCAATTTCAACTGTAGCTGCTTCTTCAAACTATTTTATTTTCAACAAATACAAAACTGAACAAGAGGTATGAATACAAGGTCAGTGTGATCATTTACAGTATCTGTGGCATTTATCACTTTCAAAATGATAAAAACAGTATAAATAAAATAAATATACAATGATTCTGTCATCTACTTTGTGAAACAATAAGGCAGAGTATCGCACAGAGAGAAATTATCCTTGGAAAACACGTCTACCCCCCGTTTATTAAGCCAGCGTCTGCAGAGATCAGCACTCCACAGTGGCTCCAATTCATGGTCTCACAAACACTTTAATCCATCAATGCAATATATTTCTTGAATGCACATGCATTTCAACATATATTTTAAGGCTTTATGTATAAAAAAAAAAAGACAAGTAATGAAAATCCTTGCATGTACTGTAGTTTTTTTCCCCATAAAACACTGAATGTATTGCCAACTGAGCTTTAGTAACGTACCCAACATTTCTCTATTGGCAACCTTGAATCAAGGGTGTGAAGGTGCGGCTTAAGTAAAAACACAACATACACATGGTTAAGTACCATTTTAAGGATCTGCAATTTTAAAAAAAATATCACAGCTATCACAGAATGCACACACATGAATTTGCCAGGTGTTCACGACGACATACACAGAAAGGATGCTCACCTGCATACTGAGCGCTCGCACCGGACAGTCAGGGGCAGTAACCGAACCTGTTTCCACTGGGCCTGCATGCTGGTATTTTTGCACATGCTGGTATTTTAACTGCTTTTAAAAAATAAAATAAATAAAGGGGGGGCAATTTTCGTTCAGTTGCGAGACGCTCACAAATCATTTTAATCGCCATTTGAGGGCTGGGCATAAATGGAAGCCAAATCTGAAAATGCTGAGGCCACAGTGTAAATGTCCTGGCCTCACCAAACAGGCTGTGCTCATTCTGGCCTTCACACCACGGAGCAGAGGAATCGCTCTTAAATGGTAAACAATACATCAACCAATAAGCAAAGCAGTATGTAAAAGAATAATTGAACTGAGAAAACAAGTTAGAAGTCAATCTAAATATGAAATATTTCACAATACAAAGGTTTTGAATTTTATAAACACCATTTTTTATTTTGTACTTTTAAGTTTTTACTTAAAATGTTAATTTTTCTTCTCCCATTTATTTCTAACTCTTTGCTCCACTGACAACAATGGGGGATGAAGAGTGTCACTGGTTTCAACGGTCAGGTTAAGGGGAGGTAAAATGCTTACTTTGCAACTTGCAGACATATGACATGAAAGGGAAAATGAGGCACAAAGAAAGAGAGAAGCGAACAGGTAAAAAAAAAAAAGTTGAAAAATAGAGACGAAATAAAAATGTGACTAAAAATACAAAAAAGTTGAAAGTGTAAATGAAAATGACTGACATTCATTTAAAAAAAAAGAAAAAACGACTCAATTCTGTCTTTTTTTTATTGCTTACTGACTACACCGAGTCCTCGTGTTATGAACTTAAGTTTAAAATTTACGAAGATGCATTTTTCTGTACGAGACCTCATTAACTCGGCCCAATGCAATAGATTGACATCCCATCTACAGCAGTTCTTTTCTCTCACAAATGGTTCTAGAATTTTCTCATACTTCAACCCTGCAGTGACTTATGAAAATGGAATAAAGTCTTAGAGCAATTTTTTAATTTACTGAAGCTTTATCTGATGTTTTCACAGAAAATGACCTGTAAATAAACTGAAGGATCCCCACCAAGCTTTTTGACTGACTGTGATCCAGATGGATTTATGAAAAATACAGTTAAACAGAATGCCAGCGCCTATCATGTTCATAACTTGAGGACTCAGTGTAGTTTATGCATTTTTTTCCAGTTTAACTTTACATTTTCAATTTCTGTAAGAATAAATGGAAGTACCGCTTTCCTGTTTTTACGCATCACTCCTTATCCTCCTTGTCACACCACGCATGGCAGCAGGCAAAAATCTACCAATAACATTTGAACTCCGAAATGGAGGAGCAACAGACAAGTCAGTTTTAGCCGAGAGCCCCTTTAGGAAATCAGGGTGGACAGGCGGAGATCAGACTTCTATAAAATTATTGAACCTAATGATGGACCTCACAACTTGATACCTCATGGAATAAAAGTCATAAACAGTCAGAAAGCTCTGAACCCTAAGAGCAGGAGTCCACCAAGCAGAGAGAGTTACATCTACAGATCCCATGTGAGTGTCAGAAGCTCGCGTGTCTGACATGAGCAGGAGCAACCGAGTGCAGCTGTACAACAACTGGTCTCAGCATCCCTGAAAACTGTGATACAAGAGTGTTAAACAAAAGAGTTGAACCAAACACTGTTTCAGTTCAAATTCTGGAGTGTATTCCACCTCCATGCATATAAATAAAAAATAACTGTGCATTATCACTTAAAACAGACATTTTCATTGAAAATGACATTCTGTTGTAGAAACAACCCACCTGCTTGTGGGCCTATGGGTTCACACAGTACGACAACAGTTAGCAATGAGGATTCAGGGATTTAACTGAATACACCTGAAAGATTATCACACTCTTTGCAATTATTACCCTTCTGATGTGTAACTCAACACACCGCTGGCCCATTCAAAACAGTCAGTTGTTGGCGAAACTGTACCAATCATAAGATGGCTGGATATAACCGTCTATAAAATGTGCTACTAGTCACATCCCAGCAGCTGCTGGTTTGACTTTGAAAAAACAAGTAGTTACAAAATAATATTCTAAATTATATTTCCATGCAATAAAATCTATTTCTAAAATAACGGGGTGTTCTTTTATGTACAACAGCACTGTGGCCTAAACCTTCTGATAACGTGACTGCTACTAGTTACAATACGGTTGGTCAATTAGGAAAAGAGTATTAACTTTGGTGCAATACCTACTAAGATGTGAAAAGGTGTTAAAGAGGAACTGAACCAACACCTGGAAGTTACTCCCCAGGCCCATCTCCCAAGAGCAAATCTTTCTGCAAGGCACCTTTGGAAATGCCTAAGCCAGCACCGTTTCCTCCACATTAAGGCACGTCAGCGAATTGTCGGCTTCCTTCTTGCAGACGGAGCGCGTGCTGGCAGACAATCGTACATTTCTGCGCAAGCAACACTCTTCACACTGACATGTTCTCACATCGATTCTGGAGTCAGGTTCACCCCGTCTGGAAGAGAAGCAGTCTCCAGTGTTTAGGATCATTTTCACACAAGCTCACAGATGCGCTGCCACCAAGTGGAAAGACCCAGTACTACTTTTTTTTTTTTTTTTTTAAATTTAATCTGGGTTAGGTTACAACTGTCAACAGCATTCCCTTTTTCTTCTTCAAATTCTGCTTGATCTCAAGAGATCCTGCAGGAGACTAAAGTTTGTCCAGAACATGTGTTTGATCCTGACATAATTCAACTGAACCAAGCAGTATATAACCAATAGACCACAGCACGCTTGAAACACAGGCTGACCAAGCTGGACTGGCCTAGTCAAGTCTTACTGGGCTCCAGGCAGGATTGTACACTCCAGTCATAAGCAGGGTGAAACGAATCAGCTGTCGAGACCAGGGAGGGGCTCTTTGGAGTGGTCATTGTACATAAAGGTCTGCTCGATATTGAAGTCAGGAGGCAGGCTGTCCTTGTGCTGCTCCATGTGAGAAGAGACCAGCTTCAGCGTGGAGAAGTAGAGGCCACAGACAGTGCAGCGGTACATGAGGGCCCCGGCATGGGTCTTCAGGTGGCAGATCATGGTGGATCGTCCACGGAAGAAGCGCAGGCAAACCTTACATTGATAGGGCTTCTCACCCGTGTGAATGCGCAGGTGATACGTGAACTCCCCCGAATGAGCAAAGCGCTTACCGCAGAACCGGCAACGGTACCACTTGGCTCGGGGGGCTCCGACACCACTGCCCAGCGACGGGCCACCAGGGCTGCCATCCGGAAGGAGGCCACCGGGGAAGGCAGGGAGAGAGCCACCGTGGACCAGCTTGTCCGCGATGTTTAAACCCGTGCTCGCCGCCAGACTACAGGCCATGCTGTAGACTTTGCCTCTGCATGCGTCTCGTCTCGAGGAGCAGGAGGAAGAGTACTCCGGGGAATGGTCAGCCTTACGTTTGCCCTGCCAAGACCTGCCACCCAGTGGCTCACTGTTGTGCAGACTCAAGTGATACTGGAAGGCTGATGAGGAGAGAAATGTCTGTGGGCAAAGGAAGCAGCGGAGCTCCTCCAGCCCATCACCCCCATCTCCCCCAGGTGCTGAAGCATCCCCAACCTCCTGCTCCTGTGACCTAGTGTCTTCGTTGTGCAGAGCCATGTGTCTCTCCAACAGGGGGCGCTCCAGGAAGCAGCAGGCGCAGCATGCGCAGGAGTAGATTGGTAAGGAAAGGTGAGTGAGAGCGTGCCACAGTAGGGAGCACAGGGACGGCTGGGGCAGCTGGCACACTCCGCAGCGCAGAGACGACACACACACATGACTCAGCAGGTGTTCCCTCACCGCCTATGTGGGCAGAACACACACACAGACTAGGGTTGGAGTGCAAGCCCTGTGTTTACGTGAAGACAGTTCCACTGACACAAACATCACAGCTAGGTAGAATGTAATGAGCTAAATTATATACAGTCTCAGTGCATAAAAAATATCTCCACAACAAACAGAAGTAAATAATATTTTTCCAGCTCATTGTACTATAAAATCTAGCCATTTAAACTTGCAGACATGGTAAAACTGGGGAAAGGACAATTACCTTACTTCTACGCTGAAAACTGACCTCATTCAAGGAACATGCAAGTGGATAAAAAAAATTCATTTTTGTTCTTTGTTGCACAGATAATTACGGTGGAACAATTACAGCATACGAAACTGAAATGATATTTCAAACAACTCTATAACTTTCCCACAAATACTACTGCTTTTACAGCCTATCATGATTTAAAAGCCATGTTTGCATCACTGACCTTGAAGTCCTTGGTCAATTGTTTAGCACATACAGCACACTGCAGGTCTCCTCCAGGCCCCTGGGAGGTGCTGCTGAGCTGGTCAGGTTGAGGAAAAGGGATTCCAACCAAAACCTGTCGTCGGTGGCGGGTCAGCCTGGCCTGGCTGCAGAACTGCATTCGGCACATGTCGCAGAAGTAGAGCGGGACGCCCATGTGTGAGAGGACATGCGTCAGGCGGGTGGAGCGGAGCGGCAGACAGGAGCCGCAAATACGGCAGAGCCCCGACTCAGAGAGGTGCGACTCCGCGTGTGCCATGACAGCTGCTGTTTCTGTGGACAGCGCCTTTCCACAAGCCTTGCAGGTCACGGTGCCTACCTCTTGGCCTGTGCCCCGTCCCTCTGGACCACTGCCATTCTCCACGCACACCAGGTCTTCCTCCTCCACCTCCTCCTCTTCAACATAATTCACTTCATCATCGCTCAGCTCAATGATCTCCTCTGCCAACCTCCTCCACTGACTCCCAGGTTCCAAGCCGTCTCCCTGCGGCTGGCCCCTCTCTGAGTCCTCCTCTTCTTCAAACAGAATGTCCCCCTCCTCTACCACCTCTCCGCACTCCACTGTTGCCATCTGCAGGCTGTCCAGAGGATCACCAGATGATGATGAGGGTGCGCAGGCCTCAGCACCAAGCTGAGCTGAGGAGTCAGGGTAGGAGATGCACAGTGGTGCAGAGTCTGAGTGGACCTCGCTGCTTCCAGCCTCCTGTCCTCCCTGGCACCCACGTACTTCTGTTCCCTCCTCTGCCTGCTCTTCCTTGACATGTTGAGCCAGGGCTGACAAGGCATGCGCTGTCTGCAGTTCTGGCACCATCCTCTTCTCCTCGGATGCTTGGCCATACTCCAGGAGGGAATCCACATCTTCCGACTTGGGAGCCTGGGGAACAGGGAAGGAAGGAGCATGGCCACTACCTCCTCTAGCATCCCTGTCCTGGGACACACAGGAAGGGGTAACTGGGGTGGGAGCAGCAGAGGAACCGGACGACGAAGATAAGGAGGAAGAGGCTACCGAGGAGGAGCAAACTGAGGGTGGGGCAGTGCAGATGTCCAGGTCCCCTTCAGCAGCGCACTCTATAGAGCTGGAGCTCTGTAGGTCAGGGAAAGTGGCATGGCAGGCCCTAACCAGCTCTCGCACGCCCAGCCTTTCGGCCGACTCGTACAACACCCCGACATTGATGAGGTCAGTGAAGATCTCCGCCGTGTAAATGAAGGTCAACACTTTCTCAAAGTTCGCTGCAGAGACAAAGTCCAGCGTGAATGAAGGAGTGACTTGGCCCTCGAGCTTCTGTCCCCGTTCATGTCCACCCCCAGAGAACAGACTGCGGAAGTAGGTACCGGCACAAGCAAGCACGGCACGGTGTGCGGGGAATGAGCGACTGCCAACGTGCAGGACCACGTCGCAGAGGGAGCGCGACAACCGGCATTGGTTCAGCTCAGCAAGGAGACCCGCCGCGTGGCCGGTGCCCTGCAGTCGGATCCTCATCCCTCCCTGGCACTCCGAGCCAGCACAAAGCCTGACTGAAGCACCAACACAGAACAGGGGGAGACAATGAAAAATATCTTCAAATATTAAAAGATGGGGTTTTTCTTTAAAAAAAATAAATAAATTTTTTTTAAATCACATTGTCACAAATCAAAACAGCCGCTAGTTTGGCAATTTATCTGCACAACTATCACCAATCATTTTATGTCCAGCATTTTTCTACAGAGAAACCCAGGGAGCATGAAAAGCAATGGACTCGGACGGAAGCAGAGCGCATTACTGTTAATCGGCCCCTAAGGTGAAATCTTTTAAGTCCGCTTTGCAATGGCCATTACAGTGAGAATGGCTCCTGTTACCTGTTGCTGTTATGTTGCAAGACAGTGGCATCCTGTCCAGGGTGAAGCCCTGCACTGGGCAAACAGATGCTGGGAAAGGGTGATGGATGGACGTTACCGGTATTTTTTAATATTTATATTTGCCTTTAGCTAAGGTTTTTACATAACTTAATGCGTGAATGAATGCGAATACATGAAAAGATGTCAGTATTAAGCAGCTTTTACTGACTTAGTGACTTTGGATCGGAGAACAAATCCAATAACAGGCAGACTTACAACTGTGTCTCAAAAGTTCCTTATTTACAGTCTCATTGATCGGTTCAAAGTATTCATGTACTTTTATTCACAGTATTTTAGTTCTCATCTGCCTTCACCTAGCATTCCTACATGTCTGTTAAGCTATTTTTTGTACCTCTGACTGTCTAGACTACTGCTTTACCTTCAGACATTTTACTTGTGACTTATGTACATATTTAGAGTATTTTTACCTGTGTTTAAAGCACTCATTTTCAATATCCTTAGTGGCGTTTAACATGCCTTTACCGGCGAACAGGGGCACACGTTGGCAATTCGGGGGAAAAAGAGTTGTCACAGCGAAGCACTTGAATCGCTTACGCGTTAACGCTCCTGAGCAGCACGACAGCGCGCCGTTCACAACGCGGTTTGTGAGCTGAAACGACCGCGTCTGCGTTCCCGCCTCAGCGGAGCGGCACCGAACCAACACCGCTAGCTATGCAGCGGGCGCAGTCACAAAAGGAAGCGCGGACGGGCTGAGCGCGTCTAGCCGGACCGCGGACCGTGGGCTGACGCGAAGGCGCGGCCGCGCAGAGCCCGGTCACCTTTGGAAGGACGACAGTCGTCGGCCGACTCCGGTTTTCGGCCCTTTTCTCTCCGCCACAGCCCGCATCAATGAGCGTCCTCGCTCCGTCTCGCGCACGCCTACGTTGACGTTGACGACGACGACGCGCTCGCGGGACAAAGCGGCGGCGCGGCTCGCAGACCCTCGCCACCTGGCGACAGGAGGACCGAAGTGCAGCGCAGCGGGTGCGCGCTTACTTCTTTCTATGATCAGAAATAACCGACTGCTGCAGTACTGTCGTTCATTTCCATTTGTGAAATGAAATCCCAGGTTGTGTCATGCGAAGCATCGACGGTTTAGGCAAACGTGCTTGACTACCTGAATTCTTTTCCCTGCTTTTCCAGCAGCTACAAATGAGATGCTTAGAAGGACAGGACTGTAGCCATCCCCCTTACACGCCATTCGCATTTATCAGCCTATATTTACTTATCTAATATTGATACTGCATATATGTAACAAAGATTTGCTTTATTAACATTACAATTTTTGTAATAAATGACAGGTAGCCCATGGAGGGCTCGCAAAAGCCTTTTCAGGCTTGTCACATTGCCCACTTTTATAAGGCTGATGTTTCTGTTGGTGCCATTCCAAGTGTAATACATTCAGATATGCAAAGCACTAAGCCGCAGTCATCCGAAAAGTCACGATAAGCCGAATCGGTCAGAAAATTGTTCAGTCACTCAAACTTGAGGCCTCTTAACTGTTTGTATAAACTTTATTCTGTTCCTTTTGTAGTTAATACAGTTCCACATAAAAACATCAGAAAAAAAAGGTAACTTCATGTACAGTTTAGTAAGAATGACTGAAAGCACAAAATGTCTAGGGGCCATTCCTACATCCTACACAGTAATTCTAAGCAAGTCTTTAACATTCGCACCAGTATTGCTGTTTAAACATCACTTTTGTCTGCACTTCCTTCTCTGTAACCCAACTTCACCTCCGCTCAAGAAGTGCAGCACCAGCCTGCTGAAACAGAAACTGTCACCCAAGGCATGACCTAATGCTTATTTTAATGCACATCTGGCCTCACATGCAAATGAAAGTTTTCAAAGTATAGATCCAAATCTTCACATATCTTAGAATGACTGTGAAAAAGAACCCTGGGGATCAGTCTCGTGTTATCTGAAGCACTCCGCATTGGCAGAGGATGTCAGGATGTCAGTGCAGGACACCAATGTAGACTGAAGCTACCCTTGATGTCCTTTATCCAGAATTTGAATGCATTCTTCCCATAACAAATGCAATGCAGACCCTGCTCTCTGCAATGACTTCCCTTCCCACATTACAGATTGTTCACTTGCTTAAAGTTAAGGTTGGGAGATAAGAGACAGTACATTCAGTGAGAACAGCTGAAATGATTGTTTAAAAAAAATAAAATTAAAAAAATATAAAGGAACAGTGATCGTCATAAAAATTGAAATTGAAAAATCACTAAAAAAACCTATCACATCAGATGCAAATTTCTGAATAGTGAATCGTCATCCATTTTACACAGATACAAACAAGCTCTAGATATCCGTACAAATCTCATTACATACAAGTACAATGTTGTAAATACCAATAATCATAACAACAACAGTAATAACAACAATATTATTATATAGCTATACAGTTTTTATCTCTTGTATTGTTCTTAGCCTAATTACTTATTTTAGGTTTCAATAGAGCTTATAATAATTTTTCTATAGCTCTCTGTACTTACACCTGTATTCTCAAGTTATTCCCAATTACTGCAGCACTGTTAACTGTGGTAGTTTACACCAGCTATTACATAAAGTCCTTGTCGGTAATATCTGTTCATTTGTAATTGTAGCACTTGACAACATCAAGCAATACAAATTTATTAGTCCTTTGCTTTATTCTATTTGTTTCTTTCAACAATGGATAAACATCACAGGGCTACAGTTTCCCTGCATTTAGACAAATGCAGGTAAATTAGTTAACTTCATAGAAACACAGCTACTGGACTCCAAACTGATTCTGCAACTGAGCAATCATAGTCCTATAGTCCACTTTGAAAGCAATCTCTGATTTTTCCATATCTTTGTCTGTCTTTTTAGGAATATTCCAGTCAAGTTCATAACAAGACCCTTTTGTCACTTCATATGAGTAGTTGGACTACAGCATGTGTTTTGAGCTCCAGATAGTCTAAGAACATAATTGAGGGACAGGTATTTCCTTTGGTTGTGTGTCCCAATGGAGTAAACTGGCCAATCCAGGTCCTCAAGAACTACACTAAAACAGACTCCTTGGCTTTGTCTCAATGACTACAGTGGCACACGACTAAACCTGAAAAAATGAATTCCTGCTAATAATAATTCTTGGTTTATTGTGTTAATTCATTACACACAGTGTATTTTCTAACATGTCCCCTGCATGGGGGGGTGCAGCCACTATTCAGAAACATACTATACAGCAATGCACTGCTGGTCCAGCAAAGGCCATTTCCTTCAAGCACTAATAGTTTACTTTTATAGACAGAAATAGCCAGAATGGAGCCATCAGCTCCCTCTGCATACAGCTGTACAGTGGGAAAACCACACAGCCCACTGCCCACTGCTTACCACATGGCCAGTGACATGTGTCGATTGCTTTAAGGTGAGATGCCACCTGCTGCTCTGAAGAACCAGGTCTGGAAACCATGTAGTCTTCCATTTAAGGTTGTTCTGCTCCTCCTTAAGTCGACACGCATCCATCCAGGGCCAGCGCGAAAGATTTAAAATACTCTCGATTTTTGTTCTCACTTTTGTGCTTGTGTTCAAAGGGCTTCGGGACACATGAAACAGTTAAAATGTGTTCTTTAGTAAGAGTGACAGACTGGGAAAAAGAAGCACTCACAGTCAATAGGAGGCTTGGATTGTGCAGTCTGTCCTGTCGCTCAGCCTTCCTGCATGCAGAGACCAAAATGGAGTCATTGTAGTTCTACTGCACAACATGTTTCTTGAAAGAGGTTGTCTGTTGCTTGAATGGGGTCATCTCTTCAAAAAAGACATAGCGCCTCTCATCTGTACACTGGTCCGGGCGGCTGCATCCCAGTCTGGCTTAGACATAGTCAGTGGCTTGTAGATAAACTAGGTATGTAGGCTGATGTCAGTCACAAAAAAAAAAAAAAATCGGTATGGATGAAGAAAATTCCCTTAGAATAATTTACATGATCATTTTCAGTGTTGAGAGATATTTTTTGCTGTTATTGATTCTGTGTTGTCATCTTTCTCGTTCTTAATTCTTCTCTACGGTCATAATGCACATAGACGTGCATTTACACATGCACGCACGCAAACACGCACACAGACACAATAAGTGTTGAGAGGAAGAAATGCATCCACAAACGCGGACACAGAAACAAACCATCGCGAATGTCAATGTAGCATTGCTGCTGCCTCCCACAAAACAACCAAAGCCCACTCCAGAGGGACTGGCTTGCTTTTGTGTCACTGGTTGTGTGATAAATATGCTTAGGGGTTCAGGGTTAGGAAATTCCTCTTCTTGAGTTGGCCCGGCCCAAGCTGGTGGTGCTGCTTTTGCGGGAGAGGCCAGGTGTGGGGATTGCTGGGGGCGCCTCGTTCGGGCAGCCGTGCTGCAGCAGAATGTCAGCGCACTCCTGGCTCCCTGCGCGCCGAGCCATTATCAGCGCAGTCTGGCCCTGGGAATCCCTGGCTTTCACGTCACTGCCGTACTACACGTAGAAAGTGAGACAGGAAGGCAGTGATGAGGAACGGATGATGCACAAGAGCCATGAGAAATTGCTAATAAAACCATTTTCAAGCAGCTGCACAAATGACTGAAAATCGTAACTTCTACCTTTTGTCATAATGATCAATAATAACCATATAATGACTTAATCAATAAGCCCAGTGCAGAAAGCGGTTTTGTCTGTGGAGCGAAAAGAGCAAGGCATCCGAAAAAAGAATGGGCGGTCTGCCTGTGGCTCTGCATATATCTTCACAGTGTAAAGCAAAGCCAGTGTTAAAGGTGAGAACCCTTTGGAGTAGCATCAGAACAACTAATGTACTCTGATAAACAGATACACTCAAACTCTGGTTTTGAAGCAGGTCAGACAGGCAGAGGTGGGCACTCACCCAGACCAGCAGCTGTGTCATGACAACGTCAGCCAGCTGGCAGGCAGCATGCAGGGCAGAGCGGTGGCTCGAGCCTTCGGTGGGTGTGCCGGCCAAAGGGGCATTGATCTCCTCCTTCGTGCTGTGAGCAAGGAGTAGCAGCAGCCTGGGGAGGTCCCTCTCGGTGACGGCAGACAGCAGTCGGACAGACATAGCCGTTGGCAGGCCTGGACCCGGGTCAGGCAAGGGTGCCACAAACAGCCGCTGTTCATACTTGGCACGGATCCACGATTCCCGTTCCTCACTGAGACAGACAGACAGACAGACACACACACACACACACACACACACACACACAGAGGCTGTTACTATGGTGACACATTCCATGTCTCTACTGACCTTTTCAACTCACGTGACTTCAAAACCTTAGAAAAACCACAGAAAACAACCGCCTTATGGACAGCCTTTCTGTGTGTTCAATGGAACAATCACTGCCCAACACCTCATCACCACCCCGTATGTCCTTGTGCAGATCTTCATCTCTCACCGGGTAGCATTTGGTGTTGGTTTCTTGCGTCCTAGAGTGCGGGTCTCCCAGATGCTGTTGGCCATGTGGTTGCCAATGGCTGTGAGGACCTGTGTCAGTTCACGAGGCCAGTCGTCTAGGTCCAGAGAGCGAACTCGTGACAAATGTGTGCCCAGGTTACGATGGATGCCCGAACACTCAATGCATATCAGTGCTCCCAGGTTGAGACTGGCCCACGTTGGGTCTGACAAAAGTCACAAGACACACATGCTGTCAGGTCACTGAAACGGTGATGTGAAAACACTATCAGGAGTGCATTGTCTAAAATGGGAGTTGAAACACTCTAGGTCACAAAAAAGTAACTACTCATAGATCTGGTGCAAAAAAAGGGGGGGCTCAACAGATCACCTGACAGTGCAAAACAATACTGGGAAATAAGAAAAACAACAATCAGATTGGGGTGGTTATTTGACAAATGAATAAATAATGACAAAGGCTGGAACCAAATGTATGGTACAGCTGTAGTTAGCACAGGGAGAGGTACTGGGAACTGGGGAAGATTGTAGAGAAAAGACATGAGGGCCCAGGAAAAGGGATGTAACAGAAAGAAGAGGGGTGAATCACTTGTACAGTGTTACCATGGAATAAAGAGGATACAGATCAGTCAGTTCCAATAAGGTAAGTAGAGGAGGCTAACTCACTTGGTGCACCGCAGTCCACACAAAAACCATTGCCCTTAGCATTCCTGATAGCTTGAAGTGCCACTGCCTCACTCTGACTGCTCCTTCGTGCCTACGGACCATACACAGGGATACCCACACAACAAAGCACAAATCAGTCATGACCGTATAAATGTAAAAACCTACACACTTCCTGTAAGTGCATGAGCAGTGTTGAGAGGTCAGGAACTTGCCTTGTTCTTACTGCTCTCACAGGACTGCAGGCTGGCCAAGATCTGACTCTCAATGGCCTGGACCCAGGCATCCCGCTCCTCCAGGCTGGGAGCTTCAAAGTGCCAGATCTGGCCTGAGCTTGACACAATCATGAAGTCGGTGTTCTCCTCCTCTGCAAGAACGCACAGGTGACAGTCAGTTGTATAAGTATACATACATCTGAAACAACCTGCCAAATTCAATAGCATAAATTCCACATTTGGAAGCAAAAATTGTGTTGATTCATTTAAACACATGGAAACACCACATTCAGTCTGTTTTTGATCAACAACAGCCAGTGCACATTTCAGTGTTTGTGTGTCCTCAACAAATGGATGCATGCGGAGGGGGAATGGAATGATGAGCTTTGTCACATGTAAGCGTGGTGACAGAAGAGTTTATGGACTTAACAGACAACAGCTGCTTTAAAAACAAATGGCCAAAAGGACGGCGCAATCCAGGCAGATGCAGACAGACAGATAGACAGACACAATAGCTCAGCCGAAACTCAGCCCTCTATGTGTTTGTTACCTGTCTTGTAAATGTTTCTCAAGCTACCAAAGCTTTTTAATTTCCACATTTTGCGCTTGGCTGCAGAGCGACAGATTAGCGATTGTCCCAGGGAGGCAAAGGAAAAAGAAGCGAGAGACAAAGGGAGGGAGGGAGAGAGAGAACGAGAGAACGAGGTCATTGAAGAAAAAGAGTCTATCAAAGGAGACACTGGCAGCATAGTTTGTGGCCCTTGTCTTTGCAGTCCTTCAGCAGACTGTAACAGCTGGAGAAGTTAAAACACAAAATAGTCAAAATAGCTGAGTTCAGTGGCAGACCTTTCAGCTGCTGGCGTACTGCCCATATATCACATACCTACTATTACTGGCAGCAAAAGTAACACGTGCAGAACTAGAATAGAACACAACAGCCAAAACCCTCTCAACTGGTCCTCAGAGCTGTAGACAAAACTATATATAGATCACGTATGCTATGTTGCACTGGGTTCAGCCATGATATCTAATCTTGTTCAGCCTGCGCAGAGTTTGAATGTTCTTTTACAGTCCAAAGACATCTGTTTTGTGTGAATTGGTGACTCTAATTCAACATACCCTGCCTCAAGCCCCTATGGTTCTGGGACAGCCTTTGCACCACAGTGACCTTGTACTGGGTGAGAAGTTTCTGATATAAATGAATGAATAATTATTAACCTGTGGCTTATCTGACCCTTTTGTCTAAAACAAATAACAATACCATTTGAATATCTGATCTATGTAAAAGCTATTTTACTTGTGCTGTACAAGATGGGTGCCCCACTCAAATGCATTAACCACTATTCTGTCTGCTGCCGCTTTACTTCAGCAGAAATGTGCATCATGTACAGAGGAGTCTCACTCTCTGCCTTATTAGAATTTTATTTAGCTCTTAGTACCCGAGTAAGAATGTGGCATTTAAAATATTTTGCCCCTCTCTGAGTTGAATCGGCTGATGCTCACCGTCAGCCTGACCAATTGCTGCATCTCCTTTCTGGCTCATGCTCTTCTTCCTCCTGTTCTTCTTTCTGTCAGTCATTGGGGAGGGAGGTGCAGGGTCTTTTGGAATAGGGGGGCTACTTACACCTTCCACAGAAGAATCTAGCAAAAGAACATGAATACATGTATTGTATATGAAAGTTGTAGAAGTCCTTTCCTGTATTAAAAGCTTCATATCTAGACTGTACAGCTGATACAGCAAATGGTACGACATGATATGAAAGATTACTATCTTAACGTTTCTCTAAATACTTGTAAAATAATTTGTACTACAGTTGTTAAAGTACGCAGTTAGCAACAGTGACATACCCACACTTTGCGCCTTACTGGACACTGTAGATGGGCAGCGCTGCACCCCTTTTTCCCCCCGGGGTAAGGCACCCCCTCCACCTGTCTCATCCACTGGCAAGAGACTGGCAGGGTAGGATGGACCTTCTTGGAGGAAAATAGCAGCAGATGAGATGTCATTTGCAGTACACATGGAATGCTGGAGTAAAACTGAAAATGTACCACAACTGTGCCGACGTCCAGAGTAAATTATTCTGTTCCAGAAATGACCAAGATTACTTTTATGAAAAACACAAGAATATCGGAAATCTCTGGGGAGTCACAGTCTGTAAATAAGCAGCAGAAAGATATTGAGAGGCAATGCAGAAGCTCACCAGCACTGGCCCCTTCTGGAGCTGGTACATCTTTGGCCATTCCATTAAGGCCAGGTGGAGGGACACAAGAAATGACTGCAGCGGGTGGCCGCTTGCCTGGCACCTTTACCGTCACTCGCAATAGGTCCATCTCCTTCCCATGCACATTCTGCAGGTAGTCCTGCAATGTCCAAAGTCAGTAGTCATAACTTAAGACCCAGCCAAATCAGTACCAAAAGGCTGAAAACTTGGTGTTTTAGATGTTTTCCTAATTCATAAGAAAACACATATTCCCATCACAGCACAATAAAGGGGGGATCCTTATTTTTTTCTGAAATATCCACATACTATCTACAGATAGCTGCTGCTGAGCAGCCTGGTAGAGCAGTGGGTAGCACTGGTCTTTCACAAGGCCTGGCCACTTTCAATGGATGCAGATTCAATTCTGATACAGTCTTGGTGGAGGCTGCCTGCTCTCGTCTGGGTCTTCTGGATACCTCTCACAGTCCAAAGACATATATTTCAAATAAACTGGTGACTCTAAATTGCCCACAATATACTGTTCTATTACGATGCTCTGCTACATAAATGGGTTAGCAATTGCAGGGGGTTTACTCTACTGTATGTAGTCTTGTAACTCACCTTGGATAGAGGTGTCAGCTAAATGTTAATAAATAACCATTCTACATTGCTATATGAAAAACAACAGCTAAACGAATACATTTAAATACCACAGATCCTTTTTAATAGAAACGTTGTACTTATTTGGGACACCAGGGGGTGCCACGCAACTCTACTTGAAAGACTAGAATTAATATTCCAATGAGTGTTTATCTAACAAAATAATGAGTGGCTTAACTAGCCTTAAGAAGGCCTTATGCTGAATTTGTAAAACTGACTTAAAAATTTTGACAATGGAACTAAACAAGTGGGACCACATCAGATGCTCACGTTGAAACTGGAGTGGTAGGACAGCATGCCATTGCTGGAGAGTGTCACAAACTTCTTCTTCCACTCCTTGTTAAGTGAGCTTCCGCTGCGCTTCCACAGGATGCTCTGGGGCCAAACAGGTGCACAAATATGGGGGGGCTCATTAGCACTGGCATTGTGTCCACTGGTGCCAGGAAAGTGGATAACATCGAGAAGAAAGAGATTTGTCCCTGGTTAGCACTGACCTGTTTAATTGAGGTAGGCCTGCCGCTACCCACCGGATCCCCTTTGCTGTCTATGCTTCTCTTTTCAGTGTCACTGCCACGTCGGTTCTGCAAAGGATGCATTGCTGCACTGTCACAAGCTCTGAGTTTCCAACGCCAGTTATGGAGGCAACTGCTAGAATTACGATGTTGATGCAATCGAAGTTCTTTACCTCATACATCTGAGAGTATGAGGAGTTTTTATAAGAAAAGAAAAGAAAATGTAGCAGGAACAAGCAATATAATACAAAGACAGAAAAGCAGAGGGAAGCAGAGATTGCTGTGACATTTGAGAGGTACTTGTGTACAAGATTCAGGGAAGATGATATCTCAGATAGCAAACACATCTTTTATTGTCTCTAAAAAAACAGTTACAAGTTACTAATATCATTAATTCTGGCTCAGCATTATAAAATTGTTGTCCTAGGTGTCCTACCTGCCTTGGAAAAGCTCTTTTACTATTGCAGCCAGTCCCTTTATGATGAACTACCCTGCTAAAACAACTCAGTTGTACATTCCCCTTTATTTTGGGTGCCCTAGAGGCTACCTCAGTCCCTGAGGCTGAGGCAAGCATTCATGCATTCAGCTGCCAGTGCTCTGAGGCTCCATGGTTCCTCCAAAAACTGTCCAACCTGGCAGACTTCATCCACTAGTAGCAGGATTTTCCTCTTGTGACAGAGGGAGTGTGGCCTCCACTCTGGGCATGGATCTGCCTGCACAGAACGATGTCAACAGGCTTTCGCAGATATGGTTACCCCGATGAGATGCCGCGCCATGGTGGGCGTTATAGTTAGTTGGCGCTAGTTTTAATAAGGTAGCCGTTGTGTAGCGGATTTGTAGGCGTGCGGGGTAGGATGGGTTAGATGGGCGTTAGGATCCTCTTTATAAACCAAGCTCCTGGTATTTGGCACTGTGTGTATAACATGAACCATATTGCAGGTATGCTGAACTATGGATATCCTTAGCATGCTTGGTTTAATGTGTAGTTGTGTTTGTGTTGCATGGTGGTTTGGATGATTTTAATGTTTAGTGATGGAATGGTGTTGTCCTGGGGCCACTTGGTGTTAGAAGGTGTCAGTGCTGTGTGTCTCTGGGCCTCGGAATTTCACATGGCACGCGATCATAAATAACATCAGTCGTGCTGAACATTACAAAAAGTGCAAAACAGTAGTTGTTTTAATCTCTGCTTATGATACAAAATAAGGCGCATCAAGTCATCATTTCATGATGGGTGAGAGGAAGAGGAGAGGAGAAAAGGCTAAGGCAGATCTTCCATGAAAAGCTCAAAATATTAGGGGGAGAAGGTGAAGAAATAGGCAGATGTCACACAGAGGGGAGATGAGCAAGCCTCACCGTGAAGAGGGACGTTCGCCGACGAGGGGCATTGCGTAAGGGGCCTGGGGTGGCAATGCCAACTCCATCTCCTCCAGCACCTCCCCGAATCTCCTTGTGGCTGACCACAGGGGTGGAGGGCAGGGAGGAGGAGTAGTCACTGCTCTGTCCTCCGTTACTTGCCTGTAATGGGAAGTTGAAGGGAGTTTTGCTGAACAGTAGGAGCAAGCTGAGACACATCAGGAAGCAGAAAATGTCACAAACAGAAGAAATGTTATCTGCATGTGCCATCTCTTTGGGTTTATGTTACACCACAATTTACAACTGAGTTTAATTCTGTACATCAAATTTTAACAAAATTTTACACTGTGGGTTTCATCCGTTGTCATTTACATGCTCAGCTTACAAAGAAAGGTGTCCTACCTGCCCAGGAAAAGCTCCTGACACAGGTGTGGAACCTCCTGAGTGATTAGGCGAGTTGGGCAGAGACTTGCAAGCCAGCTGGGACGTTTGCTTTTTGTAGGCCACTATCTTCTGGGCAGCTATGAGGAAGGAAATGGATGAAAATAGAATTTAGAGGCAAAACTCACACCAGCGTTTACTGAGTACAAAGACCTGTGCGTAAGGATAGAGAGTGGGCAAGCTAGCCTCACTGCAGAAGCTTTACAAAAACTTGTGCAGAAGCGAGGAATGGCATAAGAAGAATGGCGGAAACAATCACCCTCTTTGAAGACACGGTCCACGTTCAAGCCATAGGTGGCGCAGGTCTCGAAATACGCGCAACGTCTCACGTCCACGCATAGCTTCCGTGCTCGTTCGTCCTCGATTGTCCGTGGGTTGGTGCTGCTGATCTTGTCTATGGAGCGAAGATGGTCACTCACTCATAGACACACACCCATCCTACCCTCCTCCTAGCACTTAGCACAGTAGGAAACCTATGGTCAGTCCTTGTTCAGAATTCAAAACATAAATGAAACAAACGCAGTCAAAAGGATGTGACTAGGAGTGATGGGCTGTCGCCTCTGCTTACCTTGAGTCCCCACCACAATGAATGGGATCTCGGATGTGTCACGGTGCCCACTCAGCTGGCTATAGTTGTTATACACTTCCTTGAAGCTGTTCTCATTTTCCAGACTGAACACCAGGATGACGGCATCCACCCAGTTGCTAAACTGCAAATGGAGACAAGGAGAAAGGAAGGAGGAGAGGGAATTCAGATCTCAGACTATGGACAATTGTCTCTGCACGCCACAGAAATTCATATATTCACGTAAAGTTCTAGCCATAGAGAGCAAACAAAAATAACCAAGCATAGTACTACCATTACACACTTGCAAGTATCACACCAGGGTAATACACATACAGACAGCAGTGTAGTCCCAGTTTACAGACTGCAGAACAGGAACTGCCTTAAAACCAAGAACAAGGAACTTCAACTTAATGGTGTCACAAAACACCCAACTAGACAAATATAATGCACATTTTATAAGGCCACAAAAAAACAGGACCACATCTAAATACAAAGACATACTTGTACATCTGGTGGTCCACACTCCTCCCTGATCAACATCAGGTAACTCTGTCCATCAATCTGTACCTCCTTCTTATACCTCCCCCCTAACAAATAGATACAAGTGAAGGACAAGTTAGTACCACAGTAAAGATGAGTCAATTGTGAAACAGCGATGAGTTCAGCAACTGTGGCAAACAGAAGGTCAATAAAGTCACCAAAAATAAGTCAATGTTGTTGAGTGTAGGTCATTAGGACAGCGCAATACAGAAAAGGTCAATAAAGTCGCAGGTAGTGCGTATAATGGTACACCTTCAGGGGACTCAAGCGGGAGGTAGCTTCCAGTGATGTATCTGTTCACCAAAGCAGACTGGCCACTGCGCAGACTACCCAAAACTCCCTGCAGACAGAGGAGGTAATAGTTATGCTTTGCCTACCGATACAAACATACACAAAGCACATACAGCGCACACACAAAACCAATGTACACAGAACACAGTGGGCAGTGTATGCACACACAGTCTCATTACAATAAACTAAATTTTTCCCCATGAAAAAATATGAACGTGAGAAAACAAGATACAAAAGGCATGAACATAAAGAAAACACTGGCAGCAAGAAGATGTCAACAGTGAACGCAGAGTGAAAATAAGTTCTAGGTACCAGACGGAGTTCTGGAACAGATCGGCTGAGGGTCCATTCCTGACTGTTGGCACTCGCCGCTGGAAGACACAAGGGAGGAGAGAGAAACATAAATGGAATCGGAAGACCTCTTCAGCTAAGTACTCACCACAACAATTATGTTGGGGGGACAACCGATCAACAACAGTTGCAAGCTGCAGATCATCTAAAAAAAACAACATACTGTGTTTGCATGTGGAACTGAATATAATAAGCACTGGCACTTCTCAAAATGAATCTTCTCATTGAAGCCCTGGGAAGGCACTGTTGTCGGAAATAAATTGTCCAAATTCATGTTTTGTTCAAGCGACCATGGAGAACTGTCAGCCGACACATGACTGATGAGTGGGGTGTAAGTTTTCTGACACTTGGGGGTGAGTCACATGGGTAGTGCACACTGCTGGAGAGCCACACATGCCAGAAACCCAGATAACACAGCTGGAAGAGCAATGTAGAGGGAGGGTGAAGTCCATCAACTATCCTACCAAAGACCCCCCCCCCCAAAAAAAAACAAAGTATTAAACTCACTAGCCATCAACAGTGCTTCTTCCTTTATATATTGGCTATTGTAATCTAAACAGACCTGTCTGCATGGGGTTTAAAACACTTTGAAAAAGAATCCCAGACTCCCTTGAATGATTACAGTCAGCATTGCTGCCCAGGAAGAACCTTTTCCTGCCACACCGTGAGATAAGAGGATCTAGTTTCATGGGTCATGTAAGGATGACAGTATGCTCCAAAGCTGTGTTCATTCCAGGTGGAGCATTTCATGAGACATGAACAAGGCACAGGAGATGACCCGGAGCGTGTGAGTCAACCTACTTTTGTGGGACACGGCTGGTGAACGTCAGGTCTGTTGTGGGCTCTTTGCCAGGACAGCTATGTTTTTGTGTGTGAGCATGCGAAGAAGCCTCACGGGAGACTCACGGAGAAGCTCTGACTGGATGAGAAATGGGAACACGAGAGGGGTGTGACAGCTGCTCAGAGGTGAGGTCACAAGGAGCTACTTAAGTTCTGATTTAACTCCAAGGCCACTTCAGAGCAACTTCACACAGGACTGAGAGGGGGAGAGGGCAAAGGGCACGAGAGAGGGAGGAGATGAGAGGCTCCCACACAGATCAATACAACTCGCTGCATCCCATTGCAGGCACCACCCTCCATGTGCAGACAATTTCTCTCTATTTCAGTTGAGCTCATGTCAAAGAGTGCTTTCTTGACACTACTACATCAGGACCACTGCCAGGATGATCAGACAGTGTGATCCTTATATTCGGAGAACACACTCTATACAGAAACCCCTGTGCATCCGGACCTGCTCTATACAAAGATACACTGTGTAATTGTCATATCTGACTGACATTGATAGAGCCTGCTTTCTGTCCTCCTTTCTGGAAAGAATGGCAAGAGAACATCCTCTGCTCCCCCTTTCTATCCATCCCGCCTGCTCCCTTCCTCCCTTCAGCATCTAGCCTCCATGAGACAGACATCGTTCACAGGCCTCACTGTTGCCAAGGCAACTCTTCCTCCAGCCACTGCCTTGCTCTGCATCCGCGAGCCGCCATGTATATAAATCTCACACAGTCTCATGCATACTGATATAAAGGCACTTTATACACATTTAAACATCACCCTTAGCTCAACACAAAGCAATCACGTGCTATGCATGAAAAAATATTTTAAAATTATTCTTACACAGCACAGCTCATTATAACACCGTTCTCTGATATCTAAAAAAAATCTAACCAGCTTGATTTTCCACTTAAATCCTAAGCAGCGATACTTAGACATAAAAGAGGTTAAACTTGAATCAAAATGAACACCATTTGGTTTTACAAAACTTTCAGTGCTCTTCCTCAAGAGTAGCCCCTTCCTACCGCCTTCTGCTGTTTCTTAGCACCAGAAGGCAGCCAGCTCTGTGGGCCGCTTCCTTCAATTATTTATATTATACTTATTCCTGACAAATTATTCAGCACTTACAGCAATTGGAGATGCTCATTTGTCACCATCCGTGGAAATATTGCTGGGGCATTGGGTGCTCCATATGGACCCTGACCCCCCTCGGTGGTTCCAGTTACCCCCGCTGGGTGAAGAACGCCAGGGGGAGCTCCAGGGCTTCTTGTCCATCTGCTCTGAGTGAGCCACCTCCCTTATTAGGTTCTTATATCACCCTGTCCACCTTCTACATTGGACCCTCATATGAGACCAGCTAACATCCACCATGGGGCTCTGACAATAGGCTCATTCGCCTCCACTTTAACAGCAGCCAGCCCCAATCGGAGACACGGGATGAACACCAGTCATGAGCGCATGCCTTTTTCTCCCCTAACTTGTTCTTTTAATTTCACATTCTCGCAGCCTACAGAGCGTGTGAGTTGATCTTTGATTCTGCTGACTGAACTACGGGAAGCTCACTTGGCCACCTGGGTGCTGGATCTTTCAGCTGCTGCTCAATTGTACCAGCGACCCAAGAGAGTTTACCATGCAACGTTCAATTATTATTCCAGTGACAGACAAGCTATGTTTTCAGTGTCTTCTGGAACAGAGCATTTACCTTAAACAAGTTAACCAAAAACATGACAAGTGAAAGAAGAAAAATGCAGACCTGATGTTTCCCAGCGGGGTTAAAATGTGACACAAAGAGCAGCAAGAAAAACCGTATCAGGAGGAAAATGGCACAGGCCAAATGTGGGTGAATACGCAGCGAGTGGAACATCAAAGATGGGATTAGGACTCCTGCTGTTTCCTGCATGGTTGCATTGAATCTGATTCCCTACAAATTTTCCAGATTGGAGGAAAGAGTGGTGGCAACTTGGTGGAGGGCAGCTGGGGAAAAGGGGTTATGGAAACAGCCTGGCAGCTGAGCCAAAATAGCCTACATATGATATCTTCAGGTAGCCCAGAGTATTTAAAAACCCTGCCTGTGCGTGTGGCAGGGATTACCGCTGGTTCAGAAATAAAAATGTTATGCCTGAGATAAAGCTATGGTCAAGCCCAGGATCAACAGGATTGGTATTACAATGGCTCTAGTAGCTGTCACCAAAGTGTAAATGGCAAACAGTAATAAGTGTGTACTTTGGTAGGATTTCCTCCTGGTCCTAACAGCCAGTTGGCCCTGGTGTTCAAGATCCCAAACAGGCTTACCCAGTTTACCAATTTACATCCAAGTTCAGGGACAGCAGAATACCATCCTAATACTTATACACTGCCCTATTTTTCCTCTCTTGTGATGCAAATCACAGTTTAACACATGCTGTGATGTCAAGGTGTGCAAAGTCAAGCACACATCACTATCCTCAGTGGAGGCCTGGTGTGTGAGTACAGACAAATGCAACAGTGCAGAGATTCTGTAAGACTTTGTGGGGGTCACGGAGGGTAATTCAACCAAAGAAGAAAAATGGCAGAAATGAATCTGGCAAAGGGTTGCCTAGGGGCTTACCTTCCTCTTCACTGGACTCCCTCTGCATAGAACCATACAGGGGGGGTGCAGTGGCTGTGCTAGCTGTGACAGGAGTGCTCTTGGTGAAAATCCCACTGATGAATTTCAGCATCTTGCGGTCACGAGCCGAAGCCCGCTGGGACTGGCCTTGCAGTGGAATGGAGGTTGGGCCTGTCCCTGAGGGCACCTGGGCCTCCTTACCTCGTCGAAGGTCTTCAGACAAGACCCGCAAGTCGCTGTTGTCCAGGGTACGGCTCTTGCCCTTGCGTGGAGGCTTAGGGATTGGGGTAACTGGAGCAGGGAGTGAGGCGGAACCGGTCTTCAGCCTCTCAGCCCTAGGGCTGGCCCTTGGGGCTGCTGCTTCCCCTTCAGCAGCCACTGCAGCTTTCCTGGGCTGTGGTCTGGGCTTCCCCTCATCCCCTGTCCAGGACCCCCGACAGGGCATCAGCACAGGACTCAAGGGAGAAATTGCCTCAGCTTTGTTGTCCTTGCGGTCAAGGCTCTTTGCAGACTTAGATGCGCCTTCCTTCGCCTCTCTTAACTCCCGTTGGCTCACGGCCGTGCTGTGTGCCTTCTGCAAGGCCCCTGTCCGTGAACCAGTGCGCATGGGGACACTGCTCTTCGGTGACTGTTTGGCATGGGCCGTGTCCACAGGTTTCCTAGACTGCAATGCTCCTCTGCTTATCTTGCTGTCTAAAGGCTCCTCTCTGTCTACTTCTCCCTCCGCTGCTGCCCATCTGGCTCTCGCCTCTTCACTGTCCTGCACAGGTGTAGAGGAGAGCACTTTAGGCCTCACCACCACCCGGTCTCTGGCTCTGGGGCGGCCATCATCCACAATGGAAGTCCTGTCCTCGGGGGTCCTGAGATGCTGTGCATCTCCTCCTCTTGATACAACCTTCTCACTCCCCGGCTCACTTGAAACATCCTCTTCCTCCTGCTCTGTGTCTTCTTCTTCATCCTGCTGTCCTTGAAGAAACAGTTCCTCTTCTCCCAAGATCCCTCCTTCATTGTCCCTGCCACCTGCTGCTCCCATGCTGGAGTCCTTCGTTTTCTGCACCCCATCTTCTCCCACAGACTCAACCTTAACAAGAGTTAGGGAGATGAGGTAGGTGGTGCGCCGCTGCAGTGTGCCGGATTGGCTCATGTGGTCAGGTTGCAGTGGACAGACCATAGACGATTACAGCCGGACAGTGTGGTCAGCTTAAGAGGAATGCAAAAGTTTTATACCAGAACAGTAAACCTGGCAGGACGATCAATTTTAGCTGTCAGTCAAGAAAATCTGCAATTTCCAGGATTAGTCCCATAGGGCAGATCAGAATTGGGCAAAAATGCCTCTAAAATGTTTAGATAAGCGGACCTCCTTTAAGTAGAATAAAAATAAATATGGAATGTGGGAACAAAGTCACATAATGTTTGTGCCTGAAATAATAAACTTCCCAAGAGACAAAAGCTAGAAAGACAGAATTTGATTTCCACGTAATTTCTTTGCAAAACTTGACAGTGTTCTTAAGAAGAGGTGCATATAATGCCCTCCTTGTGTCTGTCTGTCACCGCTCTGACAGGCCTTGTTTTGAATTTGTACTTCTGTTGTTTTCATCCAGGTATCAGTGGTTCTTCTCTCCCGCTTCCATTCCTGAAGACCCCAGAGAGAAGCTGCATTCATTGCACAACACCACGGACCAGTTTTATTTATTTGTGTATAAATTAATCTGTTTTTGCTCCGTCTATCACCCTCTGGTCTCTAGGCAGTCTGTTAACAAGGCGGAAGGAGTGGTTTATTTTGAGAAACTCTGTCTTGCTGTTGTCACATTCGTTTATTTTCTTCCCCATTGATGTTATTTCTGTTTTTGCCTCTGTCATTTACTGAATTCATTAGCCTCTGTCTTTTTTCATCCTCTAGCAAATCTGGGTGTGATGCTTAACTGTAGTCCTTAATATAAAGGGAAAAAAATGGCAAAACAAGCAGCCACCGAAAAGCACAAAGGCATCCACAGTATGAAGATATCACATGGCACAGCTGCATCACCTGGAACCGTTCAAAGATGTGAAGCGAGCAGCCATTAGCAGGTGCAGCTGTTTAATAGCAGGTTCCCAAATCAACACAGTGGAACCGTGGAAAAAAATTGCTGCCTGTACGATCGGTGAGAGAACAGCAGTAGAAGTAAGATCAATGAGTCCCATTCACAAGCGTCTGTATGTAGTGCCCACTGTATTATGTGACTGGACACAAGGAATGAAATGGAACAACACACAAGGTGTGGAGCAGGGCGAAAATGGTCACAAATCCAAGCAAAAACTGAGAATGAAAATTTGATGTTTCGTTACAGAGAGTCTGACCGTCATGCCATCCCTGGCCAGCGCGCCTTTGAAGTGTGCAAGCCGACGAAGCAAGGCAATAGAACCAGCGTTCACCGCCGTTCACAGTGCAGTAGCCTTCCTGGAGGTCCGCCTGCCAGCACACAGGTATGGCACAGGAGTCGCAGAGACTGGCACCACCTACGGCCCTTATGCTGCGTTTGCCTTCCTCTGTCCTCCGTAGGAAGGAAACCAAGGTGGTTGGACCTCGTGTCAGTGCCCTATGTCCCTGTTCCGTGGTGCAGCAGTCTCTCCCGCTTGTTGCCCCCTCCCTCTCCGCCCTGTGGAACAGGCAAGGAGCGGCGATGCGTCGCGCAGAAGGCAGCAGAGGAGCGCAGAAAACCGCCTGAGCCAGTGACGGAAAAGCAGCGGAGAGCTGAGGAGAGAGAGAAGTGACCGGGAGAAGGAGGAGGGGGGCTGGGACATCCAGCAAATGAAAGGGGGAGGTGAGCCGAGCAAATTGAGGAGACGCGGCGACGGAGGGAGGGACATAAAAGGGGGAAGAGAGCAGAAGGGGGGGGGGAGAGAGAGAAACAGAGAGAGAGAGAGAGAGAGAGAGAGAGAGAGAGAGAGCCGGGGGGGCTCTTTCGTCCTTCGCCTTGTCTCTCTTTCACCGCAGCAGCAGTGCCGTGTACATCCGTCACAGCCAGTCAGTGCGTGGCACAGGCAGCCCTGGCATCCCGCTCATGCTCAGAGGCTGAGCTCGCTTGTTACCAAGGTGTCAGGATCTTCTGGGCCTTCGCAGTACGACAACACCCCTCCCCTTCCCAGCTCTGCCTCCCTCTCATTTTCTCTCCTTTCCCCCTGCTTCCTCTGCCTCAGCATACATGTGTGCTTCTGTATGTGTGCACGTGTGTTTTCATTGATGTGCCTGTCTGCATTTATGCGCTAAAATGCTCAGACTTTTGCACACACTACGGATGAAACAGCCAAGACGAGAGAAGCAAAGGCAGTTGGTTTTCAGAGGATCCGATGTGTAAAACTACTGTACAAGGACTGAAATTCCCTTTGTCATCCATTCCACACATTTCACATCTGTCTCAAGAACCCATTGCCTCTTTAAGGGTGCCATTCCTCTTGTCAGTCATAAATGACACAAAACGTGGCAAATTGTCTTCATTCATTGTATTTTATATAACAGAAAGACATTAGCGTGCAGGTACAGTTAAAGCACGTACCCACAATGTCTCTGCAACAAGCCTCCTTTGGGAGCGATGCTGCTAACCCTCTCCCCATTATCCTCTTCCTGTTTTCATACCCGCAGCCTCCTTTTGCACGCCACTCTCATTGCAGCTGCTCAAAGCACAAAACCCCGTCACGCTTACTACAGAAACACTGGGCAGTGCCTGCGGCTCGTGCCTTAATAATGGTGATCATGGCTCTCAACGCACACACCCCCTGCAAAGGTGATGTCACAGCACAGCCACAGCTGAGGAAGCCTTCCATTGAAAACAATTCTCTACAACTGCACTAGTGGATGAATTATGCTTCATGTAGAGAGAAGGGTTCCAACCCTGTTGCTTCTGACCTCTCTCAATACATTCGCATCACTAAGTCAGAGCCGAATAAGGTCAAATACCATTAAAGCGATTCAGTGATTTCTTTTCTATAAAAGCAGTATACCTACTCTGTGTAGAATAGCTTGGATATGTATGCATTTAAAAATGAATGCATTCTCACAGCATAGTATTTACACAGAAATTCAGAAACATATTGTTGTAAGCTCTGTATTTACTAAATATATTATTGTAAATGTATTTCAACCAAACCACATAGAGGTATTGCACAGGGTGTGTGTGTGAGTGTGTTTGCTATTATGTGTGTGCACAAGGATTATTTTTCTATGTAATCCCATGCTGCTTCCTGTTTAGGTGGATTAGTTTGTTATAGACACCCCCAGATTGAGAGGAGAAATCAGGCTGCCTTGAGGCTGGGATTACTCTCCCTCTCCTTTTGAACACCCACACACCCCATGGCTCACAGCCACTCACACAGACACACAGGGACACCCATACACAGCTCTATGTGCTGCATGCGCTTCTCGATTTCAGATCTGAAGGCCTGTCACTGGTGGCCTAATGTGTTCCCCAGTGTCTCCATACCGTCCAGGCTGCCCACGCCCTACCCCTTGGGAGAACACCCAGAGGGGCTGCTAGAAGCAGGCTTTGCATGAAGTGCTCTGAGATTGATTCTTTCTAGCCCCCAGGGGGCTTCACTCCTTCCTTTCTGCTTTCCTGAGCTCTGGGGGCGGCACCAGCAGCAGCAGCCCACTTGTATGTTTGCATGTACCCGTATCTCTGAACTGACCCAATTTATTGAGCTCACCTTATTAGGCTGGACCCCGGGCGAGTTGCCACTGCCCTCCCTTGGAGCCTTACGCTATGCTCTTCCCCATTATTCATAATAAATGAGATCTTTAGCATTTGCAAAACCCTTTTTAGGTTAACAAAAATTTATCTGGACAATCAGGGACAGCAATGATGAATTCAATTTTATCTTTATATACAGTACCAGTCAAAAGTTTGAGTACCCTTGCTGGAAAACATTTCTTCATTATTATTCTACAAGGCACTTGGTTGATAAGTTTGATCAGGAAATGAGTGTGCATGTCTTCCGAGCTATTCTGCAGAAATTCCCAGAGAAGTAGGACACTTTGCTTTCACTTTTCTGTCCAGTTTGTTCCATTCAGGCATTCCTCAGGCTGAGCACACACATTTGATTTGTACTGTACGAGAGCACAGATTTGCCATTCTTTTAACCTTGGGGAACCATGTTCGAAGGTGATGTCTAATTGAAGTTGGCCCTGTGACACTTAACCTTACAGCCCACAAAAAGACAAGCTCTGAACACAAGTCACAGCATCACTGGCCCTGTACTAATCTGTTATTCCAAATGTATATGTAGCAAAGCCACAGATTATGCAGGTTCAGTGTCCAAGTGAGATAAAAACATCCGATTACTAAAAATACACGTATTCTAAATGTATGAGGTTATACCAAAGCCTACTCTAAAGAACCTTTACATGTTTTAATTAAATGTTCTGTTTTGACACAATGAAAAAGAAAATGGTAATACAATGGTAATGACTAGTAAACTGAGTGTTCCTTTTTGGTACTTTAGCATTCAGTTTTGACCTTCCCAGAGCCTGTTTTGTCTATTGTATTATCTGTGTGAAGTTCTATGACAGCAGTGTGGCTCTGGGGAAAGGTGTTGTCTAAATACAGGAGGATGTGGGTTACAGAGTGGCTGATGAGTGGTAGACAGGAAGTAGGCCGACAAGCTACGCACGATCCTGCCACCATGGCAACCCACACGGAGGCATACACAACTGCCATGCAGCGAAGAGCAACATATTTTAATTAAATGAACACTTCAAAATGTTTTTTTTTTTTTTTTATGTGGTTACCCTAAACTGATGTAAAAGCAGCAATGTGTTGGGATGTGTTGGAAGACACGGCTTCAACAGTTCTCTGGAAAAAATGTGAAATGATGGGGCATCATCTCTGTTAGTGCTCAGCCGGATACAGGAAGTGGAAAGGTTGATCTTATCAGTATATACAGCACGCTGAATTCGCTCACCCTACATACAAATTATGATCATGTTTAATGCACACAAAGAATCACTTGAGTTAATGATTATATAAAAAGTTATGGATTTTTGATCTTTGATTTGTGCCTTTGACAGCAAGCCTTAGGTAATCATTATTATTCAGCTAATACTGACTGAGAAGTAATCATTTTAGTAGTAAAAATCAAGTTACAAACAGACTTCCACCCCCAAATGTGCTTATAACTTGAGGACCTCGTGTGCTACGACCTGTGCTAGTTAAATGAACTTAAGATATGGAGGTAACTGTTAAAAAGAATAATATTGAAACAGCTATAAAATGAAGCAATACATCTGATACTTACTTAAAACTGACAGGAGTATTAACCAAGGTTGATGGAATTTAGTAATGTTCACTGCACATTTTTATGTCTTTATGGTTTCTATGTGGCAGATGCTTAGCACAACCACTATCACTCAGTTCTGCTATAATAGAAGCAAAAAATTAAACTTCTTACTTAACCAGTGCTTAATGTAACTTGCATAGCATGTTGGATAACACTGTTTTCTGTTCAGTAACTAGTAGTTAAGCAGTTTATGGTCAGTAACATAACAAAAATGAACGTCTAGATGACACTGAAAAGAATGTGGACTTTTTTTGAATTAGCACACTATTAATACTAGCAGCGATCAAGAACAATGAGCTACTCAAACAGCATAGGCTCCCTCCTCAAAACTCTAGATAACCTTACAGTTCAGGCAGAGATTCCCAGAGTTGCACTGCAATTTTAGGGCTCTGGAATAATTTTTACATTTTCCCAACATTTAGCAAACTGGGTTTTCTGTTCTATGATCTTCTCTGGAAAAACATCAGTACAGGTATACCTGTATACCTGTATTAAACAAGTACAGCACTAACTTAAACTTGTTTCATTGCCTTTATGATATCAAATGTGCCATAAGCACTCTTTCCAGTGAGCCTGACTTGAAAGAAGGTAGAGGTGAAACATACATCTTGCAAAGTGAATTACATTTTTTTTAAGCTGTGGAAGTCAATGTGAGGTAATACAGAAGAAGAGATTCTAGCACACGGATTATATTAAGATACAATTTACTGTAACTGTTTCCTGATACTGTCCTTCACTTTGAAGACTGCATGTTACACAATGAAAATTCAAGGAAATTATGTCACCTGAGGGGAGACAGACCACAGGTCAGCTTTTTGCTCTAAATGCAGCATTAATAAGAGGTTGAAACTGGTCTATGGCTATAATAATAATCTGTCTATAATAATAATTAAATAATAATAATCCGTATCTATATCTAGATCATTTGGTTGACTGAAACAGCTTCCACTGGTATGCAACACTTTCCACATATAGTAATTGGTTATTGTGTAATAACACTACAGAACAGAAAGAATAAAACAAACAAAAGTCTTAGCTAAAACTTATTTTAAAAGGAAACCCACAACAACGATGGGGGTGCGTAAGAAGCAAAGTCTCCTGGTCATGCTTTTTACTTTACCTGCACTGGGTGTTTCTTCATAACATACCATTTCCATATTAATACACTGGGAACCAAAAATTAATTTGTAAACTAAATGCCACAACATAAATAAAACAAGAATGGACCCACATGCAGAAACTGAAACTAAGCTACACTTAAATGCAAAACCAAAATAAAATTCAAACAATTTATAGACCATGAATGCAAAAACAGAGTCAGGTCAACTGCACCCTGCAGTAAACCTCTGCCTTGTTCATCATCCTAGCTTACAAAAGCCTACAGCTGTTTAGACAACAGAACAACAGTGCAGTGGTTTGCACAAAGTATCAGACTTTAAGAAGAAAATAAAAATTCAACATAATACCAAAGTGAATTTAACTTATGAGCAATGAACAAAATATAGTGGTGAGAATTTACATAGCATGCACTACAGCATAATGAAAAGGTGGTACACAGGACAGACACGTAAACTACAGAACTCTGACATAAGACAGGAAATATTTTGAGTGACATTGTAACTGCATGCTCATAAACCAGCTTACCTGTCGCCTGCCCAGTACAACACAATCGTTTACTCTGCCCATAAACTAAAGTCTAATAATTTTCTTCACGCAGCATTTACTCCTCTCAGCCTAAATTTAATACATTAGTAACCTGGAAGCGGTGTTCTACACACAATCTTTGACATTTTTAACAATATACTGTATCTTATTTGCTGATAAGTGTTTAAATTCAGCGATGGCTGCTGATCGACAGCTAGATCCTTTCTTAAATATACATTTTAAGAATGTATAATCTCAGTAGTTTAAGTGTACTGTTTTCATTATATTTTTTTAATGGGTTATATCTCTGGCATAACACAATGGCACAGGGACATAAGACTAAATCCATCTTGGTCTGTGTGAAGTTTCCATGTTCCCCCCATGTCTGTTTGGGTTTCCTTCAGGTGATCTGATTCCTCCCTCATAGTATGTGCATGTATGAGGGACTGTGTGTGTGTGTGTGTGCGTGCGTGCGTGCGTGCGTGCGTGCGTGTGTGTGTGTGGCCTAGCATCCCATTCAGGGTTTTAAACCCTCCTTGCCATGCTTACTGTTATTCCAGAATGGACTAAGCTTCAGATCACCATGACCCTGATCAGGGCAAGTGACTAATGAGAATGGATGGATGTATGGATGGATGGATAATATCTGTCTCTGCGTAACTGGCTGATATCACAATGTAGTGACTTCTCAAGCAATCATAGATGCTGTTCAGCAGGTGCTTGCTACAAGTTTCAGTGCTGCAGTGGCATGTACAATACTCTTAACTTTGAGCTATAAATTAAAGCAATTGGGTAATATATATATATATATATATATATATATATATATATATATATATCAATCAGTACTCAAGTGATATACAAATCTGAATTGGCGGTACCTCTTGTCACAATTATCATAAAAATATTTAAAATAATAAAACTCCCATTTCCAATTTACAGCATCTAAATATGTTGATCTATGCTTGCTTTTCCCACAAGACTCAGTGTGTAAAATGTTCTTTTCAGTCAAATAAAACTAGTATTAGAGCCTTAAAGCAGTGCTTCAATAAGTTTGTCTCAGCTCTGTGGTCACCGTACACCTGACCTTTGTTTACTACTAAAAATGTATTGATGTCATGTCTTTCAGAGTCACAGGTCAAGATTAAATGATCAGGTTTTCACAGACAGTTGCATGTCTTCCATTGTAAATCCTATCAGGCCTTAATGAAGAACTAATGTTCTTCACGACCTCTACAGTAATACCGTTCTTTTGTGTACTGTATATGCTAAATTCATTTTTAAGCAATGCAAGAAAAGGTACTCTAAAAAGCACAGTAAATGCTTTAATCTCGTGAACCACACACAGTCCCACCTTGCAAAAATGGTGTTCAATTTGTGCCAAACACCACATATCCTTCAGAACGCACAGGAAACGGTTTTAAAGAAAATTAACCAAACACATTTCTCTTTCGATTGTGCTCTTTTTCTCTTTCTCAACCATACAGCGTCTGTCATAAAAACGGAAATCATGCAGGAAGTTGCTTATAAAAGGTAGCCTGTTTCACACGGTCTCCTTGTTGTACATTAAAGTTTGCAGACAAGGCATTTCCTTTATCCGTTTGCTGGAGAAAAAAATGTTTGCACAAATCCCAACTTGAGATCAGTCTGATCAGTCTCCCATCAAAATTAAGGAAACCCTGCCACAGTCAAATACATGGACGTAAAAACATACAAAACACAAATGGTTTTGCCAAAAACCATTTACCCATTCATATAGCTTATTTTATTGGAGCAATTCAGAGCAAGTACTTCATGCAAGAGTGCAACAGACTTGCAAATTCACAACACGCAGGCCTACCCAGTGCCTCCATATTTCCCAGCACCTCTATTTTCCAAGTGTTAAACAACAAGGAACTAAAAGACACAAATACATTTGCAGCCAAGCTTGCGAGGCTGCTGACGGAAACTGCATACCATAAGGCCAGAACGATTTTGACACCTCAGAGCTGAGCAAAGCATTTTTCAGTAGAGCCCATTTCAGAATATGAATAACTACTGGCCTACTGGTCTACTACAAGGTTTAACTTAAACACAGAGTCAGTATATGGGGACCTCGAAAACAGCTTAATGGCTGCATGGCATCTTGCATCAAACAGATATATTTTCTCAGTTTCGTTTTTAAGCATTTCATACAGTTAATACAGTTGAGGTTACCAGGTGATAAAACATAAACTCAGTGGCTAAAGCAGGAGAACCATACCTGAAAAGTACTGTCAGCATTAATATCCTGATTTATTAAGATGAATTCAAATGAAGATCAGGTTGTTTTGATGCATTAAGAATGATTATTCTCGAATGGCAAAATATAGTTTGGAAGCAAAAAATTACAGAAATGACCAAGTCACATTTTTATCACAACTATACAATAAATTGCAGCAAAGAACCAGTATGAATGACTATAAATTGTGTTCTGACCTCAGACAATCTTCCAATATAAAGAGATTTCATGTTCAATGTAACAGAATGCAAGAATAAAAAACAAGCTACCGTGAAGAAGAAGATACGACATTTTATGGTAAACACATCACCGACATCTTTCTAAAAATCAAGTAAAATATGTAAAATTAATCCAAAAATATAAAAAAGCAAATTGTCTGATGATATAACGGAATGAAGGGTTGGGCTTTTTTACACATACTTGAGCTGTTTTGTTCCAGCACGGAGAAGGGAAGCTCACCTTGAATGCTGTGTAAATACATCTTGAGTCCATTGCGAAGCTGCAAGTCTCCAACTCTCTCCAGCTGCTTGAAGAACTTGTTGATGGTGTTCTTCACATTTTCGTGCCTCTTTACCTCACTTCGAATGGCAGTTGAGAGCACCAGTTTAGGGTTGCTGTTCATTTTGACATCCATAGTGGGGTATTCTTAAGATATAAATGACATCTGCTCCCCATCGGTAAACACTGTGCTCTCCCCAAACTAACCCCTCTTTTAAAGCCCTCTGGTACCCATTAAAAAAGTAAGAAAAGTAAGAGTCAAGAGAATATCCATGCACAACGAACGTCTACTTTCATATGTGTGCTTCTTTGAAGCCACTTCCTGATTCTGACAGAGGTCTGGTGATGTGCGTTTTGTCTAAAAGATCTGACAATTGATGGAACTACAGCTCTGTTCCTGTTTTAAAACCCAGGCTATGCAATGCAATACTGAAAAATGTTGTTGCATACTTTGAATTTTCAGGTTGACCTGTGGGAAACCTACGAGTGACCTTAAGTCAGCTGACTTAGCCTTATTAAAAATGTACAACTTTGTGTTTTGCATGAATTGAACAACAAAAACCACATGCTATGACTTTGAAAAATGTGAAATGAAAGCTTGAATAAATGCAGTTTATTATAGCATGTGAGTTCTTGTGTTCTTTTGAATTGGGCCTTTGACCAGTATGGTCCACATTGAATTTTAACAACACATTGCAGAACAATTGGATTTAGCTTTTACATAAGAAAAACTTGGGCATTTCCCATATTCAATACATCACATATCTTCAGAATATGGTGGAAACAAGTAAAACTGTATTTTAATTTTTCATGGAGTGCTTCTGGATGCCAGCTGTTACTACTTAAGCTTAGTCACTACCAGTGTTAGGATTTCAAGATACTTTTTACCATGTTACAGCAGTTGTAAAATGTTCTCCGGACCTTTTAGCACAAATTGGTATAGGTACCAAACAAACCCAACCCACCAAAGCTCTAAGATGAGGGACAGAAAGTTTTGAGTTCAATAGTTCAGGGTTTATGTTTTATAACAGAAAGGTTACTATTTCAAGTCCCAATCTATGCTGTTGCCTGTGTTACCTAAAACAAAGTGTTTTACCCTGCGTTCATACTATAAATATCACAAACTATATGAATGGGTCAAATACTGTAAGCTTCTTGGGATAAAAGTATCAGCTATGTTATGAATTATTACAGTTGCATTTATTTTATTTGTCCACCCAACATTCATACTGGTCATTGTCTTTCTGTTTTACTGATATTCAAATCATATTTTTGCATTTTTTAATCTGCTGTAGAAAATAATGTCTGAAACTGTGCACAGCACTTTTCAACATAGCTTAATTCAGACTCCTGAAAATCTTTTTTGATTATATTTTACAACGTCCATGTCAAACACACCTTTCCCCTTAGACTAGGCTATCAGAATTTACCCATAAATATTTTTCGTAGCCTATTTTCTAAAGCACATTTAAAGCATCTCTTCTGAATATATATCACTTTTAAGGTGCATGCACAAGTTAATAAAACTGAAACTTCTTTCATCGGAAAATGTTTCATCTCAAGAGGACATCCCGCACGGTTAGAGGTCAGACGCTGCTCTGGCGCCCCCACCCGGATATCGTGTGCATAAACATTTTCCCCAAAAGGAAATGACCATAGTTTTACCCTGCTATTACCCATACTATATTTTGACATCGTTTTGCTGTTTTGCCACCTCTCCGTGTGCATAAATATTGATTGATATTGTGGACACTTACCATTTTTAAGGCAGTTAATAAATATTTGTACTGCACGTTTGCATATTAACCTTGCACTGAGCTGCCAAAGCAGCTGCTCCGCAAGTCACATTATTTGCACCCAGACTATTTTTGCAACGGCTTGTATCAGACATTTTGGATTAGGGACACCCATTTGGTGTCTCAAAGGCCTAAGTAGACGCACTGCCGGACATTTGGGGGCCAGGTCCTCCATTTAATGCCAATGCTTCTGCGAATGCAGCAGCTACTCAATTCTGTGCTACCTGCTTTCATGGGTGCAGAGATGCTAACGAACTGCTGCTACCCAGGTCCGCTGAGAGCGCAAATTCGGACTCCGTCTGTAAGGAAATGCACGGTGTTTGCAGAAAATAAAACCCCACATTTTTACACAAACACGCGGGTTTCCCTGGCTGTCGTGACCTCCAGAATAGTGAGTTTATCCACTAAAAAAGAAAAAAAACAACAACCGGGCAGGGCCGGATGCTGGGAGGCGGGGCCTTAAAAAATAGCGACATTTATTACAGCCAAACGTATTTGGAGTTTTTGCCAGTCGTGACGACACGGGTGACGACACGGATGACGATAGCGGATGACGACAGCGGGGAAGTTGTCGGGCGCTTGCCGGCTGCTGGAGGCAAACGCGCATTTCGGTTGAAAGCGACGTCGGACGGGCGGGCGAGCGGCGTCTCGGGGTAAACAGGACAACCGCGTCGCTCATCGCCTTCTGCCAGCTGTCACCCGCAAGATGGTCTGCGGAGGGTTCACTTGTTCCAAAAATGCGCTTTGCGCCCTTAACGTGGTCTACATGGTGAGTAGAGATGGAAGGGGCTGTGCGTGTATTTGTTGCTAGCTGAGGTCTGCGCTCTTTTCCGATGAGCTACAAAGCTGCCAAGTGAAGATCGATTTAAAATTTTTTGTTTACTTTCTTTGCAAGTAGGAGAGCCCAGTCAGTGGTCTTTTTATTTTATTGTAATGTGAGACCCACTAACCAGCAAGGTAAATATGATCGTACAGGCCAGCTGTGTGGGTTTATTTTGTTAAGGGGAAACTGTGTGACCAGCAGAGCAGTCTTTTGTAGGCCAGTAAAATCTGTACACACACTCTTACTTGCTTGTGGGTGTGTGTTTTTGCTGAGTGTTGAAGAAACTGCCCTGTGGTCAATACTGCTCGCTTGTTTACCACATGGACACTGTTCCTCTTTTTGACCCTGGCCCTTATCACTAAGACCTCCACAAATAGTGAAAGAACATATTTTTTGAAAACGATGAGCTATTAAATGTTATGAAAGCTGTGACACAGCCAAAAAGACACATTGATGCTCCTCTGATGTACTGCAGTCGGCTGTCTTTGGTGCGCTGTGTTTTATGTTTGCTTTTCTTTGTACTGTAATGAACTGTTTCTGGTTTTTACTCTGTCCCATCATCCTCAGCCTTTGATAAAATTGAAGAAAGATCTGCCGATGCTCCTGATCCTTTAACATTGTTTGTACTTGGAAAAACACAATGCACGTCACTGTACGACGCTCCTAGAGTGAAACCTCGCTTCTCACTTTTTCTCTTGTGTGTTTGTTAGGACAGAAAGGTGGTTAATGCACTATTCTGCAGACGTAAAGGTGCTGAGACTGTGACTTTGGAACATCATGTTTTGCTTGTTAGGCTTCTCCAGTTCAGAGCTGCACTAGAAGACGTTTGCTGTCATGATTTGTTGCCTAAAGTCCACAGTTATTGAAACTGTGTGGACTGCATAATTCTTGTCTGGCAGAGTCATTGGAGAGCAAGCTGGCCTCTGTTTGCTGTGTTACCATTCTGCCCTCCCAGACAGTGGTGCACTGTTTGCTGTATGCCTTTGCACAGTCGGTAAGTGTCCTGGAGAATGCGGATCCAGCACTTTACTCTGGTCCTGCGTGATCCTTATTAGAGGTCTGCCTGGCAGGAAGGCCCTAAAACGGGTGTTTGCCTCCCTATTTACAGTCCCTTATTACAGAAAAAGAGAAATGTAGCCCCCGTGCCATGAACATTTCATCTGTGCATTTTCCTCTTCTTTCTCATGCCCTCGGTTTGTTCTCTATGTTTCTACAGAAGGTGGGGTTGCTGCTGATTGGGGTGGCAGCCTGGGGTAAGGGCTTCGGCATTGTCTCCAGCATCCACATCATTGGCGGGGTGATTGCTGTGGGCGTCTTCCTTCTCCTCATTGCTATTGTGGGACTCATCGGTGCCCTCAACCACCACCAAGTCTTGCTCTTCTTTGTATCCTTTTTTATTCAGCTTTGAGATCTTACAGTTAAAGTAGAAAAGTTGACTTCTAGAGTCCTCGTCTATCCAAATACCTTTGCATTTATCCATGGGTCTTCTGGAGAAGTACCGATGGCTATCTAACTATCAAAACTTTGAAACTATAGTTTATGGGGCTAAACTGACTTTCTTCCTGCTCATTTCCTCCCGGCTTTATTGCTTCCTTAATTACTTTCCTTCTTCCTCTCCCAGTACATGGTCATACTCTTCTTTGTGTTCCTCTTCCAGTTCGGGGTGTCCTGCTCTTGCTTGGCTATGAATCGTGAACAGCAGGCAAGTGATGTTATGTTTGTTCGCCAGCAAGTAGTTTTTTTTGTCAGTGCGCGCATGAGCCCCAGCTCTGTTTGTCCTTCCACTGTTGTGCTTCCAGTTAGCTCGCTTTCATCTGTCCTTGCTGTCTTGGTCTCCAAGTAGGAGAAACTGTTGAACTCCACATGGAGGATGACAAGTGATGTGACTAAGGAGAACCTGGAGAAGCAGCTGAACTGCTGTGGCCTGCTGAACTCCACGCTCGACCAGGCCCAGTTTGACCACGATTACTACCGCTGCGAGGCTGTAAGTGTTCTTGCAGCTGGTAGGGCTCCTTGTGTGCTTACAGTAATGACTTATCTGTTCCACGCAGACTGCATGCATACACTTTGAATGTAAGCAGTCCCCATTCTCTGTCCCCAAACAGCCCTGTAAAGTCAGGGGTCAGTGTTACACTTGTGGGAATATAATGCTGGAGCACTCTGCCGAGGCACTGAAGATCTTGGGAGGAGTTGGTCTCTTCTTCAGCTTCACAGAGGTAAGCTCACACACTGGGCTCCTGTGACTAACATTTGTATCATTTTAGAACTTAAGCAACAACTTCGGAGATGCATCATATCACACCTAGTTGTTCTTAAAATACCCGTCTCATATACATTTCCTTGTCGACATACTTTATGCTTATTGTCAGACTTATCTGTGTAAAAAGAGCCTCTGTGTGTACTGAAAGGCTGTGATCTCATTCATGATTTGTGCATCTTTGAGTTTAAAAAGTTAATATATTTACTGAATTATAACTCCTTGTTTGGACTCATGACCACTGTTCATGGCATTTCAAAACATGGCCTTTCTATCTTAGAATGTACTGTGGGTTTCAAACTAAGTAAACTCTTGTGTCCTTTTGTTTCAGATTCTGGGTGTGTGGTTAGCAGTGCGCTACAGGAACCAGAAGGACCCCAGAGCAAACCCCAGTGCTTTTCTGTAGTCAGTCACCCACATGCTTTTAAGTCAGACCCGTAACAACATGGCACGCACAAAAATGGACATGCAGCACGGCTAGATGCACACTTAACACGACTAATAACGCACACTTGCACATTTTTTTTTAAACAAGTGGAGCTTCGTTTGGAATTTTCTTAGCCTTACAAACATACGCATACAGAGTTATTGTCACATAAATAGGTAGCTACGTTCTTCACATAGTATCCAACCCCATGGACAGCTGCACTCAATATTTGTTTGTCTCACCTGATCTCATGTATGATAGGATGGCCTGTTTTTAGAACCTGTCCTCACCTTGACATCAATGACCTTCTTTGCCTGTCCTTGCCCCACACACTACACCAAGGACCATCCTTGATAATGAGCGGGTCACACAGGATGCCGGGTAAAGAAATCTGCCCTTTATAGGTACTGACAGCTTCAAAGTGCCCCCATGTTAATGTGGCTTTCACAGGTGGAACCTCTTTATACAACGTTTAGACTCTGAAATGAGGCATGAGAAACCCTGTGTTTTATGTGTCACGATTTACATTTGAGGAGAAGTTAAAAAGAGCCACGATGATTCATTCTGCCTGGTTCTGCAGTGCGACGCATCCTGTTAGACTTCAGTACAGCTTGTCATGTGCAGCAGTGGAGCGTTGAAACAGAAAAGGTTTCTGCTGCTTGGCTTTACTGGGTGTCATATGACACCTCTTGCTTGTGACCGTCAGATTCCTCTCTTACACTTGAACTGATTCCAGATTTCCAGCTTAGTTCCTTCTCTGCCTGAGTAGGAGTCCTAATGGCTGTAGTGTATTTTGTCTGAAACTCTGTGAAGGTACCGCTTAAGATCAATAACCTGAGTGGTTTGTGGGATTATCATTATCAGCATCCGATACCTTATCCCCGTAATGTCTCATCTAAATCCTCCACTGGAGCCAAGACTTCTTTTTTTGGTTTTTTCCCCCCTCTTCTCTAGTTCTCTTTATTACAAAATTGATAAAATGCTAAAACTCAAACGCCTTTCTTTCCGGTACAGAAATAACTTCAGTTTTTGGTTTTGTTTGAAAATGACATTTAAAAAAACCTTCATTAGGTAACAGGACTTAATGATTATGTAACTAAACCATTGAAATGTAAACCTTCAGGATTGCGGTGCTGCTGGACAGTGGCCCACAGACAGGATAATCCTCTGGCTGCTTCTCAGCTTAGAGCACCTCCAGCTGAAGCACCTGTGATAAACCCAGAGTGTAAAGGATCCATGTCCGTGCTGCCGCTCAAGACCAGAGCTACGCAGTTGTAGGGTTTAATCTTGCACCTAAGTCCTAAATGGCTGGAGGAGGCTGCCGGTTATCTTCCCAAGCGTTTGCACGCAAGGCCACAGGCACCCGTGAAGTGCGGCTGGAGGGAAAAACAGTTGTGTTGTTTCAGCTGCGGTGATTTGGGCCTGTTGGCCGTCAGAAGGGTTGTATGAGAGGTGTGGTCTGGGGTGAGTGTGCCATGGGACGCAAACCCGAGCCATCCTGGAAGTTATCGGCGTGAGTCGAAACTGAGCTGCGATCAGTTATTCTCGCTAGTCAGGCTTATGGGAGACACTAGTGGTTTTGTACTCAATGTCACATTTGTTTATGAATTTTCTGTCTTTGTTTTCCAGTGTCAAATGCTTAACTATTGTCTGTTGTTTTTAAAGTGAAGTGTGGGAGAAGTATTAGACTGCCCCCAGATATGCAGCAACCCATCCACCAGTAACGGGGCGTTGAAATTCCCACAAACGCTAGGCCAAAATCCCAGTACACAGCATTCCGCTATGCTCGCTGTCACAGTCTAATACTTCAGACTACTGAAATCTCATGTAGTTGGTATCGTTTTTTTGTTAGTTTTAAATGTAATGAGTTGTAGACTTTATTCTGCCCATAAAGGTAGAGTCCTGTGTGTTTTATGCCAAACTTCTGGTCGCTTTCTCATGAGGAAATTTCCCTGTGTGGGAGGTGGCGCTTTTAAGGGGTTTCCAGGTGTACCTGTGTACCTTGGCCAATCGACTGATTTACACCAGTGTTCCTTTGTTAGAGCTGTGTTTATCACTTGATTTGAGGCACTGTTTGTGTTTTTTATTATGCTCATAATGTGCATAAGTTAAATTTTTTTTCCTTTGATCTTTGAATGTGAAAATGGGTTTAATAAAACTGGAATATTACACCTCCACCTCACACCCACTCAATGCCACTGAGACATGCTAGGTTTTTCAAAGCCTTTGTGGAAGTATATCATTACCTTTTGTGCTTCTAATTGGGATATTTTTAAGAAATTATAAATGTTTGGCCTGAGCACAGTGGGCACTTTTTTTCCCCCCTACTGTTTCCTGTTTGTTTTGTGAATGATTTTACAATTAAAATTGTCAAGATATAAGTACGTCTCTGCCAAATGCATATTTCAGTTTTGTTTGCATCGCTCAGCAGAACGCCTCTGTTATGAAGGTGTCAGGTCTCTTATTTGTAGCCTCCATTTGGAATAAATGATTGTGAAATAACTCCAGAATATGTGGGACCGTGTTGGGTTGATCATCACCCCAGTTGCTCTGTCGTTCACACCGCAACTTGCAGGCAGCTGGAAAGTGTGAGGCCTCACTGTAAAGGGTGAACTATAATTAAGATTTTTGCACTTGCTGTGCAGAAATGACAAATCCCAGTTCTGGTGCCTGGCAGGTGCCATATAACAGATTAATACCCACAGCACGGACCCAGGAATTACGTTGTTAAAGAGTGGTAGTTGGTAGTGCCTGTCAAGTTAGTTGCTGCTCCCAAAACACGAGAGGAGGAGATGCTGCATGGCTAACTCATCCAGCCAAACTGGCACTTTCTCACAAATGCCCCGTGGTTCTTCCCAGCAGCCATCACGTGAATGTGACACGACAGCATTTAGCAAAGGTGAGCCTTAATGTCCCATTTGCAAGGTGCTCATACAAAACCCCAGCTGGGGTGAGCCCATAAAGGAAAAATAATAGACATCTGTATTGCTAAAACATTTTAAATACTCAGCGATGTACAATTTGTTATACCAGGAGTGTCTGCTTTTAAAAATACCCTGGAGCATATTTCCATGTTGGCATGTGAACAAAATCTCACTTTGTGTTGTGCTGTGCCCTCCTAATTTCTCTGTGGTATTTATATTCCCTGCTAGCTGTTAACTTTTCAAAAAAGTACAACTCTGACCCACTGCAGCATCACAGCTAAAATAAGAATATGTTGTGTCTTTTTAAAACTTGTGAAAATTGAACTACAAATTCCTCTGCTTATTATAGCATTTTAAATGACGATGAGGGTATAGTAAGCACCACCTCAGGGCCCTGGATGGGTAAAAGTTCAAATCCAAGTCAGTCTGTATAGAGTTTGCATGCTTTTTGTGTCTGTTTGGGTTTCCTCCCATAGTCCAAAAGGGTGTTTAAAGTGTGTGTGTGTGTGTGTGTGTGTGTGTGTGTGTGTGTGTGTGTGTGGCCACCTTGCGAATGTCGAACACTTAAAATCCAAAGTCTGCTAGATATTTTCATATCCTAACAGAAAAATATGTTGTGCTTAGATCTTCATGTTGAATTCCCTTGTTTAAATGTGTTCTTGCTTTAAAAAAGATCACAGTGATGATGGATAGATGGACGGATGAAAGGATGGACATGCAATTCAGTCCTAACCACTAGGTGGAAGCAGACAGCTATATTGGATCAGCGCAAGTGTAGGGGATCAGGGTCCGCATAAATGTGTGAACTAGTGCTTCACTGTCATAAAAAGAATTCACTTATTTTAGGAAATATTTATTTGTTCCTTGAAATAAAGATTTTTTTTGTAGTAGTTTCACCTACGGGGGACAATAAAGTTGTATTCAGGAGATAAAAGTGCATGAAAGCAAGGAACAAGCCAGAGACATGATTCTCAACTGAGGGGTGGGAGGCCTCGGTAAACTTCCACGGTAGCTATAAGATTACTGACATATTTACAAAAGTTCAGTAAAATGCTTACATTCCCAAAATCAAGCTACAACAACAAAAGAAAAGAGAACGTATGTGTTTATACCTTAAGCGTAAATGTTTTTTTCACTGCATAATGCTTCACATCCTGTTTCTTTCATCAAAATGATGGATATTGAACTGATTTTGCCATCTCAAACAAAATTGGCAGATTTTAATTTGTTGGCTTTAACAACTTTGAGCTGAATCAAACATTCACTAACATTTCAGTTTTGTAGGGACATCTCCTTGAATTCCTCATGGTGACAAAGTACCCACACGTATGAAAGGTATAAATGCTCTGCCAATGCTGGACCAAAACAATGTAAAAAAAAAAAGTTACCTGAACTCTGGCTTTGCTTTGTTTCTCCAAAAGAAATGTTTATTGTCTGCTGTAACAAATTCTATTCTTTTGAACATTTCTGGTTATTATTTATTCCTCATTTCCTATTAACACATTTAACGCTAGTACTAAGAGATTTAATCACCATTTTTGAACTTTTATTGAATAAACCTTCAGGATTTTTTTGAAAAATCTTTTCATTTTGCATCATGCTGTAGAAAAACACAAGTAGTGTAAGAGCACCAACAAGAAATACATCAACATTAAGGTAAAAAGACAAGAAGCTAAATATCATGGCTTGTGTTGGAGGCCCTCCAATATTCTTGTGGACATTGGGCGACCTTGCAAGGATAAAGGTTGGGAACCATTGGACTAGAGAATTAACCAGAAGAAAGACAGGGCAGGGAGATACCAGAACTTTAAATGGATTGGAGAACATAGTGCTGTTATGGGAGCCATGGTAGTCCAGCTGGTAGTGCTGCCACCTGGCTGTTGGTTCCAATCCAGTTCAGTCTGTGCAGAGTTTGCCTGTTAATGCCATGTTTGCATGGGTGCTCCTGTTTCCTCCCATAGTTCAAGCCTGTGTTTAGGTTAACTGCTCACTCCAAATTGCCCTGTGTGTGTGTGTGTGTGTGTGTGTGGGGGGGGTACCTTTTGCTGGACTGGTGCCTTATCCAATCCCATCTCATCTCTTTCTTGCCTAGCACCCTGAGATAGGCCCTGACCAAAATGAGTGGTTAATGAGAGAAAGTAATACTGCTATTCATGCATGTAAACCCCCCTAACAATACAGTATAAACACAAATTCCTACCTTAGAACCACTGAAGAATTGGAGCAATAATGAAAACAATCTCAATTTCAGTCTCAATAGGAACATGGCACTACTAGGTACTAGGAACTTGTGGCAAAACACCCTGATGACTGTTTAAAAGAGGACTTAAGATGACTAGTCCAGACCAGGTGTCTAGGTGTCCCATCCTGCAGTCTGTGGAGAGGAGAGATGGGTGTGCAGGTCTGGGATTTACTGTATGGTTGGTGTGCATCAGAGCGTGGAACCAAATGCACAGTGTTAGTGGCAGCTTCTGGGGGATAGGGCCTGAAGATCAGAAAAGAGACGTGCTGTGGTAGAATGCCAAAGGCCTGGGAAACAGTGTTCCAAATCACCTAGGGAGGCCAGGCAGGATGGGCAGAAAGACAGGCCAAAAGCTGCTACCTTCAGAGCACATTTTGGCAAATGTCTTGGCAAAAATACAGGAGTCATCCACGGTGGCTGCTAATGAGGTTTGGAGAAGAGCACATGGAGGTCGATACCACAGGTTTACCACCTGGAGGAGGGCGGAGTGGAGGGAGAGCAACACCTGGAATGGTTCTTTCGCAGTCTAACTGCAATGGTGTTCATCTTTGATCAGCTGTTCAGGTTATGAAAGCGTTTGCTGATGTGTGTTTGAACTAACACTGACGCGTGTGGGGCTATCAGCTTACAGCTGTGTACTGCAGTCCAGTTTCATCTAGATCTCATCACATAGTTATCATCATCTAACTCTATTTAGCGGCAAGTTTCCACAGTCATGCTGACATCTGCCCAGGCTTCAGGCTGAGGTGGAGGATGCAGCTGGGCTGAAGAAACATCAGGCTGCACAGCAACTACCGTGTCAATTTCGGCCAAGACAGGTGGAGCGATGTGTGAGAGGTGGAAGCACATTAACAAGATTTATTCAGTCTTCCCACCAGCCCCGACCACATGCCATTAGCACGCCCTTGACATTCACCTCCAAAGCCTGGAGGCAAGACCAAACACAATGAGATTCCCCAGGACTGCAAGCCATATTTATGTATTTGTGCAATGCTAAATCTATAGGAACATCTTGCGATCTAACTGACAACTTCATGTGGGCACAAGTGGAACATTGCTATTGTACCTTCAAAGAAGGTATTTTATTTCAATTGTGCAAGTAGAATATCTGCCAATGTGGCATTATAAGTAGCACTGGATAAGGAGTAAATAATACTTTGCAATGCTTATTAATTGAATGCTAAACTATATGGCCAAAAGTATGTGGACCCCTGAGCATCACACCCATATGTGCTGGTTGAACATCCCATTCCAAACCCATGGGCATTAATATGAAGCGCCCCACCCCCCTTTGTTGCTATAACAGTCTCTTTTGGGAAGGCTTTCCTCCAGACTTCTCAGGGTTGCTGACATTGAGTGAAAGATTGATAACAAAATATACTTAAAATATACTAAAATAAGATACGTAATTAATAATGGAGTGACTGCACAAGCACAAAATAATACATGCAGATTTTATATAAAAGTTTAAAGAATAAACTGTAAATTAATAACTGTTACCTGACAACAGTGAACATGATGGTATCTTAAGTTTGTAGCTTGTGGGCCATTACATTTACACTTACATTTACATTTATTTTTTTAGCCGATGCTTTTCTCCAAAACAACGTGCGGTGTTACGCTACTTACAATTTACCCATTTATAAAACCGGGTTATTTTTACTGGAGCAGTTTTTACGAAATGTTCAAATAATAAATTAAATACATCAGTTTAAGTCATACCTGCTGACTTCCCAGCAATTTAACTTTGGAGTTGTGCCTGGGCCACTTGAGATGGACATGTTGCAGTTCTGAAGGAGCTGTGGTGGTCATTTATACACAAACTGCATATGTTCAGCCAGTGAGGCACAGCTCAGTTGCCTCCTGCATCAGAAGAACACAAGTATGACACCGAAGCTACTAAAGGAGCTTTAAGATCAGTGAATGAAGAACTATAAAATGCACCATGTGTTTTAGTGGCATATATAAATGTATAGGCTTTTCAGTGCTTCTCCCGGAGAGTTTGTCAGCCTGCCATACACGGTGCGATCCTTCCTTCAGCCACTGTCAGACAGAAGGATTTACAAGAGTAGCCGTGTGCAAATCGCTCTTGTCTTTGTGAAGCGATATGCAGTCGATGTAAACAATGGCGATTATGTAATATCCAAATATCGTATTTTGCCGTAGGCCATAAACTGTACTGATTGGATTAGTGTGAGTAAAAAAAAATATCCAGCTGCTCATAATGCTGAATTCTCAAAGCTGACGGTTTGGTTTGCAAGGCATGACAGCTTTAGCAATGTGGTCTAAATATTTGGAATTATGAGGTGAAAATGCTATGTATTTATTCTCAGATACCAGTGTTGAATTTAAGATCTGCTATTATTAGACTTCCGAGGACTGCTAATCTTTATATTGCGAGTAGTCATATCCTAAACAGTCAGGAAAAAAAAAAAATACTTCTGGGACACAAGTACTGTTTTTAAGTTGCCACTTTTCATTAATTCCCTATCGAATGTCTGTCCTATCAACCAAAATCATAAATAATGCTGTGGTAAGCATGGAGGGGTCATTGTTTATTAAACTGCTCTCTTTATAGAACACCAACATTCCACCCCAGCAACTATAGCCCCATTACACAGCGGTCTCCTTCTGTGCCTCATCTGCCCATCTCCCTGCGTCTCTGGTTCCTGCACTGACCAGCACCATTCAAGCTGGAGGGACGCGGCGGCCGTGACATTGGAGGCTGCACCCGGGCTGCGTTGGTGCTGGGAACGCTGGCACCCCGGTCCCACCGGAGATCCCAGACTGCTGACAGAGATACTTGCGCTCTGGAGGGGGAAGTGACCTAAGCAAATCCCCTCAACCCTCCAGTCACATCACATCACCATCAGGGTCCGGATGCCTGTTACTATAATCTAACCCTGAAAATCTAACTGTTGTAGTTCAACTGTACTGGAATGCAATTTGTTCCTATTTCTATGCTTCTTGTGTCATATACACTGCCCAGCCAAAAAAAGTCAGCACCTGGATTTAACTTAGTGTTATGATGTAGGGTTGCTTCAGCTGGTCAGGTCTAGGTTCAGCAGCATTATGTGCCCAAAAGATGAGCTCAGCTGACTACCTGAATATACTGAATGAGCAGGTTTTTCCATCAATAGATTTTTCCTTCATATTCCAAGATGACAATGCCAGGATTCGTGGGGCTCAAACTGAGACATAATTTTCACACATGGATTGGCCACCACAGAGTCCAGACCTTAACCCCATTGATAATCTTTGGGATGTGCTGGAGAAGACTTTACGCAGCGGTCCAGTTCTCCCATCAATACAAGATGTTGGCGAAAAATGAATGCAACTCTGGACAGAAATAAATGTTGTGACTTTTCATAAGCTTATCAAAACGATGCCATGGCGAATGCGTGCCGTAACCGAAGCTAAAGGCACTCCAACCAAATATTAGAGTGTCTGACTTTTCTTTTTGGCTGGGCAGCATATATGTTAAGTTTCCTGGACTATTAAACTGAAGCAGGAAAAATTGTACCGGGAAAAACAGTTAAGAAGGGGATTTCAGTTATACCAGCATGGCTATAGGTTGTACTATGGAAACAATTGAAAGAGTTACCCTAATCTATCTGTATTTTTCCATTTTTGTCTTAAATATTACAGTAAATTAAAGCTTGCCTGGATGACAGTTTCACACAAAAGATGCAGTAGCACTTATGGATGTTTTGTTGTATCATTAATTTCAACATTAAAATAGATTTCATAGAATTGTACTGCTTACCACAGGGGATTTCACACATGAAACATTTTCAATTGAAGAAATTCAATTCGACTGATGAAAATTATGATCAACGCCCTTTCTATGCGACACTGAATGGAATTCTACAGGACAGCAGCCTTCTTTCCTTCGCTGCGTCCATGATTTCCACCTTCAGCCGCCAGCGAATTCTCAGCCGGTAGCTGTTTATTACTGTGAAAGCACGAACCCATTTAATACCAGATTTTAGAAAGACCGACGCTTTTTTACGCTTCATGTATTTGCAGACAGTTCTTGTAATTCGAACGATCGGCGTTAATAGTTACAGCAAGTCATTACTTAAAGACCTTCACAAATGTGCAGCCTTTGTATTAGGTTAAGAATTCTGAAATATTAAATAATGAACTTATTCTGTAGTCAGATACCTGTGTTTGTACAAAAAACATTCCTAACTTGCTGACATCCTTTTCATATCCCTTCCTTCCTAGTCATTTGGAAGGAGTCTACCATTATATTTTGTCTTTAATAGATGGAACCACTATGGAAACCGACCACACCTGTCTTCTTGTATCCTGTTACGTCCTCAGCTCCTCTCAGCTCACCTGAGTGGTTACCTCTGTAAGTAATCTTCATTATGTTATCTGATTGTTACCTTGGTTACAGTACATACACAATGATGAGTCAAATCGACTGTAACCAACAGTTTTATTACATCCAGACTATGCAGTTCCGCTGCCTCTCACTACTACTGCAGTTTAGCTTGAACAAAGGCATTCATTCAGTAAGGAATACAATACTAACTTTTTTGGTTCGGGTAACTTTTCCTCGGTGGGCTGCTGTGCGTCCTGCTGTGTCCTCGGAGCTGGAGAGTTTGGGAGAGAAGTAGTGCTCCTGCTGGTCTACTTGTCTTGTTTTAGTTTATTGTTCGCTGTTGATTTTCAGACTCTCTAGTTCACCTGCAATCTTTGATGCTTTAAAGATTTTCCAGTTACTGACACGCTACTTATTTATTAAATACTTTCCTTTTAAACTGGTTATTTATATCTGAGACATGACAGCATCAGCAACACATCTACAGTGTGAAAATGACTCAATTAATAAAAGTTTTTGAATGGGAAAGTGCCATCAAGTCATTACTGACTCCTGGGCAACCACTGTCATGGTTTTCAAGGCAAGGAGAAGTGTAAGTGGTTCACCGTTGCCTTCTTCCCGCATATTTTTCTCTTAGTGCGGGGGAGAACCTGCAAACTCCTCACACACCCCTGAGCTGGACCAGGAGCTCTGAGGCACCACCATCCCAGTAAGAGATTTAAAGAACATTAATTCAGAGATTGTAGTTGTTACACCATTGCCATCTGGTGTTACGGTCAAATTTGGTTCTTGCTTGGTTGCTCTAAACTTTAACCAAACACCATTATAGAATTATGCTTCCTTTCTGAGAAACAGGATAGTTTCCAAACAGTAAGCAGCACAAAGCTCAGATTTATTCTATGTCACAAACTGACTGGCACCCCTGAGGACACGGCTGAGGTTTTCAGACCATGGCAGCCATCGTCCTCAGGGTGGCCTTCATTATGCCTCGATCGCCAAGCACGCGGCCTGGAAATGCTGCACCAAACAGAAAGCAGCATTTCACAGTCGAATGAAATGCCCTGCCTGGTGAGAGTACCGTAACCTTTTTGGGCCTGCAGAGGTAAAGCTACTGACATAATGGCAGTAGATGTGGACCGGGTACCCGTCCTCTTTTTATTCCGCTTGAATCCTTTTCCCTAATCGCGACCGGCAGCAGGCGGATTTTTCGACGTTCGCAGCACAGCACCGGCGCTGGTTGTGCCGCCGGGTTGTAGTTTTCAAACGGCAACGGCGTTCTATTCGAAAGGCTTCACGTTTGTTGTGCGGGTGCAACGAACGGCCGTCGGTGCAACCGGTACACGGGCGTTAGGGGCAATTGTCTAAAAGAGACAAATTGCGCACATGGCGGGAAGCAGCGAGTTGAAGGGAAATGCATTGCGAGCGCCCTGCCTGGGCTTTGTGGGAGAGCGTGACTCCAGCACTCGCAGCAGATGGCAAGGGGCACAAATGCGCCAAAGACCGACGCACGTCCCTGCAAAGGGCCCGAGGAGCACAAAAAAGGCAACGAGGAGACGGTTTATGCTTCATTTTTCACGTACGTTGTCTGCAGTTATTTGAACAGAAGAACATGTTGAGTTTAGACTGTACGTCAAGTGTTGGATTTCGTGGCTCTGCCCTGTTTTTGTGCGCTGCGGTGCAAATTCAAACTGGGGACAAACCAGTCCATAATGTGATTTGAAGGGCACTCCACGTTGCCTTGGATAATTCATAGGGGCTTTAAAACGACAAACAACGCGGCCACAAGGATTGATTTGAAGTCACTGAAGCATGCAGAGTAGAATTTGCCTGTTTTCACAGTGGTGGGGGGGCTGTAAAATGCTGCATAGACTGGGCAGTTCCCCCTCACCCCCTGTAGCACAGGATTTGACGCGGACCGCATTGCCCCCTAGTGAAGTCCTGCCGGTTCTGCAGCAGCAGGACAACTGACTGACAAATTCTTTAAAGTGCAGTGAATACAGGAGGACATAAATCAGTTAACCTTGTCACTTTCTGAGGCCCTGTTGTGCTACTTCTGTCACCTGGCACTATTTAAGGTCCTCTCCCTGTATAAGTTGTGGACGCAGCAAGATCGAAGTGCAGTGACAAATGGCTGACGGACTAATGTACGTATGGTTAGCTGGGAAGAGACTTGGACACTTGCAGGCCTCCGCAGGCCCTTGGCTTGCCGGCACGCTCTCCAAGGCCCCTTTGCCAGCATCCTCCCCACGATATGTGTCCATATGCCCAGTATATTAACTTGGAGGGGCTGTGTAGCGATGCACTGGCCAGAGTGGCCATCTGTCCACCAACGGATATAGCATGGACCCCACAGCGCCAGCCAAGCAGGCACCAAGCAGACAAGGCGAGCACACGAGTGCTCCCTTCCTCTCTCACAGAGGACCACGGCTACTCTCACAACTTTCCCCTGTGATGTAACAGTGCTGTGTTTTATAACACGATCCCATACATGTTTGGCGCTGGTTTTCACAATCGTCGCGCTCGGTGTTACCTGGCTACCATCACAAAAGCGTCTATTTAAAACATCCCACCAGAATAGCCATGTTCGAGAGACAGCTGCCCCATCGCAAAAAGATCATTCAACATATTCTGCTGCTATTCTGTCATTTGTGAAATCTATCCCAGTTAGCGTCAGTCCTAGGGTTTTAAAAACCGTGACAATAATGAGTTGTTTGTAAAACAGGTTCAGCTGCATTATAATAGCATAACAATACCGAGCGCTTTCTGTAAACAGAACACATTATAGCTTCAGTTCTACTGTGCCGAGAAAGCGTCATGTTTTCCATTGCTTCTTGGTGCGTGTTTCCTTGTCAGGTGAGGCTGGAAACGTGTGTTTTAACTCCAACCGACGCTACCCGGGACTCTTAAATATGCAGACGGGCCGCTGTTAAAGACTCACGACTGTGCCTGCTTGGGCTCCTCTAATACAACAGCCATTGTCGCGGAATCAATAATGCATTCGAACAGGTTTGCATCACTGGAGGATGTGATCATGTGACCGCATGTATTTGTCAGTTTTGCTGTCGAGGCAGTAGAGCATCTTCAGTCTTTTGAAGCGATGGCATTGCATCACACAGAGCAAAGCACGCTTCTATTCCTCACCCGTGCATTTTTTTTTTTTCCAGAATTTGCCTAAATACCCTCGACAAGGATGATTGTTTCCCCTAATGTTAGCAAACTTAATATAATAATTTCAAACATTACATAGATGAATGGTCACATAAATAATGTCTTAAATAGATTTTGGCTGCAGTTTCCATTAAACTGATTCGACTACTACTGAATAACATGAAGTATTGTTTTGCAAACCTATATTGCAAACTGTAGTTTAAACTAACAGCTTCTTTATCGCGCACTATTACTCGCTGACTAAATTAATAATGTCCCCACATACTGTGTAATGTGAAATATTTATTAAGGAGAAATCATTAGGTACAGTAGTGTTTAAAAATAAATGTGGTTTATTCAGGTTTTAAAAAACTGCTATTTAATACGTTCCCCCCGCGTATCATTGCTGCCGAACGACTGCTTATGAACAACACTGGAATGCTCTTTAGCGGAAAAGGCAGATTAGTCACAATTCACGCAGGTATTAAAAATAATATGTACACATTCTTACTAGCCTGTAAGATAGGTGTGCACTTCCAAACAAATTCAGGCACTAAGGACCAGGTTGAGATTAAAATTTGAACAAATAAAGAGGGAATATTACAGCCGCTCTTCATTACTTCTCTGCCATTACGAACCGGGCAGGGTACTGCAGGTGAGCCGAGTTGGGTAACAACAGGTCACAAGTCCTGGCACCCAGCTCAGATCGAACCCATTGTCACGCTCTAAATTATTGATAGCTAGAGCCCTGCCGGTTGCACTGCATCACGGGAAGGTTGCTGCCACCTGTGCATCAGCTGTTCAGCTGGGAGGAGGCAGTTACACAACCATCCTCTGTAGGCCAGATGAGGACTCGCCTCTTTCCGGCACTCGTGGACGCCACACAACGAAATGGCATCACGGCAGTATTGTCTTGCACATAATGGATGCAATTGCTTTTCGGCGGCGGAGCAAACTTTTCCTGCAGACCGGCACGCAGGACATCAGCGAGCACTGAGCAAATTGTTTCACGCGCCAGACGGGTTGATGGGGATATCCACGTCTCACGGGCTGTTTGGTAGATTGATTATTTAATATAAATGAGAACATAACAGTTATTGCTCTTACGGTCTGTACATAAGACCCGAGACTCCCTGAATGCTTCCAAGCAATCCTGAGAGATATATGGCTGCTAAGAAAATTGTGCGCACTGTAGGAAGCCTAGGGAGAACCATACGTGCAGCTACACGGCTTGGGCGAAACTCAGCGCTTGGTGGCCACACCTGCTGCCAACCCGGAAGAAGTGAGACTCACCTGCTCCTTACACCATGCCTGTTCGATCCAATGTCGGCGCGTGCAAAAAAATTCATTGTTAGGTTCCATGTTTCCTTTGTGAATTTGGTTGCGGGTATAATTGATGCGTTCCCTTTGATGCTGAGGATATTACCATGCTAACTGACATTGCTCCACTGTTCCGTGGGGAATTCGATCTCATTAACTTCTGGTAATGACTCCAGAGCCCTCGCCACATCATAGGAGTAAAGTAAAGGCTTCCACAGCCAGATGAGTTTAGTCATCGAGGTGAACAAATTGAAATTAAAAAGTCTACGGCATCAAAATGTACACAAATTCTTCTTTTACACATGCGTTTTTAACCTGCTGCGGCTTCAAGTCCATTTTCTGATAATTTGTCATATTGTCTAAATGAAACGCCAGCTCAACTCAAAAGTGCTGGATGAATGGATGTGGAAGGCATCTACGTAGAATGCATTACTCCTCCGTGGGTCGTTTCCCAAAAGCCTGGGTGCATTACGGTGGCGATAGTTCAGTAGGAAGTCGATGAATGCAAGATTGTTGCGTCACTGCAATGGTTTCGGAAAGCAATGCCTTGGTCCAAAATTTCTGATGTAACCGTTTGAAAAAGTTGTGTCGGAACTCTGTTTTCGGCGGATGCGTTTTCGCAGTCCCAAAGACAGGAGATTAAAAACACAAGATGAGAACCACTGTCAGGAGCAACCAATCGCAACAACACAATATAGCATCGTAATCTCGCCGTCCACTTTTAATGGAGGTTTTCGTAGGCAAACAGTTTCTCATGGCCCTGCACTTATATCTATAAAACATATCCATTTATTCTCTCCACACTTTATAATGCTCTCCGACCTAACAGTAAGCAGTGCTCACTAAAATGCGCTGCCATATAATGGAGTCTAAGGCTGCATTACTGACAGCGTCTTCTGCGGTGAATACGGGCATCGGAGCCACACCGAGCACAACGGCAGTGCTGAAACTGAGCCATTACACTGGAATCCTAACCCTCTGATACAAATTCCTGGGGAACCCTGCCCGTATTTTTGTATTAAAAATGCACTTTGCAGCAAAAAAGCTAAACAAAAATTAAATGAATATTTAAAAGACTGGGTCAAAAAAAAGAAGAATGTATTCATAAGAAAAAGAAACAGAGGAAATATTTGCTGATAGAATGAGATACATAAATTAATAATCAGTCTACATTTGCCGAGTTACTTTGTAGTCAGTGATATACTAAGTACTTAGTTCTAGATTAAGAGTTTCTTTCCAATTTATATTTTATTAATGAATGAATGCAGTCATAAAACATGAGATATTGCTCATGTCAAGATCAGTGAGATTAGTCAGCCAAATATAGTAGCAAATATATCTAATATTGTAACGCCTTCTGCATGGAGTAATACATATTACAGGCATTCAGATGAAGTGACAAAAAAGTATAGAAATCTAGCGAAAATTAATCATACCCTGACTTTTGTGCCAGTTCAAAGATTTGAAAGGTCACGTTTATGGAAATGTGCATGACTAACAGTAACACCAATTCCCCCAATTCTGCATGTGATAAGGGTGTGTTTGCTATATTAATATAATGTAATTTGGCAATACCATTGAATTGACTTTTTAACTGTCTTGTGTTCCCTGCAGTGCAGATTGAAATGTGTGCGCAATGTGCAAAACTATATACTGGTAACATTAGGGGTATATAACATACAATACTTCACATTAAATTTGGGTTCCTGAAAGACATTTTACTCTGCATTCTCAAAAACATTGCTTGCTTCCTATGAGGTTAAATAAAAGGTAAGTATGTGACGGATATCCCGCAGTACTATATGCAAAACGACCTCCCAGATTCCACTTTCGGCGTCTCGACAGCATCAGCAAAAACAGATAAGCGGGAACTTAACGTTCGCGTTTTAATGGTCTGCGACAGAGCTGTCCAGTCGCAGCGGCGCTGTCCGCAGTCTCGCCCCCTTTCCAGCTCTCATTACCCCGCTGTGAACTCAGTAGGGGAGTCGAAGGGCTCCGCTGGAGAAAATGTGATTTGGTGTTCACTACCATCCTGCAACGCCACCATGGACTTGCACAAACTGTAGCCAGAGTGCTGTCATTACTAGTGATGTCACTGGCATGATGTCGCCTAAATATTTAGGATTCGGCTATATCGCTTTTTCTTGTGTATTTTTAGATTGGCCGTGCAATGTGCTGGCAGTTGGTGCGATGACAAGGCTGAGTGCAGCGAGCCGTGCTGCGGGCCACGTTTCCGTGGACTTAAATGAAAACCTATATGACATATGGTGCATCTTCAGTCCTGGGAGCCGGCCAAGGTTACTCATGTTTGCGCTATAACACACATCCCTCATCCACTTGCACCAAGCACCCCTTCTCCCCATGCAGAATCTAACTCTGGCTGCTTTCTCCTGCCAGATCACGCCATACAAATCTCTCAATTCTACAGGCCATTTTATTTTGGGGTTTATACATTCCCACATTCCCCTGCTGCGTGAGAAAAGTAATGATGAAAGATCGATTAAGATAACATTTGAGGAAGAATTTATGTAAGGAGGTACTTGTTTACTCCTGGAATTCGTGGAAGTCAGCAGATGGTCAGGGAATAATTAATAATTGAATATTCCAGTAGCGAACAACTGCACTGAGCTTTTGAACCTTGTCTTGAGAAACTGTCCTTCCCACACTGTCTCCATCACTCTGAATCACTTGTACGTGACACTTAAACTAGAAGACATTTTTTGCACTGAAGGCACTGGAATTAAACCGGCTTTTCTATTGACTTTTTGCATGTCCTTTAAAACTCGTACAGCCACAGTATCCATATTTGCTAATATTATTTAACTATCATTACATGCAAACAATAGCAGCAACAGCAGCAATACATTTTTTTTTTGTTTTTTTATTTTTTTATGAAAATGCACCTCCTGTTGCACGGTCCCCCTCCTCCGTGGCTGTAATTGCCCAGCCAAGATCCTTTAATATTGCACCGATCTCAGCAACTTGAGCATCAGACACACAGCTCGGCCACGCTCTAGTGCAAAAGTGCTGTTGCTGCCACCAAACTGCGTTTTAGTGACCCTCGCCCCCTGCTCCGCGCAAGTGGCCGTTCCCGTCTCGGCCTGCACGTTGCCGTGACCTAATGCTGCTCTTAAGCCCATTAAAAAAGACAAGCGGGTGGCTAAGATGCCCGCATCTGACAGGTGAGGGCTCACGTAATGGATCTACGGCAAGGATAAGAAACAGTTGCAGATGCTTCCTTGTGCCTGCACTTTGCGACGTGAGCACGAGAGCGCGCGAAGCGGGGACCCCGGTCCGGTGTCGTGTGGCCGAGGCAGTCCGAGCGTGACAAGGTTATTGGAGCCTCTATCCAGTTCTCCTACAGAACCAGCATCTTCAATCATGGGCTGGCCTGGGCCAAATGGAGCACCATCGATTTTCAAATCAAGTCCGAGCACGATAGGGGTGGGGGAGGGGAGGGGTGCTTCTCCAAGATGGCTAAACGGATTAAAGGAGCGTGAAATATGCTGACACAGAAGGAAGGAGATAACCACGGCCGAAAGACAACTGCACCGTTTGCCGCAAACCTTATTTCATCGACATGAGCAACAATAAATAAATCTGGATCGCCCGATGGAGTGATTTATCGCAAATGCAATGCGTTCGGGGGGGGGGAGCATCTGGTTTGAAACTGACAGAAGGGCCTTCCTCGTATTTCCTTCGGATAAAGCACAAAGCGCGCACACGCACACGCGCGCACACGCACGGCGCGTTCAGAGTTCCCGGGTTCCGGCACCACGTGACCTCACGCGTCACGCCGAGATCAGAACCTCGGACAGCGGCGCCCTGTCAAAACGCGGCAGAAACGTCGGATATTTTTCTCCCGGCCGGAGGGACGGAGGAAGGAAAAAGCCGGAGAAAATTTGAGGGGTAGCATTTGGCAGCACACGCTCATGTGCGGAGAGCGCCGCCGACAGGGGAGCAGCAGCCGCTCACTCTGAAAGTCATCGCGCTGGACGGCGGAACATTGTTGACGACGAAGATGAAGACGACGGCGGCGATCGGAACTGCTGTGGCCGCCTTCACGTCGTACGCGCAGCCCTTCGGCGGCGCCACGCCGCTCCGACACGGGAATCGCCCGGGTTCCTCTCGTCTCCGCTGAGAGCCGCCGCTTCCGTTTGCATGTCCGGCAGGACCGTAGCAGAAGACGGGGAAAAACAAAAAAGCAAAAAAAAAAAAAAAACCCACGATGGATTTCCGACAGGGAAGGGACATGCATTTTTACGCCTGCTTCTGCTGCCTTACGCGGTCCGATGTGAAATGCGGGCACGCCGGGCTGTGAATCGGCTTGAGGACGCCGTGCGGGACGCATCCTCCGCGAAAACGACGGTCCCCAAAGCGCGCGTCGCGGAGCGAGATTGAGCCCGAGGACAAAGAACGCAATTTCACGCACGTCTAACTCTCTCGTCTTCTTCCTCCCCGAGCCCTGACGGATTACGGTCCTGCAAGGCAGCCTCCAGAAACCACAAAAACGTGCTGGGCTCGGCGTTTTAAATGCCACCGTGCGTCGGACGCCTCTTGCCGCGCTGAATGTGGCGCGCCGCGCGTCGCCGACTAGAGAGCCCGGGGTACGAGCAGCCCTCTTCGGACCGGGGGCAACAGGCGCCCATGTGCACGTAGAACCCGGGTCCACTGTGTTTGGGGGTGGGGAGGGGTAGGGGGGCGTTTTGGTGCCGAAGACCCTCGTTCGGGAAGACGCGCCGTTGTTTCCACAGCTCTCGCTGTGTGTTTAAAGGCGAGCTTCTCCCCCCGCGAGTGGGGGTGGGGGGCGGCCACGCAAAACCACCTCTCCTGCCCGCCCGAGTTTACACACACACACACACACACACACACACACACACACGACATGCCATCGAACAGCAGCGCGGTGAACTCTTTTGTCACCTCCCTCCAGGCGCTGCTTGCGCTCCGCGATGGCCGCGTGTGACTCTCGGCCTGCGTGCTGAAGCGAGAAGCGCCGCGGCGCTGCGAAAACAAGGACGGACGGCGCGCCGCCTGCAAAGTTGCTGAACCGGAGCCGTTCCGCGTCCCTACCCCGAAACTGCGCTCGTTTTTTCCCACCCCCAACCCCAGCACATCGCGTGTAGTGAACGATGTTCAAGTACAGGATCCGCATGATTTTCAACGAGCTGAAGGTGCTGGTGCTCATGCGCTCGGGCTCCGGGCGGAGCGACGCGGGGACGGAGGCGGACAGGCGGGCTGGAGCGCGGGGGCTCGCGATGGGCGGCTGCGGCTGGCCGCCGTTCGCCGACTGCTCGTCGCCGGATGACGAAGAGGAGTACTACGGCAGGGAGCCGAGACCCCGCAGCCTCGGGTTCGAGGACAGGGAGCCCCGGCTGCAGGCGGGCCTGGACGCCGTGTCGCTCTCAAGCAGCACGGAGGGCAGCACACGCGCGCCACAGTGCCGGATCTGCTTCCAGGGAGCCGAGCAGGTGAGGTGCTCGCCCCCCGGCGGTGGTGGCCGTGCTCCCCGTCTCCGTGGCGCGTCTGCCTTCGTGTGTGTGTGCGCGCCGTTGGGATCGCTGGCTTCCCGAAGCTCATGGTTAAAGGTTGTGCATTTTCGCAGGTGAGCCGCACAACTGCAGACAGGTACTCATAATAAGAGGCCGAGATGTAGGACTGGCACGCTGTGAAGTGCGGGTGGGAATACTTGGCAAAGCCCCCCACCCACAGGCTGTTATAATCTGTTGAGTACACCTGGCTGAAACAATTGCGCACACACACACACACACACACACACACACACACACACACACACACTGGTTGAACTGCTAGCTGGGTGCAGGGCTCACTGGTGGGGATGCTGCTCACTTGGTGAGCGACCGAGGCACACTTGCATGTGGGAGCAGAGGGCAAGGCCGGTTCAGCTCCAGCTCTCGCTCATTCATTCAGCGATTCAGCCGCAATTGAGCAAACCGAGAGTTTCTTCCTTTCTGTCCGTCAGCCTTTCTCCCCCGGCGTGTGTGCGTCGAGCCGGTGCGTGCGGTAATGTGCGTGTGTGACTTTGGTGCTGAGTGGAATCCCGGGGGAAATACTCTTAATTCATTCGTGCTGCTACAGTATGTTTTCAGACCTGGAAGGTTTAGCAAATTTTGCGGTGGAAAAAAGGAAACTTCAGCTGCTCCATCAAACTGTGACAACTGCACTGCAATTCAGCACGAGCGCTGGGCAAAAAGGTCTCTGCGGTTCAATACGAGGGACGTTTAACAAGCTGCTCACACACATTTTTATACTTGTACACTTTTTTCGTCTTTGAAATATTGGTGCTGGTATCGATCTGTCTTTATCTTACTTTGTTAGCTATTCCTCATCAGCCGGTAACTGAGGTCTCCATTCTGACCTTATGAACCCAAAAAATGTTTTTTAAACCTACTATTAATTAACAAAAACAATTTATATCCCATGTCCTGCAAAAGCACAGGCATTTCAGATAAGCAGGGACAGTCCAGCGCAAACTAAGGTGAAAAGTCTACAAACGCTTTGTTTGAACAGGCAGTCTTAAAAATAACAACGCTATTGACATTTCTCATTAGTAATCCTCCGAGTAAACCGAAAAGAACCTCTGCGCGTATGCTGTTCCCTAAGATGTTTGTACTTTTTGAATTTTTGTGGCAGTGTGGAACAAAGCTCTGTCGCTGTCATCGTGTCTGTCAGCAGCTTTTATTTTAATATTCCCATTTAATATTTCATTATCAAATGTGAGTGCTAAAGAAGGTGTGCATCAATCAAAGCTTTTTGCCGTATGAAATGTGAAAAAATTGGATTCATTCTCATCTATCACTCTCAGTGACATTTAATGATTGAGGAAATCCAGGAAAAATCCCAGGTTGGTCACAGCGAGAGCTAAAAAATATGTAAGAGTACGGCCAGTAAAACAATTTGCAGACGGCAGATATCGACGTACGAACGAAGGAGATGACTGAAGCAGAATGTAAATCAGGAAATGAGTTGTATCAATAGGTGTTTGGCCCAGAGCAAATAACACAACTGTGCGTTTAAGACAAGTATTCTTTTTTTCAAAGTGGTGTGGATGAAGAAACCCGTTCCAGCTGTTACTGGGCTTGCTGAGGCCTCTAGGCACCACCTGAGAGGGGTTCATTCTCTCTGAACTTTACTCAGAGCTGTTATGCATTAATTCCTTTCTTTGCCGATGGACATTGTCAAAAGAGTTCACCAAGTCTTTTCCTTTCATCATCTGTCCTTTCTCGAAACTTTGACTCCTTTTCTCTCCATTTATGAAGGGAAATATTTTTGGATTATTTCACTTCTGTGTACAGTAGTGTTTTTCTGGGTTCTTCTTACCACCAGTCGTTTGCGTACATAGTGGCACTCGGTGACCTGTGGGCACCACGGTACAGAGAAGCAGGAAAGTGCCTTGTGACCCTAGTGGTGTTGCATTTGTTTATTTGTCTAGTATACTTCTCATTTGTAATTCTCAATTTTGTTTGGGTATAAGTGCATCGGCTGATGCATTATGTGTACCTTGTTCACGTTGTGTTAAGCTACTCCGCATGTGTCAGTCCAAGGAGTCATGAAGTACCTGTCCTGTCCTATCTTATCCTATCCTGTCGGATCCTGTCCTGTCCTATCTTATCCTATCCTGTCGGATCCTGTCCTGTCCTGTCGGATCCTGTCCTATCCTATCGTGTCCTATCCTGTCCTATCCTATCCTAGAGCGCACTCACATTTATAGTGAAGCTTTCATTTACAGCAGTTGTCACCTTTTGTACACCTTTTCTATCCTTTCCTTGCTGCTGACCATCTGTTGCTTCTCATAACCAGCAAATGGAATATACAATACATACCTGGACTACGTTGCCATGTTGGTTCTATTCATTTTTGGTCATGTAGAAAATTCATTCCAAGGCTACTTAAACTTCCACAGTCAAAGGTCTGACAGAGTTATTCCACAGCAGTCAGAAGCCCCAGTGATTATGCAACACTTTGATCCAACATTATTGGCAAAAACACTGCATTGAAAAGACATCAATACTACTGATAAAGGGTGCAATACATTAGTGGGCTTAGTTTCCTTTCCAGTGTCCAGAACCGGCATATAATGTGCCACAGATAAAACAGGCATAATTGCTCCCAGGCATTCATTTTCTTCATAAAACCAGCTGTGGCTGCGATAGACAGTCTATTACTTTCCTGTATGTAATGTAATGGCTATTGATACAGGGTTCTGTGTCTCCGCAGTGCAAAGTTTTCAGCTTTTTGTGAACTCGTTGCATGGTCACAGAATAGACGTCTAAGGCTAATCCAAATCGAACGCGCGATCTGCATAGCATTTTTGAAAAATACCCTTTTTGTTAGAGGTGAGAAATACGACTATTAAACCTAAACCTGTGCGATGCCATTGCAACATATTATTTCTTCGCTTTGCTTCGGCGAGACAAAGTGGACACTTGGATGTGTGTGCCTTACTGCGGATGGTGATCTGATGCTCTGCCGCGAGTGTGTGGATTTTGCACAGTTGGTGCGCAGCAGGACAGGACTGATCATCGGAAGCCCAAGGGCATTGGAACATGAACGGAAATGGGCAAATCCAAAACGGGGTGGGATAAGTCAACACATTTTTTTTTTAAATCACATATTTTGCCAACTTGATTGCTGAAATAAACCTTTTATTCCAGTCAACATTAAAAGATATTTGTTAATAATCTTTGAGCACATTAACAGGCCCACAAAATTTAAACGGAATCGATCCCATTCATTTCCTGTAACAAATTTTGTAATTTGGCCATAGGTGGATTAGAAAAAAATTGAAATGCAGTGTACAAAGCCTTCACAGGGCAGCCATAGAAACTTTCTACACTTGTGATGAATCTACAAGGATCTGTTCTGTACAGTAATCTTTCTCGCTCAGCGCTCCAGGCAGTTTGATTCCCCTGTCACAGGATAAGCGCCGAAGCTCGTATGTGCGAAGCGCAACTCATCTAGAAGTCTTTTCGAATTCCCAGTTCAGTTAGCGCAACACTCCTCAGCACCATCCATGTCAGGCATCCTGCAAGGGTAAGACCAAATGCAAATGTGCCGAGGGTTTAAGGTTATCGCACATCAAAAATAACTGTAATCGGAACAGTATGCTGCGAATGTCTCAATCGGACAACAGGTAGCGTAGCGTTTCGAGCCGTTGCGCTCTTCTCAAAGGACCCAGTTTTGAATTCCACCTCTTGTTGCGGAGAAAGGTACCTTGAATTGCTCCGGCGACAGTTACGCATCTGTATGAAAGGATAAATCGTTGAAAGTAATTTAACACCGTAAGTCGCTTAGGAGTCAGCACAACAAGTAAGCGTAAATTTTAGGTGTTCCAAAAATTTGCCTTCGGTTTACAGAGACCACTACTCGCGAACGCTAGCAGACCCCGTCAGCTGGTTGGACACACCAACGCACCGCCCACCTGCCGCCTACAAGGCTAATATTTATGAGGGACATCAAGAGGATTGCATCATCAATCTCGAGCCTGTGTTCTCATCCCGGGGATGTGTCAGGCGGTATCTCAGTTATTTTTAAGTTTTTATTGAGTGATTTAAAAGCAACAACAACAACACTGGTGTGTTGCCGCTTACACTTCGACAGGCCTTGGCTGCCAAGCCTAAGAGGACAATGGCACCACCTCCACCACCTCTATCGAGTATAGACAGACACAGGGGATGGGCTCAGACCCCCTGCCTCAATCACTATGTCCTCTTCTTCCCTTAAACTTCCTTCTCTCCTTTGTCAAGCTCACAGGCCTCCACCGCTGTTTTTCTCAACCTTTCTTTATCGACAAAATATTTTTTAATAGCCAACTGTGTCCATTTTTATAAATAAAACCATGGTTCAATAGCATCTTTATAATGGCTGTATAAGTAAGATAAGTGAACTGCTTGTTTTACAGGGTGTAATGCCATGTGTACGTTTGGGCTTGGCGTCTTCGTGCAGTTCAGAACAATTATCGGTTTGTCAGTTATCGGCGTTTATATCCGCACAAAACTGTTTGCTCCTTAAAGTAAATTCCAGTCAGTCCTGCGGCGAGGTTTTATCCACTCTGCGGTACACGTTTCGGCGAGATACTGCACACGTGTGAAAAACAGGCCGCTGACTGCAACACGTGAGAACACGTGTCAACCGACCTTCCACCTCACGCGAATTGATCGTATTGGTGATGCCCAGGTTCGGCCGAGGCTAGGGCTCCAATAAGCAGCTGAACTCCGCAGAACCAGACTTGGAGAAAGCAGGGTCGCGCAACCAGATCTTTAACCTTGGGCTCGGGCTAATTACAAATGCTGTAAATGCCGCTGGAACGTCGCCAGGAGTGACCTTTCCATCACCGCAAGAGCCCAGCAAGGGCCGATCGTTGTTTGCATGTGTCTAAGCCTACCGCACGCTGTGTCGCATAACAAGCGCAAGGGAACGTGGGCAAGAGTCTGTCCAAGTGTCACAGCCGTCACGCTGAAGATGCCCGGATTTGACCCTGTGCCAGGGGACTCGGGCAAAGTTAGTTTTTTTTAATGCCGCTGGTGCCCGGACCCCGGGGTGTTTCTTTACAGCAGAGACAGACTGAGAGGTATAGCAACTGTAAAAGACAAAGGCCTTTTAGACTTGGGTATGAGTTAGGAAACAGGAGGAGTAAACGTACAAAGAAACCTGCTGGGCATCTAAACTTCGCCAACATCGGGCCTTCGTAAGTGAGCGGACATCTGTGTGAGTGGCAGGGCACCGAATGAGAACTTGCTTTCGCAGGGAACATTTCTATTGTGTTTTGTATAAAAAGGGTGAAAAGAGGATACAGATGTGATTTAGCAGCACCGCAGTTTGGAATTTAGCCGCTATTTTCCGTACCAAGAGAAAAGTGTCGGTTTTGCAGTGTTTTTGCAGTTTTGCGTGCTGTCTGCTTTCTCCGTAACTGTATGTGTGTACTGTATATGATAATGAATATTTTATATATCATTTACAGAATAGTAAATCATTAATCCTCATGCATGCTTTTGGTGTGCAGTTATGCTGTAATCCAGATATGATCATACAAGCAGGTATTAGTGGGCTCTGGTTTGTGTATGTGTGTAGCTATGAAAGGATGAGGGGAAATGTTTTGAAAAGCTGTATTTGAGAACACTGTATTAACAGCGTTCTGTTTATTTTTTCCATATGCAGCTTCTGAGAGATGTGTCAACAATTGACGTTATCGCCAACCCCATCCCCAGCCCGCACTCTTCACTCCCCCCACCGACTGTTTTCCCAATAACCTCCACAGACACTATTAACCAGCTCTCCGGGAGGTATGAGGTTTGAGTCCCAATTAGTTGTCTCTTCCTTGGGTCAGGCACAAAGGGCAGAGGCCAGAGCTTTAACCTGTCAAGGCATTTCATATCAGGTCATATCAGGTGTGTGATTTGGTCCATTTGTCAGGTCATGGCTTTGTTCACTGTGTCCTGTTCTCCATAAAGACGGTGTGTGTGTGTGTGTGTGTGTGTGTGTGTGTGTGTGTGTGTGTGTGTGTGTGTGTGTTCTGGCTACTGACTGTAACAATTTTTCACCAGTACTAAATGTCCTAGTGAGATTCACATAACAGAGCACCAGGACCAGGACACCGTCCCAACCCAACAGAGGCAGTTTTACTAAACAGGAGCCAATGCTCTGCAATGACAGAAGGTCTGTAAGTCAAAGCAACACTTCACTTAAATTGTTGTCAACACAACTGCTAGTTCAGGACTAGGAATAACCTTTGTTACAGCATTTGTGTAAACTGAATGCTTCACCATTTCCAGCCCATCATTTAACACATATTTCTATTACAACCTACTACTACTACTACTACTAGTACTACTGAGTATTTATTAGCTGACATAAATACATATTTTATCTATTACTTTATTGGGTAAATTTTACTGGACCATTTTTGGATGAGCTACATGCTCTAGAGTACTATCTGGGTCATTGAATTGAAGGAATCAGCAGTAACCAGTGCACTGGTTCCTGGTGCAAACGCATCTTAAAAGAGACACGGTGTAAACTAGGTGCGTATTTTGTGAAAAGAATATGATAATGCATTACGTTCATATGCTTGTTGTTTCTGAAAGGTACGTGACTTTAGTGGCAAACAGACAGAATATTACCAGTTTGTGACGCTAACAGAACCGGAGGGAAGATGTATGTTCACTGATACGTTGCATTTGTCTTGTTCAAACAAAGAACAAGGACGGCATACTTTTTCTATATGTTTAATTTCAATTCATGGAAAGGCTGATGCTCGCTCAGCTTGAACCGGGATCTGTGCTTATCTGAATAATTGAATTGCGTACCTGGGCCTCAGTAATATTCAAAATCTTATCTTATCAAGCAAGCCGGGGGATCAGGAGATAATGCAAAGAGCTGTGATAAGTAAGGCAACCCAGATGATTTCCCCGTTGCAATGAGAAGGCTTCTGATATCACACCATTCGTACAGATCTTGCCTCTGGTGACTGAACGAATGAGCAAATGTATCTGAGAAATTCATGCCCTGTTTTTAAATAATGTCTAGTCAAACCAATTCTGTGCGGGAGCGTAAAGTACAATGCGAAAGACGGAAGGGCAATGTACCAGGGTCAGCTGGGCACAGTGTGTGGGTGGCCTCCTATGTTTTGTGGTTACTCTTTGACACAGACCAGACCAGTTTTCTTGCATACATCTTCTAGAGTGTTATTAATTTAAAAATGTTTCTTTAATTTGCACAGAACATTTTTTTTACAACTTGTGCAAGGTTGTACTGTAACACAGAAGCTCCTTTGAATAGTACATATACTGTATGGACAAAAGTATGTGGACCCCTGAGCATCATACCCATATGTGCTTGGTGAACCTCCCATTCCAAACCCATGGGCATTAATATGGAGTTGTCCCCCCCTTTGCTGCTATAACAGCCCCAACACCTCTGAGAAAGCTTTCCCACCAGATTTTGGAGCGCAGCCGTGGGACTTTGTACCCGTTCAGCGACAAAAGCATGAGTGAAGTCAGGCACCAATGTTGGGCGAGGAGGTCTGGCTCGCAGTTGGTATGTGCTGTATGTATGTGGCGTAGATGGGTTGTGTGGTAGATGGGTCTTTGGGAATGTCCAAGTTTTCTGAAGCTATAAAATTGCCTCCATCCATCCATTCATCCATCCATAATCTATAACCACTTAACCATGGTCAGGGTTGTGGCAGTCCAAAGCCTATCCCAGATGGGACACCAATTCATTTCAGGGTTAAAAATCATCATTAATATTCAGCTCATGAAAAAGTTGGAGTGCATCATTAAGCCAAAAGTCTGGTACATGACAAAATGCAGATTACCAAGGACTTAACTGTTATCCCTGCTTTACTGTACTGTAGCTGAATTCATTTGTTTAGCAAACATCTTTCTACTGCTTTCCATATCTGGTTTGAAAGTAATTCATCCCCATGGTGTTTGGTGGGCTTGAGGTCAAAGCTCAAGTTTTTCCACACCAACCTGGGCAAACCATGTGTTTATGGAGCACACGGGGAAGCGGGGGGGGCACAGTCATGCTGGAGCAGGAAAGGAGCTTCTTCTTCCCCAAACTCTGGCCACAAAGCTGGAAGCACACAGCTGTCTAGAATGTGTTTATATGCTGCACGGGTGCGGCTGAAACAGCTCAGTTCAGTCAGCCATTAGATGGGGGGGGTCCACACATTTCTGGCTATACAGTATATCAGGTGAAAATGTATTGTTAAAATATCCATTTAGTTTCTTAAATCTGAAGTGTTCTGTGCCTCGTATTCAGGAGCTTTTTGTTTGCTACTCCACAGTTGCCAACTGGCTTACTTTATAGCTACCGTGACCGCTGCTTTCCCTCATTCCCTGGAACGCTGTTAAGTTCGCTGTGCGACGGTGGTGAGAAGAGTGCTGCGCAAAAATAAATTGAATTAAATTAAAATGAGCTTGACATTTCACCAAGGTGACTCAGAGTTAAAAGCCCTGCTCAGGGGTCCAAAAGCAAGGCCCTGTGCGGGACCTCACGTTTAGTTCCTCTGTGTTAGGCTACCTTCTTTCCTGCACAATGCAAAGAATACTGCTCTCACTGGGCTGTGTGATGCCAATTAACTGCCTGAAAACCAATATCACAGCTTTTACTCCCCAGCTGAAAAATGATATGAAACTCGGATCTTTCCTTCAGGCAATCCGAAACTTATGAGCACACTGGATTTTCTTAAATTCGCGAGGCAAATCTCCTTTTATTTGCACTGATTCGTATCTCGCTGTTATGCTCTGTAGATGTCTTTCTGGATAAGCCCGAGTAGCAAGAAAATAAATGACACGAGAAACAAAAAATAACCAGAAAATGAACGCAATCGGTTTGTCTATCTGGATAGGCGAATGCTGATTTTATGTTAAAGCCAACAATATATTTGCAAATGAATTAGAAAATCGGGTCTTAAGAAATGAGCGTTGGCACTCGGCGAATCCCAAGGACATTCATATTTATCATAAATTTAGCCTTCTTGCGACACGGGGGCATCAACAATCTGCATGCAAGCTGCTGCCATTTAATGCAAGTTGTATTACACGGAAAATTATTTAGCCAGTATGTGTCTGAAGTGAGACAAAGGGCCCGGATCTAAGCACGGAAAGGGGCTGTGAGATCTTTTTATTTTGTTGTTGGTCTAAAGAGACCGAAACGGTTCAGTGGTTCTGAAAAAATGTTCCCAGAACCACCTCTGCACGTACTGTTCCAGAATTCTAATAGCGTCTGCAAGGTATTTGCAGACAAAGCTCTCAGAGTGGAGCTATTCATTTGCACAGACAACACCCTTGAACTAGAGAGATTACTATAGATTGGTTGCTTGCAAAGTCAGCATACACCTGTATGGTCACAACACACGTACCCTTTCAGCGCAGCAACGGTGTCACACAAACCCTCAAGGGCTATGGTGTGAAAATTACTTATTGCGGGAAAATTATTTTGCAGCCCCGTGTCCTTCCATTTGGCACGAGTGTAAGTAGCCAGGTAACGCAAGCTTGTTCCAGTGACAAACAGGGATTTGCCGCAACTGTCGCCGGTTTTCACCGTGAACAATAGGGGGGGGGAAATTCCACTATCCCCTTGGATCGAATGAGTTCTCGTGGGTTCACGTTTCAGAAAATAAGTCAGCTTAAATATAGCCAGACTTTGTGCCATTAAAAATGCCATGAAACTGGAAGACAATTCCTGCGAACTTGCGTGAATCCGCTATAAACCTACGTAAACTCATAAGCACAGCTAAATATTTGTAAGGTTTGCAGGCTTTATTGGCAAGGGTGTAGCTGTTGCTGTACTTCCGCTGTCCTAGCTGTTTAGCTCTGTAGCTTTCTCGACTGATTTGCAGCTACTCTTCCTTTATCTGACACTTGCATTGCTCCTCCGGTGCCCTCCGCTGCTTTATAGGTCATTTTAATAGAGAGAGGTGTGGGCGATTGATACTTTTGTGAAAGCGTTGAATAAAAATGAATCCGTACCAAAATACGAGGGCTTCCTACGGAACCCGGTTCACTGGCGAGTTCAGCAATAACAGGGACTTGATAATAATCCCTGGCTTTGCAGCCGTGGAGCCGCTGCGCTTGATTCATGAGGCCGCTTCTCTTTCCCTTGTTCAGTTGTTTTGGGTTTTTTTTTAATAAGTGTTATTCCATGCAAAACTACACACATTTGAACTGACGCGCAGACGTATGGAATGCGATATAAGCAGAGCGGCACCCCCGAGTGCGGCCACCGCTCCAGGACGGGGAAAGCGCTGATCTCAGGGATGCGGCCCCCTGCAGTACGTTTCCCCCGCACGAGCAAAGAATGCACTGCAGCTGCGAGGTGCTGCATTTCCTGTCCAACAGGAAGGTGCTCCCGCAGATCCGTCACCCCGACCGTTCCAAACGGCTCGACTGGAAAATCTCGGCAATTTTTTCGCTGTCGCTCCCCCATCGGGAGCAGCGTGCAAACATCGAGGTGGTGGTTATTTTAATCTTTCCTTCCCTGATTGTTTGCAGCCATGAGAAGGAGATAAGATGCAATGACGCACACGCTTTGTGGCTTTCTTTCACAGATCCTCATATGGAGGGCCACGCGACAAAATTATCTGTTTATTTTCACAGTGAAGTAAATATAATTAAAAGCGAACAAAGTGAAAATGGAAACAGAGAGGTACTGTACCCTTATCTGAAAAAGCGCTGCTCTGCCACTGTAAGGCAGTGGAAGTTTCCCTGTGGAAAATGTTCAGCTCACCGTGTAAAAGGAAGGAAATTGTATGATGTCTGATTTTTTTTTTTTTTTTTTTTTTTTTTTTTAATACCTGTATGCAGCATCCTTCACTTTTAAGTACTAAGATTCTGTGATTCTCTTGCTGTTTTGCATGCATCGGTCGGCTCTTGGTGCTCAATACCGCACCCCCGAAATGACTGGGAGGTCCGTTGCAGAACACACGCAGCAGCTTTGAAGTGATGCTTCCCAGCATAATGTGCATAACTCTGCTGAGTCAAAAAGGCCTTTGCAATGTTAATGAAACCTCAGCTCAGGAGACTGCCCACCACTCCCACATAATGCAAACGAAATAAGCCTGGCAGGCCGAATGGGAAGTGGCTTTTTGTCATTAGATATAATTTACTGAAACAGAAATGTAAAATCTGCCTTAACAGCCAGTCCCGCAAAATCCAAACACATTTAGTTTCTTAATGTAAAAGTTGCCGCACACCTTTGACGGACACTGTTTCGCCGTTATGATTCCATATTATATGATGCGGTCACTTGGCATTCTTTCGTACCAACCGTTTGAAATTCCGTCAGTGGTGCTAAGATTTATCCCTGCAGGGTTCCTGACACCAGAATTAGTAATAAAAAAAAAGTAAGTGTGGGAACCCACTAAAGCGTAAAGAATCAGCACAGAGTGTATAACTCATCCACAGGTGTCAGTTCTGGAAGTTCAAATGTTATCAAACTTTTTAACTGCAAGTACACTGCATGGTCAGTAACTGTTTCTAAATTTTTAGCTTTTTCCACCTTCAATGCTTCATGTAGAGGTGTGGGCACAGAACAGAAATGAAACTTGGTTATTTAGACTCCAGGGAAAAGCATTTTATGTCAGAAAGGTAACTTTGATATAAAATGCTAAAAATATTGGCACGGTGGGACAGACATTCTTTGATGAGATCAGATTGTTGCAGTTGGCATTTTGCTTGAATTTGCATGCTTTCATATTCCAGCTTGAGCAAAAAGGTCCTTATATTCGGTATCTTTGCGGTCACCAACTAATCCTAGATTCATGAGATTATACCAAACACGAGTTAACTGAGATTAAGGAGGATGAATGTGTTTAAACCATGTCGGCTGCTTTCACAGAAGCTGGTCAGCAGCAGCTTCAGACCAGCTTGGGACCGTTGCCTGTTTTTTTGACAGATTATAGGCTGGTCAGCAGATGAGAGAAAATCACCCTGTTTTCTCAACTCAGCAGGATCAAGACCGAGCATATTTTTCTGAGAAAAATACGCAGAGATATCATTGGATCATTTTGCATACTTTTTAACTTTTAATTTCCCATATTGTTAAATGTTTATTTACACACCATCTTTTCTTGCTTATGTTGACTGGCAGCAGTATTTCAGCATTTATTTGTAATCTCTTTTTTACCCGAACATTTTGGAGATTCGATATCAAACCATCCGAGAAACATTAATGGTTCTCTAGTGCTGCGGTGTACAGTATGTACTACAGACTCACATGGTGCTCTGGGAAAACGCATGGAATCCAAAACTGCTTCTGCGTGATAGTTAATGGTTGTTATGAAGCTTCGGTTTGGCTTGCGTTTGGTTTTTTTTCCCGTTTTACGTGTTGTCATTCTGCTGATTTTCACAATCTTGGCTGTTGGCAGCAAGAAGACTTACAAGGCACGTGATTTAAACAAAGAAGCATGTATTTTGGGCATTTCAGGGGCTGAATAGCTGAAAATTGGAAGGGAGGAAACTAGCAGAAGTATCAGCAGTCAAAATGGAGCACTGAGAAGATCAGTGAGGACCTCAAGGGGCCCAAAACCTCCTCAGATTGCAGCCGTTCTCCCTTCTCGTCCTCACTGTGGCAAAGCTGAACGTAAATTTGCAGCCTAATGATGGAGATGGTTTTTTTTTTGGTAGACGCTTTCTTTCCTGCTCCACTGCTGTTATTAAGACTAAAGTACACGGTCAGTATGGCAAAGGGTGAAAAATAGAGCTCAACAATAAAGGCGGGCAAAACCATATTTCGCAGTAATGAAGTTAATGCCCGTCCATCCGTATCCTTCGGTATTTTGCACTCCCATGCGATGCTCCTAAATTTCATGTGCATCGCGAGTGTACGCATTTCTTCACTTTTTCCTTGTGCATAGTCCTCAGCTGAATTTTAATTTAACTCGGCGCTTTTACCTTGCGTGAGCGGAAAAAAGTCAATCGTTCCTTGCTTACTAGGTGTTTCATTGATCGAGGCGAGACGTGCCCCTGCGTAACTCGCCTCCCTGCTGCCGAAACGTCTGAATCGCATCTGGTTCTTCCCGCCTTTTTCCCCGTAGGAGTCGGCAGGCCGATGCATGTTCTGTTTCTCTGTTTTTACAAAGGAAAGATCGATGCAAGTTTCCAGTCTTTCAATTTTTATAATCAATTTTGCTAGTGGTTCCTGCACGACAGCAGATTCATTGGTGCTTTTGGAGCGAGTCGATACTTCATTCAGCATTGTTGAGTTAGTTTTCGAACGCGGTGTGTTTATGGTTCACCAGAGACCCCGGCCCAGTTTTGGGTTCTGAAGCTTTGGAAGAGCACAGTGCGTGGACAATTTTCCCTGCATGCAGTGGTATCGTCCAGCAGAATAATTTTAGTTACTCACCTATGGTTGTGAGCAGAAGGCTTCTATGAGGGAGTCAAGGAGAGCATACGGTGAGCAGTTTTGACACAGCCTCCCAGGGGAAGGGAAATGTTCAGACACTGGAACCACCGGGGAGAGCCGGCTTCAGAGAGGGGGGCCCGTTGGTCAACGCCATGGAAAAAGCCAGACATCCTCTGTATTTGTCTGTACTGGATTCACAGGCGTCCTTTACAGCGTGTCCCTCAGCACCTCCTGACAACAGCATGAGCTCACACACACACACACAACATCACTGCGAGCCGTGCTCACGTATTTATCCGCAAACAGTGAATAAAAAAACAAGTTATTTCAGCTCAGATGAGCAAAATGTGCAGCAAGCGTGGTGAGAGGATGTTGTCATTTCTCTCCTCTAAGACCTTTTTGATTTTTCACCACCCTTGTTAATCTTCCATCTTCCATGTAGTTTGGTGACAAATGCCATCCAGTTTTTTACACTCTTTTCATTCTTGTACATTACATAATAACACAAAGGTTTAAGAAGGACATCTTGAAAACGGTGCATATTTTGGGCAGACAACCGTGCTGATGTAGGTAAGAGTCTGACCGTCCGTTTTTGTTCTTACTTTGCATTTTTCGGCGCTGCTTTTAACACCCTGCATATGGTTTGAAGCATCGCACATACGCAGTCGCTCCAGAAAGGACGTAGAAATAATCATTCACGCGGCCTCTCCAAAGTCCCTTACCCATGTTTACCCGCACACTCAAGCCTCAGTCCATTCTCCTCCATACACGTAAACCTGCCCATACAAATGAGCAAAGAGGCCAAATGCACAAATGTCGTCTCATAGCCCCGCAATGACACAGCGCTGACACATTCACGCCAGACACAGGGTGATGCACACTGCTGAGCCGTCTCATCAATAACGCCACACCACTGGCTCGTAGGAAACAGCTGACAGAGGGGGCAGCTGGCATGTTGGGCCATTATAAAAAGGCACAAATGTGAAAGAATCTGTAGTTTCTGCAGTTATGATAATAGTGGCATTTAGAAAACGCGTCTGCTCTCACACTCCTTCTGTTGTCTGAGCAGATGAGTAATTCACAAACATTTCTTAGTCCATCTCCATAACATTTACTAGGTGCGATGTTAACCCCTCGTCTCCAAAAGTTCTGGCTGGACTGTGGTTTAGCATCTAAACTGTGAGCGGCCGCGATTAAATCCAATAGCAAATGCAATTCTCATTACCAGCGTTTACACAGCGTACATGGGGTGCATAACAGAAATTTAAAAAATCAGAAATGTGACCGGTACAGGGGAAAAATTACTTTATGATTTTCTTTTATTGTAAAAGATCCTAACTGCAAAATTTTGACTACAGAAGCCAGAGTTAAATAGAAACTGGGCTGAGGTACACAGAAGGGCAAATAATGTCCATTGACGTCCTGCTGCACCGCACACAAGGTTTTCATTACAGTTGCGCAGATTTTACGCCAAACAGTGAAACCGAATGTGTAAGCTGAATGTTTTAACCTTCTCCTTCTCCTCTGTCACTCACTGGTTTTGTTCATAGCAGCCAACCTCATTGTTCATATCGCTTGGCTTATTGTAACTTTGCTGTCCTCATGAGAGGAAGTAGAAGGTGGCAGGAGATCTGAGTGATGCCAGGGGGTTGGAGTCTCAGAAGGATTTTGTCTGCATGGGTTATTATAAGGGATCCTGAATATCAGCAGGCAGCAGCAGCCCACATCTGCGCTGCACGTGTTTCTACATCCATGAGTCGGGGAAGCACTGCTCTCAAAGCCTCGTCCCATCTCAGCCGAATCTGGGTCAGCATGTCACTCCTCTCATTCTCTGCACCATCTTTCGTTGTCGAAATCCATCATACTTTTCAGTTCATCTCCTGCTCTGCATCTCCTCCTCTTGTCTGTCACCTTCCTGTCCTTTATGTGCTTCCCGCCTCTCACCCTCTCTTTCAGACCCGCACACACGCACACACACACTTTCAGAGCAGGGCCTCCTGGCTCAGGCCAGTGCCAGGCGGCTAACAGTCTCATCCCACTGCCGGCCCCAGGCTCAGAAGCCTCAAAACAAACACAATATTCATTCCATGGGCTTGTATTGATGGATGTGATTGCGAAAAACTCTTTCATCTCTGATCTTTATTTAGTTTAATTTATTACATATTTTAGTTCATGCAGGAAGAGGACAAATCGTTGAACGCGAAAACATCAGCATTAGCGCTCCGGATAAATCGTTCTCACCGAATTCCTGCCCTGCAGTGTGAGGAAAAAAGAACAATAAAGGAAACATGTAATTACAAAAAAAATATGGGAAGGCGAGCAACAAAAGTGACAATAAACAAGACCTTGAGTGAAAATGGGCGCTTTGTGAAGCTACAGTAGGTGCCGGTCCTTCAGCAGGTTCCCTCTTTCACGTGCTTCTTCTTTTCTTCCTTTTGTAGCCTCCATTCTGATTCTGTATTGTGTCCCGTAGGGGGAGCTGCTGAGCCCCTGCCGCTGTGACGGCTCCGTGCGATGCACTCACCAACCCTGCCTGATTCGTTGGATCAGCGAGCGCGGCTCCTGGAGCTGCGAGCTGTGCTACTTCAAGTACCAGGTGCTGGCGATCAGCACCAAGAACCCGCTGCAGGTGAGTCCCGGGAGGCTTTCGTTTCACGCCTCGAACCGTAGTTACTTCATGTGTTCAGCGAGTCCTGGAAGCGCACAAGTTCTCACTGCGGCACCTCTGTCGCCTCTCCCTGGCAGTGGCAGGCAATCTCCCTCACGGTGATCGAGAAGGTCCAAATTGCAGCCATCATCCTGGGCTCCCTCTTCCTGATCGCCAGCATCTCCTGGCTCATCTGGTCGTCGCTCAGCCCCTCCGCCAAATGGCAGCGGCAGGACCTGCTGTTCCAGATCTGCTACGGCATGTACGGCTTCATGGACATCGTGTGCATAGGTGAGGCGGCGGTTCAGATTCATGCACACCACGAGCGGCAGGAACACCGGTTTAGCCATTAGCATACAACACCTGTCTTGTTGCCGCAGACAGGATGGGGTCGCACCCTGCCAGTCCAGCTGCTCATTTTACACGCTGCAGGTCACGTAAAGTCAACGCGAAGGAGCAACACTCCCCTAACACCTGGCAGGCTGCGCACGGTAGGAGCCGCATCTGCTGCAGCAGATAAGCTCGGAACTCGTGTCTGATAACGGAGCTCGGTCTCAAACTGTGGTCTGCGGCGCAAAAAACAGCCTGCGCTCAGGATGGGCCTCTTCACTGCTGGGCCACGCAGACGTCTCCTCTGTATTTTCTATTCTGTGCTTAGAGATGGAGAAGATCATCAGCCCACATCACATCCGGCACCGTCGTGTTGTACCCTTGGCTCCAAATATAGTTTCTTCGGAGGTCCGCACGACATATCTAGTTTCTTCTTCCTAGTTTTGTCCAGGATTTTAAATATTAAAAGTTTCGCAGGCGTTCATTCCTTGTCATCTGGTGTCGTAATCACGTCGTAGTCTTGTCTTACGCTTCGATTTTATTTATTTTTGCTTTCCAACAGAAATGTGCGCACCTTGCGAATATGCGTTTTATCGGTTCATCCAACTTTCCGTTCGCCATAGCGGTTCAGGTGCGATCCATTTCTCAGTGCTTTCTCGAGGACCAAGGACAACATTTCTGTGTGCTTTGCAGCTTTGGTTTGAATTTACACTTTGGTGCACCGGCCTGCCTGTCTTTACTTCACGTGCTGCTTTTGCGCGCTTGTTTGTATTGCATTTTAATCTAATAAAAACTTATATTTTATTCATGCAGTGAAGCTTTAGCAAAACTGTGTTTGCGAGCTGCTCTTCTGCCACATTTTGATTAAGCGAGGGTTGCATTTGTCTAACCTTGGCCGGCACTCATCTTGAATTATTCTGAAATTCTTTAATGCTTTTTACAACCTTGTCCCCATCTCTGCCAAGGCCTCATCATCCACGAGGGTTCATCTGTCTACCGAATCTTCAAGCGCTGGCAGGCTGTCAATCAGCAGTGGAAAGTACTGAATTATGAAAAGTCTAAGGACCTGGGGGATCCACTGAGCTGTGGCGGGAAGCCTGGGGGCCGGAACTCCCAGAGGAACCCCCACGGCTCGGCCAGCGAGAGCAGGGACACGGGCCGGGGGCAGCGCGTCAGGACTGTACTGCACCACCACTGTGGCTACACCATCCTGCACATCCTGAGCCAGCTGAGACCCAGCGACCCACGGGTGAGCGCCACAGCCAACCGTGAGGTGGTCATGAGGGTGACCACAGTATGAGGCTGGGGACACGTGGGATGGACGCGGGGAGTCCAAGGACAGACCCGCAGGCACAAGCCATTTCCTCCTGCCCCCGTGGCGATGCCGACCCGCTTGAGAAACGTGTGGAGCATCAGGACGCAGAGCCCATATGGACATGGCACTCCTTGGCTTATGGAAGAGAACAAGGGCAGAAAGAAAAAGCACATTTTAAGTGCGAAAAATGTACAAAATAAATACAAAAAACTAACAGCTTTCACGACAAACTGAAGCGAGGAAAAAAAATATTCAGCATTGTCATTTTCACCTTTTGCAATTTTTTTTATATGTTATTTTTACCGATTTTCTTTTTGTAACAGAAATCATTCTGAGGGAGCTAAAAGACTCTGAGACGCGACCGCACGCCACACTGTCTGTGCCCCGTGGCCACTCCTCAGTAACGGCGCACAGCGAGGGTCTTTGAGAGGACCACAGCAAAGACGTGGACAAACCACCACACCAAAACTGAGGTCCCAGAAAGACCACAAACAAAAAAGACCGCTTTCTGGGCTGGGGTCGAAGGTGGGGAACGGGTAAGGGTGTCAGCTGAATGCTAACGTTGCGGTTCAATAACGGTTAACCTTGTGGGCAATAAAGGTACCTGTACATTTCACGGTAAACCTTGCATGAGGTTATACTATTATCTCACCACCCTTCATCTGTCCAGCAAAAACACCTTCTTTTCAGTCACACTTGACGTACTGTCTTCTTATCTGAATAAACAGTATGTTTCATTAAGTCTTCTTGTGAGCCGGTTGTTACATCAGGTGTCGGTCAGAACCCTTGTCGCTCAGGTCAGCAGGTCCAGCAAAATGTCCCAGTGAGCCTGCGGCATCCTCCACGCTTCAGCTGTGCACAAATTGGAATGAATGTGAAAAAGTGCTGCTGTTAGTGGATGCGAATATACTTTGTATTTGCTGGTGTGGGGTTTCAAAGAGACAGTGAAGTTCGATGCTCACGAACTGTAATTCTTGGGATGAAGTTAAGACGTGGAGAGCAGAACGGGCGTCCCGACAGAGACGGACTTCACCCGCTTTGCTAGGATTTACGCCGTGTTTGACGGCCCCGGGCCCACGTAGTTGTTTTCGAGACACCAACAGCGCACGACAATAAGACTTCATTTGGAGGATAACATCTGTTTACAAGCAGTTTATTCTATGGAGCAAAAGCTGCATCTTGCACAATGAAACCCAACACCTGTCGGGCTGGGCTGGGCTGGGCTGGGCTGGACTGCGCTGCGGGCCTCAGGAGCAGCACCCGGGCGCAGTGACTCTGCTGACCACTAGAGAGAGACCAAGTTTTTCTCCCATTAGAAATTCAAACGCTCTTCTTCATATGGATCATTGCATGGGTTTGAGTAACTTATGTGAAACGTTATTGTACACAAGCATTTAACACTGGGCTTACGTTCAACATTAACTGGACAGATAAACAAATATAATGTTCGACCAGTGCCGTACGTGGTCCAAACCCTAAACCGTCATGGTAACGCCAAGTAATTTTGTCTAAATGCACTGTTAATCTTAAATAATTCATATTAGTCACAACGTTCATTAAAGCGGCAAGGGGCAGAAGGTCGAACTGTTCAAAACTCACCAAATGTTTCCGTCGCAAGCTGCACAAAATTCTATATTATCATCATCATCATCATCAAAAATGTCAAAAATTACTGTGGCACATAAAAGTGTGTGAAAATGACCTTAATAAACAAATTAACAAAAAAAAAAATCGGCAACTAAAATCGGTCACGGTCGGCGAAAAAATACTAAACAGAATGTAATGAAACCAACGCAAGCAAAATAAAGAGGGTGCAGCAGAAAGTGGGCTGTTTTCTCTATGAAAATGGTGGCGGCCAACAGACAAGCAACAGACAGCGCGACCAAAGCGGTTATTAAGCACTTAAGTGCATGTCCAAAGCACGTGGAGCTCCCTGATATTTACTGTCTGCTCAGTTTCATAAAAGAAGTAGACGACCCGTAATGTACGTTTTAAAAATTTATGTAAAACATATAAAAGGTAAAAATTAAAAGCACAGCAATGATATAATGAAAGCCGAAGGTCAGAGCCAGGTTGCTGTAAAAAGAAGCGGTATGGACATCGCTATATGGGACAGAGGTTTTTTTACATTTAAATTATGTGATGATATTTCTTTTATCTGGAATGCTGTTTGACATTTTATTTGGCTCCTATTATACGTACTGTATATAATAGTTGTCACATCACACTAGAGCCAAACACATTTCAAACAGAGGTAGCAGCACGGTGAACACAGGTGAGATGTAAGGGTGTTCTGCGCACGAAGGGAACTGCCGAAGGTCAGAAAGATTGTGTGAACCAGCGCACATTTTATGCTTTGTCAAATAAAAGTCACGGCGTACGCAAAAACCGCAAACCGTCTTTCCAAATGAAAAAAAAAAAAAAAATCTGTAATGCAAATCTGTTCTCGGACTGCCTGCCTGCTTTAGTCCTTAAGTCCAGCTGTGTGACAGAAGGGACATTTTACTGGGCCGTGTCCCAGGTCCTGCCGGCACCGGTCGGGGTCACGGAGCCCGCGAATGCAGGCCTGGATGTTTGCTGTGGCTCTAGGCCACGCATGAGTAATGCTCTGATGCAGACGTAACCCTTGGAAAGGTATTTGTTTAACAGCTGAATAAATGAAATGAGCTTGTTAGGCAAGGCCAAATCTGACTGACCAAATTTATGAAGTTAAACCAAAATAGGACACGAGGAAAAGAAAGAACAGTCAAACTAAAATGTGTGTAGAGGGAAACGTGAAGGCAGATGAACATACAGATGGGCAGGCAGGCAGGCAGGCAAGCAGATAGATAGACAGACAGACAGACAGATAGATAGATAGATAGATAGATAGATAGATAGATAGATAGATAGATAGATAGATAGATAGATAGATAGGTGACACAGACAGACACACAAGTCACACACACAGTGACATTGCACTGTCCTGAAACAGCATACCTGTGAGGTGTGACTCCTGGAGGTGAGAGCCACCTCCCCAGTGCAGCCTGCCTTGTGGAACAACGAGTGTGAGAGACGGAAGAAAGTGAGGGAGGCAGAGGACTGGCAGAGCACAGAGGACGCCGTGCATACAAATGTAGGTTGCCGATGTGCACCGGCAGCGCGCTCAGCAGCAACGTGGGGCAAATTGCAGAGGGCCGGGCGAACCACAGCAATCTGCTTCAATCCAAGCCCTCAAGAAAGCATCCAGCCTAGAGCCCTGGGTGGAAAGGGGTTGCTGCCCCGACCATGCAGACGCGGCCATGCCAAGCCCACAAGCGAGTGCCCTGTAAATCAAAGAGAATTTGATATGTGCACTGAAAAGGATCTTCTAATAATATACTCTGTGCCAGCACCTTCACAAAAACAGTTGCATCAGTCAGATCTTTCAGGCCCCCTTTCTTTATCCTAAAAGTGTCTCTTTAGTCATTGTACTGAAAGGACTTCTCCCACTGGCAGGTAAACAATACGTGACGCAAACAGGCCAGGAAGCAGTGCTGAAATGGTCTTTGTCATCCTGCTCCTGGCAAACAGTGACGCAGCAGTTCAGAGTGACGTGAGGAGTGCAGAGCGCAGCTTTGAGGTGAACATCATGGTTAGAAGCCACCCTTCTTTGTTTCCAAGAACTCTCTCTTTCACACTGCGGCACGATAGTCGGCCGCCTGTATTGTTTCGGCAAAGCTCCACCCGGTTTCACTACAACACCCTGACACAATAAAGCATTGTGTTTGGGAAGCAGTCGCACGTTGGCTTTGACCTCGCAAACCAGGACTGGCCCGCTGCGTCTACCGTCGTGAAACGTCCGGTCGTACGCAGAGCATTTTCGTTTTCTCTGACCCGCAGCCTCACAGGTGGTTTTGCAGCTCCCATCCTAGATGTCCATTTGAAAACAAAGCTCATATAAAATGGAGAACCTAGAGAGGCTTTGGAGTGAAACGTGGGGAGGATCCTGGAGGTTGGCGGGGTTGTACTGGTCCCACAGGGGCAAGTGCACTCTGACTGATGACTGGAGATGAGGACACACCATGACACAGCAGCGTCCTCCTCACCGCATAACCCACTGCTTCTCTAACTGCTCTTGCAAAACATCCCCTGCGGAGGAAGCAGAACTTAGCGTGTAGCTTATAATGAAATAAAACGTCCCATTTACATGAACGTCTAAGCATTAGAAAGGACACGAAAAGGATGGCTTCATCAAGTGGTGTCATGAAAGCATGACAATTTCGCAGTCTGCTGTAGTGTCTCTGTGTCATTGCCGTAATGCAGTCCAAGTGAAACAGCCTCTGAGCGTAGCCCTTGTTTGCTTGAGTGTTTATTCTGGATCGGGGGTTAGACAGACAACGGAAGCAGAACGGCACAGACGGGGAATTCTGATGCTTTTTAGGCCCAAATGAGGCTCTGTTAGAATCCTCTCGGTCGAAAGCAAAACAATTACGATCCGAGTGAGTCAGCCCATGTGAATCACCACAGGGCACTTAACTGGGACGTAAGTGCACACATCGCCCCGCTGAAAAACCCTACCACCGGGAGGGAGCGGGGGGGTGTATTTTCCCTTCAGCATCCCTTTCATTTTTTTTCCCTCCATCTAACAATAAAACATTTCCAGATGGATCGCACCGCGGATGAACCCATACTGTTTTCGCACCGGTTGTGAGTGCACGCTCCTGCCGACGTGTGCGTGTTTGTCTGCCGGCGCGCAAGCCGCTTTGAGATGAGCAATTTTCCGTGATTGGCATTGAAATGGACCGACAGGTAAACAAAAGCGGCGCTGTTTTTTTGCCGAAGCGGCGCAAGGCATCGCAAATCGGCTCGCTCTCCCGCCACGAAGGCCGGTGGCCGCGGTCCGGCCTGCCGTCACTCAGCGTCCGCGTCTTCCGTCAAATGCGGCACCCGCGCAAGGGCCGCCGCGGTCGCGTTCCGGCATGCGCCTCCGCTTCGACTCCGGAATTGGTGTCAGGATGATGGAAATGATATTTGAGCAAATTGTGCACAATTGCACTTACAACAGAGAAGCAGCCCAGTGTAAAATGTGGGATCGTCTCAAAAACCTGAAGTTGGCGCGCAGCACGAAACCCTTCAGGGACAGCGCAACCTCAGAGCTCTGAGTACGTTAAACCGCAGCTTTCAGATCGAAAGTCCATCTCTATAAACAGCAACCTACGTTTTTCTAAGGAAGGATCCACACAGCAGCTTCTTTTGTTACGAGCACACATCAAACTTTATCTAATCCACCTGGTGACTCCCACTGTGGAGTGTGTAGTGACCGAACACCGCTGGCAGCAGTGGGCTACAGAAGGTGGAACTTATGTAGGGCACACACCTTGGGGTAGCAAGATGTGTTGCTCCAGTTGAGCTTGAATAGTTCTTTCTATCAAACATGGGAACAAAATGTTGGATCGTAAGGCTTTCTGCAAAAATAAGTAGCGGACGTCTGCTGCCGGAGCTTCATTTTTGCAGATACCCGAAGAGTGTTTTTAAGAAACAATTCAAAACGTTCGGCTGGTCCAGTGAAAGCCGACTGTATATAACAAATGCATTCAATAAGCCCTAAGACTGATATTGTGTGAGGTGCTGGGGTTGGCCTCGTGGCTTGGCAGCATCATTTTGCAGGCAACTGGTCTGCATTAAAATCTGAATGAAGTCTTTGTTGTTTGTCTCTTAAAAAGAAAGGATGACTCTCCCATCATGCATTATAACAAAATCCTCATAAGCAGATCCACAGCCTTACAGTTGCTAATAGCTGGCTTGCAAAAATTTTTTGCATTCCAACAAAATGATTTTTGCCTTTCCGCTCTTCACTTGTAGTCTTGTTTATGTAGCTTCATCAAATTTTCCTTTTTTTAAATAAAGCACAAACTGCCTGTTTTGGGGGTTCCAGTAGTTGTAAGCAGGCTGTCCTGTTTTCCTTAGCTGGTGGGGCTTGTGTTTCACTGTGAGGGCTGAGTCACGAAAGGCAGATGCTTTTATGGAAACGTTTGGGATGGATACAGTTCAAGGAGCTTGCTTCCATCCAAAAGGTGAGCTCTGGAACCAAAAGTCTTGATGTGAGGTGGTTTTTCTCTTAAGCAGGTATCTGTGAAAGCCCTGGGTGGCTGTGTTGACAATACTCATGGGCCCCTGGCTGCAGGTTGTGCAGTTGAAGATCTTCCCCGTGTTGTGCGGAACAAAGAGGCCTTCTGGGAAGCACTTCAATGGGACCTCCTGATTTGCCTGAGAGGTACCAGAAACCCAAGAAACCAACAGCAAAAGCAGCTGCTAAAGTGAAAGCTTGGCCTCGGGAGGATTTTGCAGCAGCTATGGCGAAAGACTCTACAGTGGGATTCATGGTGTTTTGGGAAACCATCTTGTAACTTTATGAAGGGCGGGATAATCTTGGCTGTAGTAGGCAAGGTCAGGAAATGCTGAGCACTCTTGGTGAGAACACTGAGAAACATCTGAACCCAGTGAACATGACCAGGATAGAGTTTAATGTTTAGTGCAATGAAATCCGTTGCTTTTCCTGAAGTTACTATGTTGGTTCAAAATCTCTGTGGTTGTAAGGCTGCAGAGGTGGGCGAGATTCAACTTATGGATGATAAAAGCACTGGAGAGTGTGGTGGCAGTTTGACTCACATGGCTCTTCGGTGTCACAAAGCTCACATGGTGGCTGTCTCTATATTTTACAGTGGGGGTGGTCCAGATGCAGGGAGGTGAAACTTTTCAGCCTCCCTAGCAAATCCTAGGAGAGGAGACTGCCCATTTCAGATTTAAGAGGAAGAGGATTCAGGACTCTGACCCTCAGATTTAAGAAGAACAATGCAGATGTTGTTCTGGTTATGGAGCAGATGTTCTCCTTGGCACAGTTGTTTGAGGGGACATGAGAATATGCTAATCCAGTCTGTGTGTGTGTGTGTGTGTGTGTGTGTGTGTGTGTGTGTGTGTGTGTGCGTGCGCGCTGTGTCCGTCTGCATGCGCTGCGGGACGTGCTTTAAGAATACAGGAAACCAGGCCTGCTGATGCATGCTATCCAAACCCTGCATGAACACAGTGTGAGCTGCGTCAGCATTTAGTCAAACCTGTCCAATATGAGCATCAGACTCCACTAAGGTTGTGTTTTGCTTCCACTCCTGTTTGTGATTTTCACAGACGGGACGTCAAGGCACAGGGGGTCTTCAGCTGGGGGAGACTTGGGGTTACACCACTGCTGCTTGCAGATGACGCTGTTCTTTTGTCTTAATCTAAGCGTAAACTTCTGGGTGCCCTTGAGCAGTTCACTGCAGGGTGATGGGCTGAAAATGTGTGCCTCTATGTTTAATCCCATGATCCTCTCCTAGAGAAGAGTGGGTTGCTCTTGCCTGTTGAGGAAGGAACAACAGCTCGAGTGGATGAGTTAAAGCGTCTGTATGATGGTGAAGTGGGAACTGAGCCTTTAGACAAAATTTTCAGTGTTCCATTGTGTCAATCCGTACGATGGCCTTAAATTTAAAAACTTTTGAGCGATGGACTTTTCACCAATATAAACCTTCTTTGAGAATATTTTAGCATTTATTTTTTTCAAAAAAGGTGACCACCGTACAAGTTTGAACCACGTGCTAAAGTGTCACCTGATGTACCAACAGCTAACAACTGCCAGGCAGTAAACGCTGCCTTACATTTTTCGCAAGCATGTAGACGAATTAGAGAGAACGTGAACAAGTTTGGACGATCCCATGGCTTCTCCATCTGCCAGTTCTGAGCCCATCAGCAAAGGCGCTGTGTCTCTGTCATCCTGAACCTCCATGTAAAACCCCGACACCAAAATGATCTGCAAAGGTAAATAATATACAACTTGTTTTTGTTTCTTTAACTTTTTATAAATAGGCTTTTATTTTTTGTTATCACTCCCATGTTGGGTATTATCGAATTTCATGTAATTTGTGGGATATAAGCTGCAGGTGAGCGCAAACAATGCGGTGCAGCCCTTTCTTGTGCTCTCTTTTAATAATGTGTCATAAATACTATTGTCTGGGGGCTCAGAACACGCAGGCCGGGACACAAGGCTCAAGAGAGGGATGGGCTGGGTTCCAGCCTGGTCTCCACAAGCTGCTCAGTCAAAGAGAGACACAGAGCGTACTGCTCCGCAGAGTTCCCACTCAAAAAGCCACACTCCTACTAGACAAATTGTTGACTATTACATTGACATTTACTAATTTTTTTTACATGTTTTTCTCCAAAGAATCTAACAATTCAAAGTACATGAGAGTGGGTTTCACCATGCTGGAGAGGTACAGATACAGACAACTTATTGACTGAGACCAGTACCACATTACAGAAGTAGCTGCATATAGAATTTATGTCGAGCCCTTGAGCTTCTTCATGTGCCATCTAACAAAACTTTTAAAAAAATATTAAAAATAAATTGTAGATAAAGAACCAAGTCTCAGTCCCAGTTAAGTTCATGAGGAGGGAACTCGGCGTATGTCAGGCAGAACAGCAAGCTGAGACACAAACCAGGAAGTTGTCAAAACAGAAGAGTCATCTCGATTGAGTGACAGGTCAACACCAAAGAGGCAGATCATGCATCCAGAAAGAGTGAACGCAAAGATGATAGCATAGGGGCAAGAGTGCTGAAGACTCCTCTGGAAGCGATCTGCTGGAAACCGGTCCATCCTAGAAGAGAAGAAAATGAAAACTATGGTGCACACTATATAAAACTGTGTTCAGTCAGTCAAACTTCAGGGATATCAATCTGTCCAGTTGGGAAGCATAAGCGATTGTGAACCAACTTCACCTGCTTTGGTGCAAATGAAAGTGACAACAGGTGCACTGGAGAGGCAACAGCAAGACAACCCCAAAAAGGGAATGGTTTTGCAGGTGGTGGCCAAATAACTGCACTTTCCTCATCCTTCTAGACTGATTCTTCTCTAGTTTTGCATTTTGCTAGTGTCCTTGTCACTACTGGTAGCATGAGGCAGTACCTGCAGCCCATTCAGGTTGCACAGGTAGTCCAGCTCCTCCAGGATGACACATCCCTATGTGCTGTCGCAAGAAGGTTTGCTGTGTCTCCCAGCACAGCCTCAAGAGCATGGAGGAGATACCAGGAGATGGGCCGTTACACGAGGAGAGCTGGACAGGGCCATAGAAGGGCATCAACCCAGCAGCAGGACCGGTATCTGCTTCTTTGTGCGAGGAGGAACAGGAGGAGCACCGCCAGAGCCCTACAAAATTACCTCTAGCTGGTGGCTACCGGTGTGCATGTTTCTCACCAAACTGTCAGAAACAGACTCCATGAGGGTGGCACGAGGGCCCGACGTCCTCTAGTGGGACCTGTGTTCACAGCCCATCACCGTGCAGCTCGACTGGCATTCACCAGAGAATACCACAACTGGCAGCTCCACCCCTGGCACCCCGTTCTCTTCACAGATGAGAGCAGGTTCACACTGAGCACATGTGACAGATGCAAAAGAGTCTGGAGACGCCGTGGTGAACGTTATGCAGCCTCAACATCATCCAGCATGACCAGTTTGGTGGTGGGTCAGTGATGGTCTGGGGAGGCATATCCTTGGAGGGTCACACAGACAGCCGTGAGTTCTATGAGGACAGTGAAGACACAAGAATGGTCTCCATAATGCAAAGTTTTTTTAGACAAGGCAGTGACCATAAGTTACAGCCAGCAAGGTTTGATCTTTTTACCTGTGGGCCCACAGTCTGATTTTTCGCAAACATTTTATGAAATAACGTTAATTTATTCCACATTAAAACTGCATTCTAAAATGACGTCCACTGGAAAGAAAAAAATCACTGCAAACTGACACAAAACTGGTCCCTTGCACAAAATTTTCCATATGTAGCAGGAAAAAAAACAAGTCAGACAGTCATGGTTAAAAGAATTCTTCATTAAATAAGACAATTTTAAAAAGTCAATCAAAAGCCATATAAATAATACACAGGCACTTTGAGCACCATGTCTTGGGCCAAACTGAAAAATCAGATTTAAAACAAACCAAACTATTCTCGTTACACCGCACCAGCATCCTCCAGTCACAGCTCAGAGGATAGGATGACAGCCAGGTATAAAACAGAATACTTAAAAATACCTTTCATATGCACTCAAAACCATGCAGCTGTTAAAGAAGAAATGTAAGCTAATACATAATCACAAAAACAGACTAAAAATTTGTGCAAAAATTTGCAAACTAGTAACACCAGTTAATAAAGTCTATTCTGACAAATACATCATAAAACACAGTAAAATACACTGCATATACTCATTAGATGCTTAAAAAGCAAAAAAAATAAATCATAGCATAAATACAAAGATAAATACATGCACCAGCACCCAGGAGGGAATGTGTTAGTAATACCTGACTACCTGGGATACGCTTGTAAGGATTTTGTTACAACTGGAAGAGGCCCTTCCCTCTTTCCCTTGGCTCAGTGTAACCCCAATCCCCACTTTGTTATAAAAGTTAAGTCTGCTCAAAATTTGGATAAATTCCCCTGGCTTTATAGACTGGATTGGTCCTGGCATTGGGCAGCTCATGTTTAGTGGTACTGACCAGCAGCCACACTCTTTCAAACCTTAAAACACAGGACTGCCTTTCGACACTTTGTCATATGACAACCCCAATCCCTCATCTCCTTGCTGACCTACAGGGATGACTGACAGCCAGACAGCCTTAGCACCTCTGCAGTCCCAAAAGACATGTCTCATGGTTTCATTCCCTCTACATCGCAGGCGCAGGCATTACAGGTGCCCGGTCAAGTGATTTCCGCACAAGACCTCCATTACTGGTGGTCTCCAGTTGAGGTCCTGCAGCTTGTTGTCCAGATTTCATATCCATATTCCTTCATCTAAGCCACATCACTGCCTGTGGACCTTTCCTCTCCCAGAAGATCCATATACGTACAAGGCTCTGTGTTTTAAGAAGGTGCTCTCCTGGACATCTGCCAGGATGTTTTACTGCATTTATCCAACTTGTAATAATGGTCCAACAGAGCAGATATGAGCGCTTTGTTGGGCCAAGCTGAATGAAAAAAGACAACCAAAGGTGGACAAAGCACTGGTGCAGATGCTCAACGGGAGCAGCAAGGCAGGAGCAGAGCTGCAAGAAAAACAAATAAAACTGGCCGGAGAGGGAAATCAGGCAAATCCTCCTCAAGGTTCATGGTTTCTTTTTTGCATACTTGCACATCCCTTCAAACAGCAAGCTAAACAGCAGAGTAACAAAGCATCTACACACATCATGAGGTATGGAGTAAACAGGTGCCACGTACAGTAATGTTAATGATATCCTTTAGTATGAGTACCCTCCCCAGGAAGGCCAAGACTTTGCCTTCCACAGTCCCATGTTCCACCTGGCTCCCACCTTTCTTTCCAATTGATACAGGCCACCCTTCCAAAAGGAACTTACTTATTTAAGAGGGTCATTGCACAACAAAATACCTTGCCGTGGCACCACTCCTAGTCTTCCAGCAGCTAAGGTACATAATTACTGTTTTATGACATTAAGTTCTTCACTAGAGATCTCCCCAGATACCTGGACCAGACTGGGGGCCTGGGGTGTGGCCAGAACACATGCCAAAAGGTGGTGTCATTTGCAAACTGAGTCAGTTTTAGCACCGACCCGCCGCCACCTGGGACAGGGAGGCCATCCTGATTGGAGGCTCCCAGCAGTTCTACACAGAGCACACAGAAAAGGAGCGACAGGTGGATTGAAGGGGCTCATGGTAAGATGACACTTCCCTTCTCCAAATTTGTGGAGAAAATGCTTGAAAGCTTGCTTAAAGTCACAGTGGTGCCCTCTACACCGGGATCAGAAGAGCTTTTCCTTCAGGCGTCTATTTCTTAGGGTGGTCCACGGCTTTCCTGTTTTACATCTTCAGGTTCAAGGATCCTTGTCTCAATCTGACCACATGTGCTCTGCAGCACCTTGCAGCTGTTTTCCACTAACATCGGGGAAAGTGTGAGCTTATCTGGGATTGTTCTGGACACTCTTCAAGGTGGTTTGCTATGTCCCTCTACCACCTCTTTGGGTTCAGGGAGATCACACCTCTAACTGACCACCAGCACTCTGCAGCATCGCATAGCTGCCTTACACCATCTTCACAAAGCATGCTCTTCATCAGGATTTAGAGGAACTTGTTTCCCTGAGCACTTTGCGGCGGTTTGCTGCTTTCTCCCAACCCGGGAGTCGAGGCTCGACAGCACCCTGCAGCTCTCTTCCGCCATCTTCAGGGGCGCACGTTCTTTCCTGTCTGCTCTGAGCACCTGCGCTTTGCTGGGGCGACTCCACCGAGGTTGCTCTGTCATCATCCCGTCACCCGTGCTTCTTCTTCGTGGACCATTTTCAGCTACCAGCTGATCCAGTCTTGCATGCATCTCCTCTTTGCCACTTCTCACACCACTGCAACAAGCGCAGTCGTGGGCTTTGACGGGATGAACTAAGGCACAAGGAGGGCTTCTGTAATGCACTTTTTATTTACGCACGGCCGCAGCAGGAGGCTACAGCCAGGTAGAGTTCGTTTTATCCACAGACCCACAGTCCTATCAAATGGACAGAAACCCTAAAGCCTGGCTTATGGTGACTCACAGCGATCATGAAAATCCCATTACAGACACACATTCCCCTTTAGAGATGAGCACATTAGTGAACAATTCCTAAGCATATACGATGTACAAGTAATCCCTGCTCTACCCCTAGGGGGCGCCGTTGAGCAGAACGGGCCATCCCCACTGTAGATGATACTGTACAGTACATATAGTACAGTACATACAGTACATACAGTATAATTCATATTTGTGTAGAAAACCTGCAGGAAGTGACATGGGACGTAGGTGTGGGGGTCTTTGGTTTAGGTAGAACAGAACCGAACCCACAACCGAGTGCAGTCCTTCTCCAAGCAGCAGGTAAGGCGCTCCTGAGAAACGCGTCGCCACGCAAGGCAAGAGAAAATGCTCGTCGCCATGAGGTTTAAGAGCGAACGCTTCTATGCGTTCCTGAGACCCAAAAGTGACAGCCGGTTATGGTTGAAGAAGCAAATGTCACCAAACAGCGCAGAATTTCTTCAGCCGTTAAAGTCGGCTATGATGACAGGGCAGTTTGTACCGCCGAACGGGCGCTGAACTGCGCTCACCCGGCTTTTCCGCACCCGTTCTTGCGCTGTACTCTTACTGCAGTGCCGTGTGTGCGTTTTAACGTGAAAGGTATCAACTAAATGCTGTTCTTCACTCTTTGGTGAAAACGAATGCATCCGAAATGAATGAAAGCGGATGTCGCCGCTCACGGTCCGAAATCCAGACTCCGTCCGCGCCCCAAAGCAGAACCAACGGCGGGGAACGCACGTACATCCCAGAAAAAGAGTGCGAACAGCTCGCTTGCGAATATAAATACGATTTTCGTGCCAAAAACGGATGTATGCGTTCCTTTTCCGTGCCAGTGTTGATATGTTTTAGAACGATTCTCTGGCTAAGGGAGGCGCGCTGCTACTTGAAAGCGTTTGCGTCTGTTGGCTATGGGTTCGAATCCGGTTGAGCTCGCCCAGATCTCTAGGGTTATTGGTCTCTGTAAGATTTACCCTGTGTGGGTAGGGGGTTTACTCTGGGACTCACAGCTGCTTCTCCCAAACAAAATGGTATGGAAACAGCACTAAACAAAGAGAGGCTTTTCAATGGGGCTCTTGCATGTCATAATTCATACATTAATATTTCAATTTCGTAAATCCATATCTCTGTGGATATTTAGTATTTAGAAGACAGCAAAGACTTGATCAGTTTCACGCTTGCAGTTTGAAGGTTGTGTTTCAATGCCCATGTCTACATACTTAGCGCTGGGCTCACAGCTCCAGTCTCCTTGGACAAATGTGTCAGCTAATAATAATAAATAATAGCTATAAAAATGTACAGGTTTTTTTGCGACGACCTGGCGACATTTAACCTGGGACACCTATAATAGTGCGAGCGAGTTTAAGCTGCTTTTTCACAATTTCACAATCGGGAGTTGAAAAGTCCTAAGGGAGCACGGCTGTAAGGGACGCATAAACGCATAAAAAGCAAAAATCACCCCGAAAAGCGAGCGGTTCATAATCTCTGTGTGCTTTGCTGCATTAAGATCACTCAATTTTTGTCACATATGCAACCATGGAAGTTGTTATGTACCATGAAAATGTTTGTGGCCATAACAAAATATTGTGACCTTGCCAAAATCCGGTTTTCAGGAAGTTGACAGACGGGCGGACGGACAGATAGATAGATAGATAGATAGATAGATAGATAGATAGATAGACAGATAGATGGGGTAAAAATGGTAAAATGATGAATGTGTCCATGCTTTCCAAAATCACTATTATCTGTATTTCAGACTGCATTTCATTTCTGATCATCTCAGTACTACGATGCTTTTGAGAGACGCAGCACCACGTATTTCAGACCAAAATTCAGAGCCTTTCTAATGCCAGTATCAGCATAAGCTTGTTATTCACATATTAAATAATACATTTACGTTTAAGTACATATATATTTTAAAAACGCTCTGAATTTAAGACGTACAAATAAGGGAACTTCACGTCTGAAAATATATATATATATGTATGGGAAACAGCCACATTATTCATTCTGTTTGAAATGATTTTGCCCTCAGATGCCGAGCCGTAAGGCCCTCCCAGGGTGTAGGTTCATAGCTTGGCGCCCAGTGGCTCCGGGACGGGGTCGCGACCCTGACCACAATAATGCAGTTCCTGACAACACTTTGAGGGACGCACGAATGGATGGATGGATGGATGGATGGACCAAGCTGATGAAATTTTACTCGAGGAAAGATGAACTTTGCATGACACGTCACTGCTAAGCTGAGTGACTAATAGAGAGAAAACGTCCCCACGTCTGTCACAGAAAGTACGCAAGAAAATGTGATTCACCGGACGGCCAACAGCCAGACTTTTCTGGAGCCTAAGAGTTGGGCGTCATTCTTATTATTTTCAAAAGGTGCTCATGTGACGTTCCGCTTCCCACCCAGCGCTCCTCATCCGTTCGGCCCCAATTCAGCTCCATCCTCCGTGTCACTGCAGGGCGGAGAGACAGAACCGGTTTCTTCCCGGCACCCATAGCTCAGCACTGTCACCTCCAGCGCACTCAGCATTGCGGCGTCTGTCACGCAGCTCGTCGTCGAGGTCCTTCAGAAGGATGCTGCAGTTCTCGAGGGCATCGGCCCGAGGGGTCAAAGGGGCGATGGACAGGTGGGCTGAGCCTATGGCTTCTCTGAGCACCAGAGCCCTACACCGTCTAAAGAACCTTGAGGAGATGCCAGGACCTTCTGCCATGAGTTTTGCATGGGATCTGTTTGCCAGGCAGGGGTTGTCTCAGCTACACGAGCTACAGGTAGGCATCTTCTGCATCTTCAGAATTACATCTCATCAGCTTTACTTATGTATATCTGCATGCACATTAATATACGAACCTTGGCTGTAGTACAGTTGGCTGGCTGGCTGGCTGGCTGATGGATGGACAGATTTATTCAACAAAGTCCAAGGACACTAAACATGACAAGTCTGTAAAATTTCAAACAAGCACTAATACCGGTTGGCTTATTTGTCACCGTCAAAGTTTCGGGAAGAGTGGGTTCACTTGCTAAAAGGGTGATTCATTAAAAACTGGTGAGGGATGAACAATCCACTTAAAGGCTTTAAGGGTGGTGCATAAAAACAGCTGAGCTGGAACTTTCAACCTTGACTTTTGGTACTGCTGTCACACTCTGTCAATGCCAATGTCTACATTTGTGTGCCAGACCCCTTGCAGACCACAGCAAAGCAGGTTTCAGCTGACAAAAGTAAAATGTTGAGTTCTCAACGTATGTTGAGTTCTGTTGATTTGTGTTGTTCACGCGATTATTAATAATGGCAAGAATGATTTTTCATGAAAGTAAAATATCCTGAAACGGCAAAAAAAATGTAACAGCATCTTACCAGTAAGACAATTAGCAGGAAGTTCCTCGTGTTGATCGTGTAGTCATTTTTGTTCCCCGCAGACCGAGTCTGATTCTGACTCGAGATGACTAACAATCAAATGTAGTTTCTTCTTGTCAGACCAGTTCCTACTCCCCAGGGCCAGTTTTTGGGATGCTGGCAGGGTTTATGCCTAAGAAACCGAGTTAATGAAATGGGAGGGATTCCATCCGATGCTGAGTACGTCATGCCCTCCCTTACAGCTGGAGGGGCGAAAACGCTATGGGCCTGTATGGAAGGCCAAGTTTGGGCCAATCCTGACCGTCCATGTAGCTGACCCAACACTGATTGAGCAAGTACTGAGACAGGAGGGTCAGTACCCCATGCGCTCTGATCTCTCTTCATGGAAGGACTACAGACAACTCCGTGGTCATGGATATGGACTGTTGACAGCGTGAGTGCGCCTCCCTACACCCATTCTCCTCAGGCAGCGCAGGGCATCACGCCTGCTTAATGACTTCTTTGCAACTTTCTCTCGTATTACACCTGACCATTTCACCCATTTTTTCCTCCAGCGGTCTGCTGTTCTCAGGCTTGCATTCAGATTAGGGTACCCTGGTTCTAGGCTGCAAAGATTCTCATCTGAGAATCCCTATTGGAAGCATAACAGTTACCAGGCCTCATCTTTATCTGGAAAACTGCTGCATTTGTCTCTCAGAATGAACAAAATCACCGATGGTCTCTGCCGTACTACTGTATGTTCCACTACACCCTTGTTCGCAAAGGTGTCTCTCCTTCGTGACCATGCCTCGCTATAACATACTTTATAGACACGCCATTAGGTTCTCAGTTATTTAACTTCCACTTAAAAATAACCCAGGTTTATTTAAAAATTACGCAGCTTCAAGATTATAATTTTTTAAAACTATATATATCTTTTAACAGTATTGTAGTGTGTTTTTAAAGCAATAAGAAGCATTTTGTTATTTCCTATTCCTACTCTTGTTACTGTGCTACGGTCACATATGTACAGCACCCTGAAAAAGTTTCCAAATACATGAACTTTTATTATTAAATCAGTACAGTAACAAGGAATATGGGTTTGATGTTATCAAAGACAGCAATGAATGGAAAAATAAATACAAACTGTAGTTGACAAAGCATTTCTTAAGTTCCCCGCACCCCCTATTATCCAATCTCCACAAAGCATCACTTTACTCTGTCTGATGTTACTGTTAGGTATGCGGGCTGCTAGTATCTTGCTTTGTGAGCTTTTTCGACAGTTTGTATGTATACAGCACTACCCATATTTTTATATTTCCTCTCTTTATTCCTTCAAAGTATTTTTAAAGGTTACCCAAACAGATGAAAAGCTGAACAGGCCTGCATGCTCTCCAGACCTCCAATTACATCACATCCGTTTTTACTAACAAAGTTTTGCATTATTTGTTACAGGAAACACGGTTTAATTACACAATGTTTAAAGATGCACTTTCTTCCCAAAAGTGGAAACCACACAATAACCGTGAACTCATTCTAGAATTAAGCGCTTGCAGATTATAAACGTCTTTTCCAGACTGTGGTTGTGAACTTGGAGGGAAAGGTGAGCAGAGGTCTTTCTTGGTCAATGCACAGGAAACCGTCTTTTTTTTTACTTTCTTGAAGTGTTTGTCATGACGGTCGAGTTTCACTTTGAATTATCTGATTTATATTTAAAGCCTTCTCTGGAAGTTACATCCTTCTTTAGGGCATATCTTGCAAGTCCTAACATTGCTTTAAATATCAACATAATGACTATACCAGCTGGCACAATTTTTATATGAGACGTAGCAGAAGCTTTCATTTTCACTTTTTGTCTCCTGCCCCTCTTTTTATTTTAGTTATTTTTAAGTCATATTAATTTGGCTGAAACAGGAGAGCCATAAAATGCTATGTTTACTTCCATTTGAATAAGTTAATGAACATTTACTGGTTGCTTTTTATATTTTTCTGACACCGTGCACTGTTATGTAGCTTAGAAGAATGACATTTGATTTATTGTACATTTCACCAAATGCCAAATTGTCATCTACAGCTCTAGGGGATAAAATAGATAAATAAAACAACCTCTATCTGACATGGTAGAATAAAATGACAAATCACTGTACTTCAAACCTAGCATTATAATTTTATGCAGGCTTACATGTGATCAATTTATTATGCATTGTTTATCCTTTTTTTTTATTGCTCCCTTTGTTCCGACATTTCAGTGAGTACAGTGCAGTAGAAGAACAGTGAATCAGACATACGCTCATACTCATCTGACTATGCGGACAGGTCACACGGTGTCGTGCAAGCATATTTGTTCGCATGGTGTGTTCAGGCTTGTGATGGAGGTTTTTGCTTCAATCTCATTCTAAGGGAAGGGGAGGAATGGCAGGAAGTTCGGAGTCTGCTGGGAAAACGCGCGCTGCGTCCAAAAGCTGTGGAAGCATTTGATGGCACCCTCAACAGCGTGGTCACTGACCTGCTTGCCAGCCTGAAGCGCCGCCATCGTCACAGTGCTCGCGGCCTCATCACTGACATCGCCAATGAGTTCTATCGCTTCGGCCTTGAGGGCAAGAGCTCCTCATTTTCTATTCGTGCTCAGTTCTTCTTGTGTTTGTGAATCTGTTACTAGACATCTTGCATTTCTTCACAAGTCTCTCAAGCTCATGTTTCTTAGGTTAGAAGTTGGTACAATGGACTGTCAAGATTGCCTTGAGGAGATGGATGGGGCTGTTTTCCTTCAACCCCTCTACAGGGATCTCCTCTGTGCTGTTTGAGTCAAGGATCGGTTGCCTGGAGTTGCAGGTTCCCAAGGAAACGCAGCGTTTCATTGATTCCATCAACACCATGTTTGCCATGACTCTGTTGACCATGGCCATGCCAGCGTGGATGAAACGGATGTTTCCCAAACCCTGGGACAAGTTCTGCCAGTGCTGGGACTACATGTTCCACTTTGGTGGGTCCACTTCTGGTGCAAAACCCCGGCCTGACCCAAGTACTCCGTAAGCTGTCACTGCCATAACCCTCATGCCTCTGTTTTACCAGCTAAAGGCCACATCGACCAGCGTCTAAAAGAGGAATTAGACAGGTTGGCCCAAGGACAGGAGGTTAAAGGCCAGTGCTTCACCTATTTCCTCTTACAACAAGGTCTTCCTATGAAAGACGTATACAGCAATGTGACGGAGCTGCTGCTTGCTGGTGTGGACACGGTGAGGATGATCTTCATTTTTCATCATCCTCCCTTTTCCCAATACAGTTTAGGAGGTCCAGTTGAAATTGCCGGTTCGCATTTCACTGTATATGACATTTTAAAAAGCTGTGATATTTCTGATTTCGAGATTCCGACTGAGGTGATGAAAGCTGGCAGCAAACTACTAATCGTTCACCGTTGAAGCAGCAATACATGCCATTCACTTTCGTACCCACCCAAATATAACCAGGTATTATATAGTTAATTTGATTCTTGTATATGTTTAGATGTGCAGCTTGCCTGGTGAGGTTGGTGATATTTATAATGTTACAAAAGATACAATCTTGCATGCCCATCCTTTCTTTTATACATTCCCAATTTGTTAATAATGAATTCTTTATCTGTTTCTTCATAGCAAACACTGTTAGCGCTTAGCAGTTCTTCTCATTCTTATGTCACCAGTAATAATAATAATAATAATAATAATAATAATAATAATAATAATAATAAAGCTTTTTGTCTGAGCCCAGATCTCTAGCACCTTGTCCTGGTCCCTCTATGAGCTCTCCCGTCATCCTGACATTCAAAGAGCCGTGAGAGATGAGGTGCTGATGGTCCTTGGAGGCAGGCAGATCCCTGGTGCATCCGATGTGGCACAGATGCAGCTGATGAAAGCTGTGGTGAAAGAGGTTCTGAGGTGAAGCTACTACCAGATCCGTCACCCTCTGCGTCCTGCGAGTACTGAACATGTATACACCTTTCTGTCTCTGTTTCTCTGACTTCAGCCATACGCACTTTATTTTAATTTCTCCATATTTGCAGTTCTTGTTTCCACTGTCATTGCCTGCATATCCACATGAGTCACTAGAGGGCGATGCGGCCTAAGTGAAAGGCTGCCAGATGATGGGAGGCACCGATTCCCAAATCGAGACGTACGAGGGTGTCCTCTTAAAAATCCTTTTTGAATTCAAGCTCTTTGCAGTCTGGCTTATTTTGTTCTACTTTTCTAGCACAGGCATCCCTTGAGATACAAGTCACTGAGTTACAAGTATTTGCATGTATGAATGAAATCATTTAGTACCATTGACCACGTTACAACCAAATGATTTTACAAGTAATAAGAGCCAAGTGTGTGGACATATCCAGCATTTGCACAGGAATAGTACAAGATTTCATCTCATGAGCCTATTTCCAGAAACCCTTAACACTTGTAAGCAGGGGCATCTTTGTATTAGGAAAGTCATGGCTATTTTATCCAGGGGAGAACAGACAGGAGCTGGCAGCTGTTCTGAAGCAGAACACCACACAGCTAGAAATCACTTAAGGCTTTCACACTCCATCCCAGCTGCTTGTTTCAGATTTGTCCTATCATTTCTAGGCTCTACCCTGTCATCCCAGCTAATGCCAGAGTCATCCCAGATAGAGACGTCCAGATTGGGGGTTACCTTATCCCTCAAAAGGTGAGCCGACCCTAATTTGGTCTCCAACGGCGACCACAAAGAGCTAAGGTCTTACACAAATGGCTCATCCACTTCTTTTCTACTGCTGTGGATAATGGCACTGCGCCAAATTTACCAAGTAAAATTCCGATCACTCGTGCTTTTAGTGGCATTGCATATGACTGAGATTTGTCCCATCAGTCATATGAGGACAGCAAGTGGAAACTGTCATACGGGATAGTTGATAAGGTTGCCTTTCAAAGATGAAATCCACAGCACAGACTGCACAAGTGGTTTAACCACACCTGCTGACAGAGGCCTGGCGTCCTTGAAGACTGTTTGCGAATAAATAAATGGACTATAGCTTGGAATTAGGCCCTGAAAACTGAAGGTGATACATTAATACCATTGACTGAATGAAATCGGTGCCATTAGCAATTACAGTGGCACTCCATGGCATTAATATCTCCAGACACTTAATCGAACCAGTTGGTTCAGCTCCAAGAAAAGTTCCCCGTTCTCATCCATCACCTTGCTCTAACCCAATGTTTATTTAATTCGGCGTTATCGCAATACTCATGTCTGTTCCGTTTTTTTGTGCTTTCAGTGTCTTTCATTTATAAGCAAGTACGATACACAGTAGCAGCCGTGATCTTCATTAATGTATTCTTTTATTTGCTGGATCAAATTTTGACATTTGTGTTCTCTATAATTTAAGGGCTTGTGTGAATGTTTAGGGTATTTTCAAAAGAGAGGCTGTGTTTAGCGCCCCAAAGCACTGACAGCCAACCCGTTTTTCCTACCTGCAGACTCTCATCACTCTGTGCCACTACGCAACCTCCCGGGATGCTAGCTTTTTCTCCAATCCCAGTGATTTCCTTCCCCAGCGCTGGCTGACCAAAGACCCAAGACATCACCCCTTTGCCTCTGTGCCATTCGGCGTGGGAAAGCGCAGCTGCATTGGACGCCGCATAGCTCAGCTGGAGCTCTACCTGGCACTAGCGCGAGTGGGTTCAGAGGTTACACCTGTCCATCTGCACAAGACACCCAGTCATCATTACATGTCAGCGTACTTAAGTGTGGGAATTCTTAACATTTTTTCACTGTGTTCCACAGATACTGCTCCACTTTGAAGTAAGACCAGATCCCAACGGTGCTGTTGTCTCACCCATGACAAGAACCATTCTGGTACCAAAAAGAGTAATAAACCTACAGTTCGTAGCACTGTGATGAACCTGGCCAGGTCAAAAGCACACAATGGACTGTTTCCTAATGCTCATGTTCTCCTGCTGTTAAGTGGAGAGGCACTGCACCAAACTCACCTTTCTTCAGGGTTCACTTCCAAGAGAACACAGAACCCCATTTACGCAATGGCCCGCTGTCCTGGACTGAAGGCAGCTAACTTCTCATCTGTAGGGAAGTCAGTCCACTGTTGTTCACTGTCACTGCTCAGCAGTATCAAAAGCTTAGCTGCTGTAAATATTAAAATATTAATTGTCAATTAAACAATTTCATAACTGGCACAGCACTTCTCCTCCAGGGAGAGCATACAGTTCCCTTTAGGGGACATGTGTCGTAGGCTCGGGGTCAGATCATGGCGTTTTAAGTCAGGGCCCATTTGCAGACTCGAGGAAGTCAGGAGAGTTTATTTGTGGAAAGTGCAAGTCTTCAGGCAAAACAGGTCAAGGACAACAGGGTTATAGAACCGATCCAGAAAACTGGACTTGACAGAACTGGATCGGAAATCAGGCTCGAGGGTCAATACACGGAACCGGATCAGGAATCAAACTCGGGAGCCGGTACACAGAACTGGGCCAGCAAATAGACTACACGGAACTGGATCAGAAACATGGCTTGGAAGGCAGGCTCAGTAATAAACAGTGGCTCACAGAACTAAAATGAGAACAGGCTCGACGATGTGGTCGCTAATCTGACACGGCACAAACCAGAAGGCAGGACTTGCAAAGCAAACATGGGAGAGCAGGGAGGCAAGGTGACCAGCTGACCAGACGGGACAACAAGACAGCGACCTGGCAAAGCACAGGCACAACACACAGGGCTTAAATACACAAGGGGCACTCGGAACAGAACAGAAGCAGCCACAGAAACAGACAGAAGGCATGGTCACCCAGGCTACCACAGGAAAGATCAATGGGGTTGCCACAGGAACACCTTGGAAACAGCAACTCTGAAATAAACAGAAAGGCAAGTCTGGGCAAGAGTACTGTAACAAACTGAAACAACATGCATGGTCTGGCCGTAACAGAATAGAATAGAATAGAATAGACCTTTATTATCCCACGAATGAAGTAACCTTGTCCGACAATGTGCAAAGGACAGGTCAGCAGGGTTCACCAGAGGGCAGGTTCAACAACAAGAGTTTACGGAAGGACAAGTACAGAAGCATCATGGTACAACAGTTTACAAAATCAAAAGTCCTGGTCAAAGCAGGAGTACAGTGATACCATGACAACATGTAAAACCACTGTGTGTTGCATTTTTCCTATATCTAGAGACACATATCTGGGAAGCAGGAACTTTTATTTACTGTATTTAACTATTTATTTTTTGGTCTATTTATTTAACTTCTGTTTTTAGGTTTCGTTAATCTTTTATCTGTTTTAAGAACCCGTTGTGTGTTAATCTATTTGGGCAATAAAACTGAAATTTAAAAAAATCATTTTGTCGGTGTCAGACGTTATAATATAACCATGGAAATGGCATTTTTCTTTATGAAACAACCGCCGATTTGCAAGGAGGGCAATGCATATTCAAAAGAGGCGTTGGATAAATCCGGAGGCCTTTAAACCCGCAGTGCAACGCAACGCAACAACGTGCGTTTGTCCTTCTTTCAGCCCGCCTGCACACATGGGCGGATTTCCCGCTTTTGTGAGGCTGCTTCCTTGTTCTGTGACGGAAGGGACCGCTTTCATTTCGGCGGCCTCGGCTCCTCAGGATGAGGCAGAGGAACATCTGAGCATGACGGCAGCTCGGAGCCACGGCCACCATGAAGCGCTTCGGCACCCGCGTCTTCGCCATTTTCGCGCCAGGTGAGGTGTCGCGACGTGACGTGACGCGACGCGAACTGCGTTACCTGCACAGTACACACATTTTTAAAGAGAAAAAAAAACATTTGCTGAGTTTTTTTTATCGATAAATTCCTTTGAGTTCGATTCCTCTCATCTTTTACTTCTCGTTAGTAGTACTGACGCTTACGTTCTTCCCAGGCTGGAGTCGGCATGCATTCGTACACTTTTATTTCTCAATTCTATTACAGTTGTGACAACATAATAACTGCCCGTTATGCATTGTAAATCGTTGGAAGACGAGTTTCGGGAAAGTATTGGCTTGTAAACGACTAAAAGTTGCACAACCGTCCAGTTAACCAAGGTAGTTCTTGTATTTTGTAAGCTTTTAAGGTTATAAAGTCAGTGCCTTAGTAGCCTATACTGTGTTGAAATGTCATTTGATAAATCGAATTATTTGTCCAGGCTACATAAAAAGTCACGTTTGTGCTACTGTTCTCGTATAAATAGAATGACCTTCCCTCACGGGGGCACCAGTCGCTGGGTTCCGGCTTCTTCCGGAGGGAGGGGAGATGCCGAACGCGTATTGGTCGGTTTTAGCGGTAGGCGGGATTTCGAAGCGGACTACTGACGCGTTTAATTAATTATTCATAAGCTTAAACGGCCATCGCTCCCATTAGGAAATGAACCCGTTTCGCTGCGATAACAAATGTATTAATTGCGTGCACTTTCCATTATTCCACATGTGTTACGACTAACCGTGGTTTCGTACCGACTTAACGATTTCCGTGGTCTGGGAGACATAATCGGTCTACAAAACGCACGTCCACGTCCGACGGTTTTTAGCCCCCTTTACGCGGAAGGGGCCGACGCGTTCCACTCGCTCTTGGCCTCGTGATTTTAGGGGTGACTGATAGCCAAGGCCAACCAATAGTTGGAGAGCATCTTAAAAACTGCTTAGCCAATAAGAGCAGCGGGGGCGGGCTTTAAGGAAACGCGTGTGTCGCGTGTCACATTCTTGAGTCGCTGCGCTCGGCGGCCGTTCCTGTCCTGTCGCTTTTCAGCAAAAACATCGCCGTCTGCAGACCTCCGTGGTAAGGATTTAATCTGCTTCATTTGACACTTTTTGGAATGTCCCAAATGATAAATGAGCTGTACTGTGGGTTTGACAGGGGAGAGAGTTAACTGGGCTACAGGAGGTGACAGCAGGACAAACACTGCATTGCTGTGCAGCCTCTTTGAGCCATTTTTTCCTCGTTTAAATGTAACTCCTTTGTACTAACTTATAGTACTGCTGATGACACACGACTACTGTTATTGGCACACTTCTGAGTACAAGGTGGCATTTTAAGGATGTTTAGCGGACTTCTTGCTGCGACTTTTCTTCCAAGTTCATTGCAGCCTGTTTATTGTGTACTGAGCACTAAATGACTGTGACAAAGTGCCCGTTTATAGTACTTCTTTATTTCTATCCTGTACCTTATTTATTTGTACTTGTACATATTTATGGCCATATCTGTGTTACTGAGGATGCCGGAAACAAAACTTTTCATGGAGACAACACTGCTATGCTGTGTTGTTCACCCATGACAAATAAACCTTTGACTTGACTTTGACTTTGAAACCATGTGATTATTTTGCCAAAGTTCTATAATGTAGGGTATTTAAAATGAAACACACTGCAGTTATTGAATAGTTATGCTGATCTACTCTGCGAGGAGCCATACGCTTTAGAAAGGACACCGGCCTATAAGGTGCCGTACACTTTGGACAGGACACTGGTCCGCTTATAGACATAATAAATCAAGTTTAGAAAGGCATACTGTTGTACCAGACTGGGATTTTGCAGGGTTACAACAAAGTGATCCCTAAAAAGGTTCATTGTATTGTTACTTAGTTAATTTTCTGCCTTAACTTTTTATGTGTAAATGGAAAGATGATCTTTGACCTTACCACTGAAAATCAGCTTGCATGGCATTCTCTCGCAGAGTTTTTCTAAGACCTTTGAAAGTTGTGAAAGAGTCTTGTGAAACAAACTTCTCTTGACTGCTATGAGCTGCAGGCTCCAACTGGACCTGCTGGAGTAAGAAACTATCAAGTTTCTTACTCCAGCAGGTCCAGTTACTACATTAGACTGTAGGCTGGAGCCACTGAGTAGGCCTGTGATCATCATCTGGGTCAGCTATGCCTGTCATAGTAACTGAATCCAGTTGTTAATCTGTTCTGTGGGTGGGCTTGGTTGCTATTGTCTGTTGACTTTTGATGTTCCACACGGCCTCTTTAGAGGATTAACATTGTCTGTGGTTTAGTTGTGCGTGTATATGTCTGTTTTTGAGTATCACTGAAAGGTGGAATTACAGATAAGGATGGAGGTGGGGAGGGATATCAGGTCTTTGGTGAGGTGGACCTCCCAAAGATAGCTGGGTGTGCCCTCACTTTGTAACACAGCTTCATTTTATACTAGTTAGAAAAATGCCCATCTTAAACAAGTCATTTAGGTTCTCACTGAAGACACTTTTCTGTGCATGTGATCTTTGTTCAGCATGCCAGATAAAGAACTATTGCGTTTACTGGGAAATATGGAAAGGGGTTGCAAGAACTCACATTAATATGATAGAGCACAGAGCTTCCAGTAAATCAGTCACATGGCACTTATTTTATTATAGTTTGCCAACCTTAATCTTGTGTAGTAATAAACATATGAAGGTATTGTATATTAATTTTCCTATTGTTCACTTATGTGCACATATGTTTACTTGTTCTTCTTCTTAATGTTTTACCGTGTAATGAAAATATTTCTCTTATCTTTGTTTTTCCTCTTTTTTGAATTTATAGCTCATTCAAAGCTGTGAACTCATGGTTCTGTTTGCTTCCAGACAGGGTCTCTCCCCCTCAGAATACTGACGTCATCCCTCTGCCGCCGAGCACCATGGGAACAGATGACCAGACGGGCGTTACTGAAGGTAAGTGCTGGCACTTTCACTCCCACTACTGTTGCTGCTTACTGCTCTCGGGAGGTATTATGGTCAAGGTTGTTTTACAAAAGAGTTTTCTATTGCGGAATGCAAGAAAAATTGCCAAAGCAGTTTAAAGATTAATAAAAACAAAAACCCAAGTAGTCTTGTGGATTGTGCTCTAATAGTTAAATGAAAGACCTGTTCCAATTTGACTAAAAAATACGTATTATAAAATACAGTAAATCAAATATTTGAATGGTACAGAAATTCCTCACTATCTTTACAAATAACAAGACTTCAAGCATTTCTGCACAGTCTCTGAGCTTGTGGTTTACTTTGATAAACTATGATGTGGGAGCAGAAGAACAACAATAAACACTGAAACAGAGGGGGAAAACAGGGTTTTATCCATTGCCTGGAATGACAGTACAGCTCTGTTTAGGTACCAAACTGATTTGGGCTCCTCATTTCCCCAAGTCCCCGACATTGCAGCATAGTGCAGACAAATCCGATCCAGCATGTTGCTGACATGTGTTCTTCACACCATGTTCGACTGGGTGCTCTCATCTTTATGGATACAATTCTTTGTGGTTTACGAGTTTATGAGCTGCAATGCTCAGGTCTTACACACCTCGTGCTTATCAGATTTACTTCTATAAACTTAATGAGGCTGCGGATGGCAGTCGGATGCACGTTTTCCGTTGACATTGGCACAGGTGAAGCAATGAGAGCTTTAAATTCTGTAATGACTGCTTCAATTCTGTGTTCAGTGGTCTGTGTGTGCGTGTGCTTTCTCAAGAACTTCTGCTGACTTCATCATGTTGCATTTTGCTGTGGAGACATTTCTTTGCCCTACGGTGCGCAACATGGAAGGATGGAAGGATCGACTGTTCCTAGATGGCACTCTTTTCTTGGGGTTGAATCTGTGTGGATTCTGTAATCATTGTCTTCCTGTTGACTGTACTTAAGCAGAAGACCACCCTTGAAACAGCTGTTCTTTTATGTACTCTACTCTGCCCCTTTTTTGTGTAACGCAGGGGAGGTTTCTCATGACAACGGAGATGTTCGGACCACACATTCACACTACAGCTCTTTACCCACTAAGCCGTACTCAGCTTCTGATAATGAAGTCTACACCACCTACTTCGAAGAAAAGATCCCCGTTCCAGTGGACACCAGTGAGGTAACAAGGTTCAAGGTTCACTCTGTTGTCATTCTGCCCTTGTACATGTATACAAGAGAACAAAATGTAATTTCTCCTGGACTGGTGTAGAAATACACGAAACAGACAACACAACACCCGAACAGTGTAGTCAAACTGAGGTAAAGTAGGGATAAGAATATAAATAAATAGATAGATATAGACAAATGGAGAAGAAAATATAGTTATAGGTAAATAAATGGATAAAGGCTTAAATGAGTAGGTAAGAAGGTGATGAATAGATGCATAAAAAGGAGGTAAGTACAGCGAGTAGTGATGGTGATAAAGTGGAAGGTGGTTGGTTCCTAAGAGGAGCATTCTCGGTGGGTTTGGGGTGTGTAAGCAAATTACTTTTCAGCAAATATTTGTCACGTGTTGTCATTTTTCAACTGGGTTCATGTATCATCAGGCTCATGGTTCATCCACTGACACAGAACAATCTTTAATGAAGTAATAAAATGAGCAGCCTTTTGGTCATAATTTACTTTTCCTTAACCGCAGCACCACTCGTTCATGAAAACTAAATTGTTGTGTAAACACTGCAGAGGTTTATCCTTGATCCCTCTCTCCATCTCTTCCTCCCTCACTCCGTGTAGGCAGGCTTCAGTTTTCGGAAACTGTGGGCCTTCACAGGACCAGGGTTTCTCATGAGCATTGCCTACCTGGATCCAGGGAACATTGAGTCTGATCTTCAGTCTGGGGCCAAAGCAGAGTTTAAGGTACCTGTCCTTGGCCAGTCACTCATTACGTAATAAACGTAGATGTGTGTTTTTTTAACTGTCTTGGAGGACCTCATTTGACTGCTAGATTGTTAACTTTTCCAGTTGTTGTGGGTCCTGCTGGGGGCCACCATCATCGGGTTGCTCCTACAGAGGCTGGCAGCTCGTCTAGGTGTTGTCACCGGCATGCACCTTGCCGAGGTCTGCAACCGCCAGTATCCCACTGTGAGTCCAGACTGTGTATATTGCTTTCTGTTCATGGATTTTTTGACTTTGAAGTGATATGTAAAGGCTTTTGGATGAAGACAATGTGCAATGTGTTTGTTTACAGCATATGAATATCTTCTGTTAAAACTTCTTGTTGTGGCACTAAATTGAGAAAATTCTAACCTATTTTATAGTTGAAAAATGTAACTTTTTGACTAGAAGTCAGGAACATGGCATTGATTCTGGGTTATGCACTTGTTTGGTCTGTTATATTCTGTACACCTTGTCTTGTGCCCACCATTGTAGGTACCTCGCATCATCCTCTGGCTGATGGTGGAATTGGCCATTATTGGCTCGGATATGCAGGAGGTCATCGGCTGTGCAATTGCCTTCAACCTCCTCTCTGTTGGCAGGTCAGGTACAGGTTCGGCTGTTTCAGGGTTATGTGTATGAGAAGTACATTTTCTGAAAAAGGTTATCCATCCTCTTTAACAGGATTCCACTGTGGGCAGGTGTCCTGATCACCATATTTGACACCTTTGTTTTCCTCTTCCTAGATAAGTATGGTGTGTTTCTGATTCACATTACAACAGTTTTTATATGTGTTTAGGTGGCATGGAGGCACTGCTGCCTTACAGCTCCCGGGCTGTTTGAGTGTAGATTCAAATGCACCTCAGTCCGTGTGGAGCTTGCATGTTCTTCTCCCTGTGTCTGCGTGGGAGTCCTCTGGGTGTTCTGGCTTCCTCCCATAGTCCACAAACATGTGTTTCAGTTTAAGTGGCCACTCTAAATTGCCCATTGTGTGTACGTGTTTGTGTATGTGGCCACCCTGTGTTGGGATTGGTATTCCATCCAGGGTGTAGTTTTATAGCCTAGCGCCCTGTGATTCCAGGAGAGGCTCCAGACCACCACAACCCTAACTAAGATATAGTGGTTAAACATGATGGATGGATAGATGGATGTGTTAATGAAATGATGGAATCATCAGAGTCTTAGAGTAGGTAACCCCTTGTCTATTGTCTTGTGCTAGGCCTGAGGAGGCTAGAAGCTTTTTTTGGTCTCCTCATCACTGTCATGGCCCTCACATTTGGATATGAGGTAAGTCTCTTACTTTTCTGAAACAATTAACATTGTGATAAACTGTATTTTATATACATCAGATAATTTCTGTATAGTACTCTTCTGAAGAGTCAGTGCATTCACAGGGTATGACATTAAGTAAATGATTCTATGAAACATTTTATATATATTATCTAGTTTCATTTGTTTGATTTTTGTCATTTAAAAATTATTTATTAGGGATTATGTAAACTGCCCTTGGTGGTATGCAAACAGTGTGCGTGTGTGTGTGTGTGTGTGTGTGTCTTCAACAAGAGGAAGAAAGAGTAAATTCTGTCACCTTCTATGATCGCATCTTAATACTAACTGAATGGGTGCCTGTTCTGTGTGCAGTATGTGATGGTGAAGCCCGACCAGGGACAGCTGCTGAAGGGAATGTTCATGCCCTACTGCGAGGGCTGTGGTCCTGTGCAGCTAGAACAGGCCGTGGGCATCGTGGGCGCAGTCATCATGCCGCACAACATCTACCTGCACTCTGCTCTGGTTAAGGTACTCAAAGTCCAGTACCTGAGCTGTGACACTACAGATGGGGACCGAGAGGGATCAGAAGAGCACCGAAATACTGCAGTTTTGAACAAACTAATTTTCGTACTTAAAAAGGGGCTAATTGTCATGGTGCCAGTAATAAAATTTTATCATATGTCTGTACTTTACTTCTGAAATAAAGTTGACACAGTCCCAGGCAGTGTGAGAATTTGAAAAATGCTCAACTTTTCTGCTAAACGTTTCGTTCATTTTCAAAAATCTTTTAAGGGGGGGGTTGTGCAGATTCTGGATTTTCTCCTTTCACAGAGGACTGCTGGTGACCTCATTGATAGTTTTATTGCCCTTTGTGTGTCCTGCTGTATAATAAGTGGCTCTTAAGCGAAAGGTACACAAAACATTAATACCAAATTTTATTTTTTCCGATATGCTGACACATCAAATAAATGCTAATATATATTTGTTTAATTCGTAATTACCTAAAACCAGAATAGGGACCTTCTAATAGTCTCAAGCATAATTCCTTTACCTACACTACTGGGACCAAATGACAAAAATTCAAATCAAATCAGATTTTAGGATTGTGAGGAAATGAAAAGCTCCTTTGTCATATGAATTGCTTTATACTTATGAGCTCATTTGTAAGAGTTTCTGTCCCTCGCAGTCTCGGCAAGTTGACCGCACCAAGCCAAAGGACGTGAAGGAGGCCAACAAGTACTTCTTCATCGAGTCAACGATCGCGCTATTCATCTCCTTCCTCATCAACGTCTTTGTGGTGGCAGTTTTTGCAGAGGGATTCTATGGACGCACAAACCTTGACGTAGTGAGCTGATGCAAATTCGCGCCCAAACTTGCCGTCCGCTTTCTGTGTCTTTGGCAAGGACTGACGTAGTCCTGTACGTCTGTTCTGTCTTTCAGTATAATGTGTGCAACCACTCTGGTAGCCCGAATACACACCTCTTCCCCCCAGACAACAGCACCCTGCAGGTGGACATCTACAAAGGGGTAAATTCACCTGCAGTCTCTACAAGAGTGGATTCCCCTCCAGAACTTTGTTGGGGTTTCTTTTTAACAGATGCTTTCTTTTTTCAAAATGCTTTATTACTCAAAGCAAACGGGCTGACCGTGCTCCTAAGGGTTGAAAGTCCGTTGCTTTTTTGACAGTTATTTGAGAGGCGATGTCTGTCTGTGTTCATGACAGGGGGTGGTGCTTGGCTGCTTCTTTGGTCCTGCAGCACTCTACATCTGGGCTGTGGGGATTCTGGCTGCAGGACAGAGCTCCACCATGACAGGGACCTACTCAGGGCAGTTTGTAATGGAGGTAAGAACTGTATTTATCTGCTCTGTCGGCCCTGTCCGCGTTCACTTATCACAGAACCTCTGGCTCAGACCCTTTTTGCTCTGTGCCCAGGGCTTCCTGAACCTGCGGTGGTCCCGCTTTGCGAGGGTGCTGCTCACGCGGTCTGTGGCCATCGTGCCCACGCTACTGGTGGCCGTCTTCCAGGACGTGCAGCACTTGACTGGCATGAACGACTTTCTCAACGTGCTGCAAAGCATGCAGGTCAGACAGCGTGGGGACGGATGGGATTATCTGCAGTTTCTAGCAAAGGAGATAGTTGGGCCCTTTTTCCCCAATAAGAGTCCAGTAGATTTTATATAATGTGTTGGATTTTGTACAAATTTAAACCTAAATTTAAATGCTTGTGCATCGTTTTATTGCACTCAAAGTATAAAAGGAGACTTCTGACATATGAGTTGTTCTTTTTTCCTTATTGTTTCTTTGACCTTCTGTTTTTCAGTTGCCGTTTGCTTTGATCCCAATCCTCACTTTCACCAGCCTGCCCTCCCTTATGAGTGAATTCTCTAATGGATTGTAAGTATCCCAGTCCATCCGGGAAGATGAGGGAATGTTTACACTTTGCTGGTTCGTAAACTGACGGTGTATTTTCTCCATCTGAAGGCTGTGGAAGATTGGAGGAGGAGTTGTCATACTTGTGGTTTGTGCCATCAACATGTACTTTGTGGTCATCTACGTCACCAGCCTGAATAGCGTGTGGTTGTATGTGCTGGCCGCACTCTTGTCTGTCGCCTACCTGTGCTTCGTGGGCTACTTGGTGAGTGGCTATCTCACAGGTTCCTGAGAAGAATACTGTTCGCGTAAGATTAATACAGTCGGATATCAATAATTAAAAGATGTTTCATTAAAAATGAATTAACTTACGATATGACTGAAACCAGCAGTTTCCTGCATAGACTTGATCTGGTCGGAAACTTGACAAGAGCGCAAATCTGCACATTAACTTGGGATTTTGGGGTGAGATCAGAGTCCTTTTATTTAATTTAAATTTGATCTGTTAGAAGAACTGAGGTTTCACTCTAATTTTATCAAATCAGTGAAAAATTTTTTTTGTTTTTGTTTGTAATATGCAGTCAGTTTCATTTTCTTTTCTTATTTAAGAATTTATTAGTCTTTTTTTTTTTTTTTTTTAAACCAAGATCCTATTCTAACCCATGGTCTCATCCATCTATACATTTGTAGACTTTACCCAGTTCAATGTTGTTAGTGTAGACAGTAGGAGCACTTTTTTTTCCTAACATGAGATTTACTTGATGGCGAACAAACAATTTACAGTTCCTCTGCATGGTGCTCTGTTGCTCGCTGCAGACATGTCTGACCCATAGCTCTTTTGTGTGTCCGCAGGCCTGGCAGTGTTTGATTGCCCTGGGGGTGAAATGTCTGGATGTCTGCGGCAGGGTAAGGATCAGCCACTCGGTGTTCATTGAAGAGCAGCCTGAGGTTGACAGCTGAACTGTACCTTGTAAATGCACCTTGGGGCTGGCCTATCTGCACCAAGTGGTGTTAAGAGCCAGTCGACTACTGTTTTCCTTCCGCTTCCAGCCACGGGCTTTTATTGGCTGCTACAAGAATATGTTGGTCAGCTGGATGTGTGACCATAAATGGTGCTCATCTCCTGTGGTAGGAGGGACGGCAGAGGTGATCACACTAATGCTAGTGCTGAATTCAACCGATGTGTGTTGTGTGCTTTTTTTATTAGTTGCGTACATCGTGATATCTTCTGTGCACCTTACATGTTAACTTCATGGTGATGTCCCAGATCTCCAGATAATACAGTATTCCCAGCATTGTGAAGGTACCATTACTTGTTAGGAATCCACAACAGTGAGTTTGCTGAAGGGCTTGGTTCTGCAGATTCGCTGCAGCTTACTCATTTAAAAGTCCTGTTATTGTATTGACTGGGTGAAAAACACCTGTGACATGAGTTGGTCAGGCTGTCCCAGGTACTGGTGTTTTTGGCAGGTTCTCATATTTGTTTTTAGAGAACTTTGATACACTTGTTTGTCACAGCCGAATGTTTTGGGAGTGTTGAAATCGACTTGATTTCATGAAGGAAAGAGTTTTAAGGGCGCAAAGGGAGAGCAGAGCGCAGCACATCTTTGTGATACAATGTGCTGTTGAGTGTCATTGTGAAGCTTATACATGAAGTCTGAAATAACCGAACGAGCTTGAAACAACAGAGCCGCACTCTTAGTTGTCATTTCACACCGCACCACACTACCGTACTCGCAGAATGTGCTTCTTCGAACCGGAGAGCAGTGTTCCATCAAATACTTACCGTGTTTCCCATGGCTTCAGGTTAATGAAATACTTAAAAATACATTAAATAGTCACTAATGTGATTTGCACTTGTTGAATTATGTGTTCGTTTTTGTTAAAATTATAGCTGCCATGTTGTTGCTGTAAATGATTAAGCCTATTATTATTTTTGGAAATGTCCAGGGGACATAATGTATGTGCACAGGTCTATATAACACAATGTCACACCGAGTTAAATTTCTTTAGTATAAAGAATGATGGTACCTACCTCTGAATTAAAAGGATTGTGTATGAAATAAATATGAATTCAGGACTTGATGCAGTTTTGCTGTCCTTTTTGAGGGCTGTAGCTTCTCTGTCCCGAAGTTCAATCCTTAATGCATTATCTGGTGTTCCCAGTGAAGAAGTTTGCCACGATTTCAAAATGCAACATCTCCGCGTGTCCTTGCTGAAGTGTTTATTCATGCTCAGTTACTGCCACTTTATGTACTTCAGCTTTTGGTTTTCTCCAGAACTTACAGTGAAATAATACAGAGTTTGTGTGATAAACGTGTTTCTTGGCACATTTCAGCTTTTCTCTGTTTGCTTTCCAAGCTGCATATGGTGGCGATGCTGAAGAGCTGCAATATTAGTCCATCTGTTTAGTGTCACTTGGACCTTTAAACCTTAAGGTTTTACAGAGTTCTCAGAAGTATGCGGTTAGTGCTGAGTTTAACAATCGGGCCACTGGGCTTTTGCACAACCTGCTGCAGCATGACTGGGTGAGCTGCGCAAAGAGCACTCCCAGGTGAGGCCTCGGCAGACTGCCGTTTGCATGCGATTCACAGCAGTCAGCTCTGAATCTGGTGCATGCTGGCGATCGGTGTCTTGCCTTTGTGTGATGATTCGTCCTTAAGACATTGACGATGTCTTGTCATTTTCTTAAGAATTGTTTAACATGAGTTCAAAATGGAGGTGCACTTCTGATTCTTTAAGGCATGTTAAACCACACTGAATTTTAAAAGCACCAATAATCATCAGATGCTTACCTATGATGCTGAATTTAATCTATAATCTGAGTGTTCTGTGATTTTTAGTTTTGAATGGATTTTCAACCTATAGACCTTTTATGAATCATGTAAATATCAGTTATTGTTCATTTATATGTGTTAATAGTTGAACAGCAGTATTTGTCTAATAATGAATATTTTCTGTGATCAGAAATGACAAAAAAAAACAGGTTTGATCACAGTAACATGTTTGTTTTCTCTGGTTTCTTTGCCTTCCAGCTGACCATAGGCCTGTCTGGTGCCACAGACTCATACCTGCTTGACAACATGGATGGGGGTGTGTGTGCAGAGAGGTAGCTGGGGCTGCAAAACACCAAGGACAGAGATGGGGGTGTGCTGGCAGAGTCAACTGGAGAAACGCATCCTCTTTTCCTGTGTACGCGCGGGACGCTCTCGACCCTGTTCTGAACGTCCCGGTGCCAGCGAGCTATCACATCCACACTTTTGCCGATCGATCCGTGGATGGGCCGCTCACAGATTAAACTAAGGATCCGCTGTAGCTCGGCTGTTTTGTGTTACAGCCATTTATGCTGTTGTGTTTTATGAAACATTCCCAGGTACCTTAGAAACTACACGCAACACTGATAAACATCCAAATCGGTTACTTATTTTGTTGTTGAACTTAGAGCCTGATTATTATAGCTGGACTATTCAAATCCTGTGGACAGCTCCAGAGTCAGCACCATTTTTTTGGACTGCGTCAATGTCCACAGAAACTACTTGGCTTAACTGGCAGTCTGTTATGTGGCTGCGAACCAAAGTGTGGCTTATATCTCCGAATGCACCCTTTGGTGAATGAGAGCCAGGAAATCTAAACGTTCTACAAACCTCCGGGTATCGTTTCTGCGGCTTCAGCACTGAAGCGTACACAAGCAGCAGCTGGGACACGAAGGCTCTCAGCCGTAAATGTGATGTATGGAAGTTTCCAGTTATATCGGTACAAAAACCCGCCGAGCACACTTTTTCATGAAACAGTTTAGAGTTACGTGCACCAAACGCATTTCTGATGTACATGTATTATATGCAGTTCTCTTTCATACTTTGTTTTTCACAACTTGAAAGCAAAATATTTGTATTAAAAAAAAAAAAAGGTTTAAATCCATGCAGAAGTTTATGCGTTGATAGTTCGACCTTTTTATAAAATGTAATGTCGTGCTTCAGACATTTCCCCCCTCCCTCTTCATCCTGGAAAAAACTTAATATTCCAATGATGCAAAGGTAAATACTGAGTATTTTAATACTTTGCATTAATTTTTTTTATATTATGTTAATAATTATATTTGCTTCTAGGTAAAATGCAAGGAAATAATTGAAAGTAAAAGGTGCTAAAACATTTGTCACGTTAGTTTCCAAGTACGTACGCCTGAACCTGTGCCTTTGTGGCTCCTAAGTTGCATTGTTAAATGTTGTGGATCATGGTGTGTAGCTCAGAGGCATCAACTTCATCGATTATGCCAATAAATTTGTAGATTTTCATCAGCTGTTCCAAATGTTATGCTGTCATAGTATTTTGTCACATCCACAGTAGAGCTACATAGGAACCATGGAACCAGGAGTTTTGCATCAATGACACTGAACCTGTTATTTTAGAAACAACTTAATTCTGTCATTACAAATTCAAATACATAAGCAAAATAAGTACGTTTTTTTAAACCACTAACACCTTGTACCCCAGAGTATTATTTATATCTGAAGAAAGAAAAATGTTTGCGTATGTTCATCCGGTTTTAAAAGAAATTCAGCCGATGGGTTCTGACGTGCTTACGAGCACTGAATCCCTCTTTGCTGGAAATGGCTGCAAGCACTCGGTTCTCAGAGTAAATATGAGCTTATTCAAATTGAGTGTAGTGGGATTTTTTTACAACTTGCAAGAAATATTAGGAATCTTTCACAAAGGTAGCTTTTATTAATTTAGCAGACAATTTTCTTCAAAACAACATAGAACTCAGACAAACGTGAGCTTCCAGAGAGGGAGATACGGATGCAGGCGTGTAATTTTCAAAGTATGGCCACCCAAATATATCTTGGGTATAAACTAAGACTGGTAGGGCATCCATGACTTTGTGGATTTTGAGAACAAGATGAAAACAACCACAATATGGGGTTTCTACTATAAGGTTCTTCAAAGTCTCTGGTAGCAGCTCAGCAGGGAAAGTAGAGCTGTGTGTTAAAATAGCCTCGGTTTCTGTGGCCAGTTGTGTTGGCAGTTCGTCTCATTCCGTACCACCTCACAGAGCCGGAGCCACATGCTGTTACATCCTTCTGTTGGGACCTCATTAAATTTGGTAAATATAAGCATTTATTGTATGTAACTTTCAGAAAGTGCGTGAGCGTGCCTAGGACTGTGATGGACTGGCCTCCCATCCAGAGTAGTTTCATAGCCAGGGCCCAGTGATGCAGGGATAGGCTCCACACCACTGCGTCCCTGACCAGAATTCGCGAGTTACAGATGGATATTTTGCAATGCGATTAAGTATAAAGCAATTCACACGACAAAGGAGCTTTGCGATTTTCGAAAAAATTTTTTTTTTTTTTTTTTTTTTTTGGAGTTTGATAAATTTATGCAAAACCTTACTTGGGGTGAGAAGTACTTGCACACCAAATCTCAGGTCTGTGGCTTGGAAAAGAAACGTGTGCATACAGAACAAAGAGATACTGAGCTTCATAAATATGAGATGGAATACTAGAAATGATTGCTGAACATTTTATGACAATATGGGGAAAAATAAAGTTATTTCTGTGGTGTTTGGTTTCCATAAACCTAAGGACTTTTGCTCAGGACCATATTCTTCATCAGTGGTTATTTGGTGGGTAGTAATGAGTCTAACTTCGCTACTGGTATTTGTGTACATTTTTGGAGAAGTGGTAGTTTTCAGCATTAATACTTTTGGGTTTTGCAAACTACATTTGTAAAGAAAAAACGTGTTTTAAAATCAGTACATTTGTGCCGCTCTTCCCGTTGCTGCGCAGCATAGGCGTGCCTGCAGCGACACCTACTGGTCAAAGCCGCAAAGTGAATTTCAACTTTTTAACAAAAATATCGTGGTGTAACAATCCATTCTTTCTGTTTAATGTTTCAAGGGTTTTAATATTTCCTTCATTTGAGCCATTTGTTAAAACTCCATAAGCAGAGAGTTTATTGGGCGGCAACAGCGGACCGTGTTTCTCTCTCAACCGCTCCAAGCTACACGAACTGAACCCGATTCTGCGGGGTCACACACGGCCCGAATTTTATTTCTTTTTATTCCTTTCCAGTGAGCTCAAAGGCGTCTCGAAGATGTTCAGCTTGAATATTTACTCCATTTCACTGGCGTTTTGAGGTACGGTACATGAGCGCAGTTTGTAGCCGTGCCGCAGGGTGGCGTGGTTTCCCGAAATGTCTCAGCCTCGGCCCATCGAGGGCTTAAATTTAATTTACTGTAAATGCAAAAAAAAAAGGTTAAACCTGAATTCTCTGGAAAAAATGTGGAACATAATAATTCAGTATTATTCCGAATCATGTAGCCGTATGCAGTACATGAAACGCCACATTAAAAACAGTGTACACGGTGTAAAAATATACCACATTTGTACTTTGATGTTACTTAAAGGTCTTACAGGGACCGCAAACCCTTGTCCTCCAGACACGCGTTGTAATTTCTGCGACCGACAGGCACCTGCGCACCCGGCCGGGCACCGCAATGGGATGGGATCTTAAGCGCTCAGTTGCGAAGGCTTTCGCAGGGGTGCACTGAGTTCGCAGAGAAGTCACGGGCAGTGGTTTGCGAGCCGCGGTGGACAAGTGGGGGTTTCTGCGCATTTCGGCTGAGAACGGAGATGGAGAAGCCGCGTTACATAAGAAGGAAGAATCTTTATTTTTCTGAATGAGGTGCTTTTTCCCTGTCCAGGCCTCGCAGCCTGACCAGTAGGCCCCTTTCCTGGAAGAACAGTGCTGGGGAGGCCGGCTGCTCAGGGGCACGTCTGAGGACAGGGGGCTTGGTGTGTGTGTGTGTGTGTGGGGCTGGGTGGGGGGGGGTTCTTACTGCAAATCACATGACATCAAGATTCCCTGGGCTTGTTCTCTTCTGTAAACCACAGATTTGAATAGCGACATACCAAGCGTTGTCACCGTGTTTCTGCGAATGAATCTGCACAGCAGACAAATGTCATAAATGTTTTAGCAGCAAATCCTGCTTAAATTCACTTCGGCTGTACATCCTTTAAGATTTTCTCCCATCTCTCTGCTGAAGCGGGAGGTTTGCGAAAATCTGACACATTCCTGTGAGTAATTTAATCTCCGCAGTATGTTCTTGTGCAAATGTTTTCCCCAAAAATGAGTGCATTTTCCAGTCGTGTTTGGCTTTTGGCAGCGATTAAGCTCCTTGTGGACGCAAAACAAAGCCGTGGACGACGGGCCATAGAACTTCAAGTTATACAGAGTAAAGGTAGCCAACTCGGAAAACACGGAACTGCCGATCTGTTTGATGCACTACTCAACTTTAGCATGAGTAGCTTTGGAGAAACGCATCTGTTAAATAAATAAATGCAAAGGTAATAAGGAAAGAGCCTTGGGGAAAGTGGACGCCATTGGTTTGTTTGAGTGCAGAGCAACCTGTGCTAAGGCGTTACAAGATGCTGCACTAAGTTAAAAAAATAATGGATGGTGCTGTACCGGGCATCAGTACGGGATCGGCGTCGTCGCGTTTTTCGTTTCAAAATTCTCCACGCGTTCTCTGTTGGGGACAGGTGAGGACTGCAGGCAGGCCAGTCCAGTACCCGTACCCTCTTCCTCTGCAGCCATGCCTTTGTAACGTGTGCAGAACATGGTTTTGCATTGTCTTGTTGAAAAATGCATGGATGTCCCTGGAAAAGAAGTCATCTTCAAGGCAGCATATGTAGCTCTAAAATCTCAATGTACTTTTCTGCATTAATGCTGCCATCATAGAAGTGTAAATTACCTTTGCCAAGGGCACTGACACAGCCCCATACCATGACAGACCCTGGCTTTTGAACTTGTTGCTCATAACAGTCTGGATGGTCCTTTTTCTCTTTGGTCTGGAGCACACGGCGTACATTTCTTCCGAAAAAGATCTGGAGTACCGATTCGTCTGACCACAGTACACGTTTCCGCTGTGCGATGGTCCATCCCAGATGCCTCCAAGCCCAGAGAAGTCAACGCCACTTCTGGACATGGTTGACATAAGGCTTCTTTTTTGCACAGCAAAGTTTTAAGTGACATTTGTGAATGTAACTCCATATTGTAGTGCTTGACAAAGGTTTGCCAAGGTAATCCCTTGCCCGTGTGGTTATACCAGCTATCGATGAATGACGGTTCTTGATGCAGTGCCAGCCGAGGGATCGGCGATCACGGGTGTTCAGCATGGGCTTGCGCCCTTGCCCTTTACGCACTGAAATTCCTCCAGACCCCTTGAACCATTTAATGATATTATGTGCTGTAGAGGGAGAAATATGCAGATTCCTCTCAAGCTTTCTTTGAGGAACGTTGTTTTTAAACGTTTCAATAATTTTCTCACACATCTGTTGAAAATCCTCTGCCCATCTTTGCGCCTCAAAGACTCAGCCTTTCGCGGATGCTGCTTTTGTACCAAATTCGGATTACAAACACCTGTTAATGTCACCTGTTTGAAATTATTTAATTTTTTTCACCTCATTACTAGCTTTAAATTGCCCGCGTCTCGACTTTTTTTGGAATCTGTTACAGGCCTGAAATGCAGGATTGGATGTACGGTATATTAACAAATGAAATGTTAGTTGACCAGACAGAACGTGAAACATCTTGGGTTCATACTGTCTGCAATGAAATAAAAGTCAAAGTAAATGTAAGAATCAGTGCAATTTTTTAAATTTGTATTTTCAGTACTAGTCCAACTTTTTCTGATTTGGGGTTGTAGTTTAAAAATATGAATGTTTCTTGAAAAATATCCACTAAACCTGTGAAAGAATTTCCTTGCTGATACCTTCAAATGTTACATTTTGGGTCAGCATGGAAGGGAAGTGTTTGAATTCAAACATTCAACCACTTTTTACATGTATATTTTAAAACTATAAGTATAAACGTATGTCAGGCTCATGTGACTTTTTATTAATTTCAGCAAACCAAATCATTGTCTACATTATTTTAAAAAGGTGAAACTTAACTATTCTGGTAAGAACAGATTCTCTTGACTTATGGCCATGTTTATGTTCTTTTTAACTGCCCAGGCTTAAAAAGACAGTAAAACACATTATGAATACATGCAGACTGAAAACCTTACTGTTCTGAATTGCTTACAAAAAGTCTCATTAAGGAGACACACGGAAATATGTGAAAAGGCTGGTCTTTGGCTAAATTTGCTTTTATTTGAAATTTTTTTAGGGACAGTTGTGGAATTTACCAGTATGATCCAGTCACACGAATCTGGAACTAAATCTGGTAAAAAAGGCCAATTTAAATACAAAAAGCACGCAAGAAAAGTACATTCGTGAAGGAGAATATTCAATAAGCGCAGGAAGTTTATGGAAGCCGATGAAGAAGCCGATATCTTGTTTTAACTGCCCGTGTGTCTAAAACAGTTGTCAAACAGCAGTTTTCTCTTTCCATAAAATATTTTGTGTTGTCTTTCTGTGAGTTAATCAGTTCCATGTGTTTTCCAGGTTTTTTTAAGGGACAAAATACTTCTTTAACCATGTACAGCTGTACAAACTGCATAATATCAACCTTCATGTAAACTATACATTTTGAGGGTGGCACAGCGAGTAGCACTGCTGCCTCACAGCACCTGGGTTGTTCGAGTGCGTGTTGAAATCCAGCTCAGTCTGTACGAAGTGTGCATGTCCTCCCCGTGTCCACATGGGTGTCCACCAGGTGCTCTGGTTTCCTCCCACAGTCCAAAGACATCCGTGCTTACTGTAAATTGTCGATCGTATGTACATATGTGTGTGTGGCCACCCTATGATGGACTGGTGCCCAGATCAGGTGGTTGTTTTGTAGCCCGGTGCCTGGTAGTTCTCAGATATTCTCCAGACCGCTGTGACTCTGACCGTGTTCAATAACGGACGAATATGTTTAATTGTAAAATGAACATGTAAACAACAAGAACAAAAATAAAGTTCTTATCACTTCCAAAATTATTTGTTTCCATTAAACCCAACCAATTAAACAAAACCAAAATATGTATTCATTTTCCACTTTACAAATAAAATAATTCTGTCTGTATAATTATATGGTCAGTTTCTTGAAATGTCACAATTCACTAAATAGAAAACTATGTTGCATATATTTTAAAGATACAAATAAAGGATTTATTTATATTCATGACATCAAATTCAAATATTTTAGACGATTAAAAAAACTATATCTACATAATATTCATAAATCTATACATTTAATAAATTTTATACGTTTCATAAACTTTATAAATTTGACAAGATTTTATAGATCTCTCTGTCTGAGTTCGATGTACGAGGGAGTGGCAAAGGAGTCACTGAAATCCTTGCATGTGAAAGTTATGTAAAATATCACTGTCTCTCATATGCACGCACAAAGTTCCCAGTTCTGTACATTAATGCTAACATTTATATGGATTTTGCCAACTCTTTCATCCACGGAGAGGTACGGTTTGAGCTCTAAACCCACCCTCATAGCGGTCGCACCGTGACTGCCACGTGCTGGGTGGGGAGCTCTCCATCCCTCCGGCCCGTCTGCTTCTCCCCTTAGAATCAGCACAGGGGCCTCAGCAGCAGACGCCTCCCTCCCAGGCCCTCAGCCCTAAGGAATGCACAGCCGACATGACAAGCAGAAGGAGGGGTGCGAAAAGCAACTTTGCAAAATAGGAAGGAGATGAGGGCTACACATAGTTCTGTTGAGCAATTTTTACCAGAAAGCAATGATGTACAGTCACGTTCACATTATCTATACTGCAGTCATTCCACCTTCACCACAAATAATAAATGGACTGTGGGTAACTGTGAGTTAATAAAAGAAGTCAAAGTCATAAAGGTGCTTCTCAGTGCTGCTGAATACAAACCTCAGCAGCCCGAACTGGAAAACAAATACACTCGTGTGTATGAACCAGGTTTTTGTCTCCAGTTTCTGCGCGCAAACGTGAAATATAATTAAATAAACCGAGCTGACACATTTGTTCCATCTGGCCAGGAACGCAGACATTGTTGATCTTTTCTCCATAGTTTGCGGTGCAGTATGCGCCCTACTGTATGTATGACTGCCAGTAGTTGTATCGTTGCTGACAGAAGAAACAAATAACTAAGCTCGCGCTGAAATTTTAACTCTGCTCATAAATAAATAAAATACAGTAGTGCAATAATTAGTAATGAATACCAAAAGCAATGTCAGTGTGCAAGATACTGCAATTTTTCCTAATACTTTGCAAGTGCGTAATTTTAAAACAATTTATGACGTATGGAGTACTTTCAACAATTTTGCTACTGTCAATAATATGGTCATTTGAAAAATCAATTAGAAAACATTAATCCCTTCCTTCAATTTAAGTCCACGCACGTCGGGCAAATGCAATATAGCTTCTGTAGGAGTTCCACAGTGTAAACTCGCACTACCCACTCCCACGCATGACTCCAAACTTGTCCACACCCTTTTCCGTTCAGCCTGGGATTCTGTGGCCTTGGAGTGCGCGGCCTCATCTGCAGTTCTGCGGAGAGCTAAAGCTGCGGTGAAACACAGCAGAGCGCCGTTGTTCCTCCAAACCCGTCTCCCTTCATCGTTTCACCGTTCTCCACCTGTGCTAAAAAAGGGAACAAATCTGACTTCACTACAAGGCCATAAACTTATGGTACCTACAGCTACTTCTGCTTTTAGTCTTTTGCATGGGGGTTGTCAAGTAGACCAGCGGGATAAATGATTCATTACCTATTAATAGGTAAACGTTATAGTAATAATGAATAGCAAATGAGATTTCAGGACTCAAGCGCTTGTAGTTTCTCAGCTCAGCCCTGAAAAAAACAATAATGATGTGGACTTGAACAGTTTCATAAGAAATGGTGGTCTTAGAAGAACCTTAAAAGGTAAAACTATTTTTGAAAGGTTGGGAGATCTTAATGACTTGTTTCCAAAACGTCGTGGAAAAGCGCCTAATAAACGTCTGATTTATGAGCCTGACCTCTGCAAAACGCTCTGGGGTGTCCAGCCCCTCGGACCCAAGTCTGTCTGCGGACCCGATGGTGGCGCAGCGTGTTGGCCGCACACATCCTTGCTGCCGTGGCCACCGTAGGGACCCCCAAGCTTCCGTGTCCATCTCGCCCGCAAAACCCCACACCTGTCCACGCAGGCACAGCACTCTCAGCATCATCGGAGGACCAACGGAGCTGCTTCGATCTTTACTGCGCGCTAGAGCGCCGTCGCGTAGCAACGAAAAGCGATCCTTTTCCCAGAATTACGGATTATTGTCCAAATTATTTTTGCCCAATCAAAAAAGCGTGAATTGTGCTTTTATGTGTTATTTAAAATCACTGTTCAAATTGTTCATTCTGCATTTGTGCCCATTTAGCAAGCATTTCGGATTTTGCACATTAAACTGTACCAACATAAAGATTATAATATAGATGTAAAATTTGATACACATTGTCAACAGGAGACGAAATGGCGGTGCAAAAAAAAAAAAAAACAACAAAACATAGAAAAATTTTTTTACACGCCTTTTGTGAAATTATTGGCGAAATTATTACATAAAAGAGCGTAATTTATTCCTTTGTCCTGTTTGCCGCAGAAACAAAATGGTGATCAGTATGTATGGCAACACGCAAGGCTCACGTTACGTCACACTGTTTAGATTTCACGGGGAAAACGGGGCACGAGCGCCGTTTCGTCTTCCTGCCCCCGGAATGTCGCCAAATGGCAGTTGGGGCGAAATTCAACGACAGGCGAACGGCGTGCGGATCCGCGACGCCCAACTGCGGAGACGGCAGCGCAAGCAGCCGCGTGTTCCGCGACGCGGTTATCATTCCGCAGCTGCTCGCTTTCCTCCGCGGTCCGCCTGCATCCGCGCTGTCGCCGCGTCGCTGGAAGGTGACAGTGGGAGGGGCGGGGCGGTGGGGGCGACACGCCGTGCCCGCTCGCGCCTCGCGACTACGCGCGAGCGCTGGAATGTGGCGAGCGCGCGGCGCGCGGCGCCTCCGGTACTCCCACTTCCCGGAGATCCAATCGGAGGCGAGCGGCGGTTTCAAGGCCACCCTTTACAGCCCCCCGAAACTGCAAAACAATGCCTCGGAGAGCCTAAACGCACGTTATTTCACGCGAATTCTACCCACGCTCCCCTGGTTTGACTAAACGCCTTTACGTAGCGAGTTATTTTTATATTTCCGCGTCGCGAAACGCTTGGTCGCCGGGGTTGTTTATCTGTAGTAAGGGGAACTTGAAACCGTCCCTGCCCCATTTCCTCGGTTGTTTTGCTTCTTTCGCCCGGATTCTCCATGTTGGAGCAACAGTGGAGCGCGCACGGGGACCGGAGGGGACAGCGCGGGAGCAAAGCGAAAGTGGCACAGAGGCGAGCTGGCAGGCAGGCGAAGGAAAACTGAAAGCCAGCGCCGCTGAGGAACGAGGTGAGGCGGACAGGGGGTAACAGTCAAGGCTGGGAGTTGGGCTTGGAATGGGACGCTGGTTTGGGCGGAACGGAGCGTCCGTCGCAGTTGGCGACAGGAAAGTTGGGACCAGCGCGCGCATCGGCAACGGGTAGACGCCCGCGTCTGCGTTTTGTTGTTTGTTTGTCAGGCTGCTTGTGTGGAGGCGGTGGCGCTTTCGAGTTGGGGACAGTTGCGGTTTTTTTTAAATAAAAAAAAAAAAAAAAAAAAAATTTATTGTTTATTTAAAATATTTTTTTCGCGAAGCAACACGAGCAAAAGCTGCACATTTTAATGGCACGCCGTGCGGGCGGAGCGGCTGCGCGACAGCGCTGTGTCCCTCGCCAAGTGACAAGTCTCCGTCCGCGCACCGCATCTCCCCGACTTGGTGTCACCAGCGTGCTGCCCTGAACGGTCGCGTCTAACAAGTTGACGTTATTTGCGTTTTGACCCGTTTGCAAGGGCTATGTTACCGGGGGCTTTACTTCGCCTGAGCTGCGCGCTATGAAGCGCGCTCACGTTTGTCGCAAAGACAAAACAAGCCCGCTACGTCGGTGCAAGGATGTTTTGTGGCGGAGCGGAGGCGCAAACGCTCCGTGCGACTTTGACGTGTAAATGCGTTGCTAAATTTCAGCGATAAAACAAAAATAAAATAAAATCCGAGTGCTACCCCGACCGTTTTGTTCGGGTCGTTACGGTTGAACCGCAGCCTTTTTTTTTTCCTTTCTTTCCCCCTCTTTTCTTTTTTTTTTTCCTCCTCTGACGCGCGTTGCGCTCCTGAGGCGAGCCGAAGCGCGAGCGGTTTAAATAGTGTGGCGCGAGGCCGCTCCGTGCCCTCGCTCGACGCTGATTGGCTGCTCGCGACGCCCAGGTGGGGTTTTGTTGTTGTTTACGAGGAGCGACGACGCTCGCGGGTTTTGTTTGTCGCGAAGCGCGCGGCGCTGGCGACATCGCACCAACATCCATTTTAGTCCACGGTGGGACATTTTGTGTTTTTCGCTCTTCGGAGCCGAAGGGGCCGCGCGAAGTGTGTGAAACAATGGCCGATGACCGTCACTGTGTTCTCACCCGACGACGGCGTCCAGATGTGGACGAGCGATGTGGAGTGGATTTGTATTTACTTGCCTCGTCTGTGGATATGTGAGCTTGATGTATATTTATCGTCGCTGTTTTGGTTTATCTGAGCTACATGAAATTTGGTAAAGCGTGTTTTTTCTTGGCTTGTACCAAAAAGCCAAATGGTAACGGAGCGAAAGGTGGATCGCAATGGCGGGAAATGCTGTAAATGACAGGACAGACGCGCCAAGAGGATGGCGGTCTCGTTGGTGCTCTTGCATAAAGAATGATGGCATGGAAGGCAGATTGTTGGAAGTCTTGTGAAAGCATGCCTTCCTGCCTGCAGTTTTGTTCTTTCTACGTTTTGGTGGGCAAATGAACATTGCAACCTGGGGCCCACCAAAGTCCAGTTAATATTTACCTTAACGTTTAGGTTAGGAGCCGTAATGCTGTTGTCCCATCTTGTTTAAAGTGTCTGATGCAAACATTGTAAAATCTGTGAATTTATGCATCCCATTTGCAGTTGGCAGTGGAAAAATAGAACTGAAACTGTGATATCATGAATCTGTAATATGGACCTTGAAGGACCTCGGTGGTAATATCATTTGTGGAAATGTGACAGGCTTCACCAGTTCAGCATTGGCCATAAAGTGCAAGATCTGATGGCAGACTTTGATTTTCATCGCTGTTGCTTAGTGAATTGCAAGCTATTGTATTTAACAGTTTATAACATTTTGTGAAGTTCAGAGTAATGCAGACACTGCGAAGTTCTCAGGTTACTGTGCCTTTGCAACAGGCTTGCGTTTCATGCGTTGCTGGAATATAAAGCAGCTCTTACTCTGAAATCGGAACTTGCGGGATAAAACGGTAATATCTCGACCATGCTGGATTCGACAGGAATTTTTACAGCTGGGAGGTATTTTAAGGTAGTGATGCTCTAAAGAATGGTTTGGTGCCACTTTTAATTAGATGATACCATGAATCTGGTGGTTTTGGGAATATTTTGATGAAAGGGGTTGTAGAGTTAGATGCGGATGTTAGCACAACAAGAATGCCAGTTGAACTGTAAATATTTGTTGACCCTCTTGTGTTGTATTACTGAAATATTTTCTATAGCACACCAAGAAAAGATGCGGATCTTAGTGTAACTGGAATGCCCAGAACATAATTTTGTAGGAGAAAATTATTGTTAAAATGGATATGGAACCTTTTGATGGAGTGAAGAAAATGTTTGCAATGCAACCAAAAGATTTTCAACTTGATGAATCTGTTGTAGCTACCGATATGTTGATCTGATCAAACTGGCCATAGCATGATTTTTTTTTTCCCCCTCCAGACCTTTAATTCTCTGTTTTTTAGCATTATTGGTTAGTCTGCTTCTTTGAATCTCCATGTTCTTAGCTATTTATTAGTCTGCTTGACTCGTGCACAATATTCCTCTTGATTCCTCAGATTTGAAACGTTTGTAAAGTGGTGCAGGCCAGATTTGCACAGGTGCTGTGCACACGGTGACAGAACATATAATAAAAAGTATAATTCAGTTTTCTTTTTTCCATTTCGTTTTTTCTCTTTTCCTCATCTTTTCATCCCATATTGCTTCCACAGCGTAGTAATATTAATTTGCATGCGAACGTTAATATAACAATATAACTATTAATGTTCAGATCCATATGTCTAGCATGAAACTTTCCAGTACCTAAGACTTTAACTGCTGTGGTCCACCGACTTGCCTGTTGGCCAATTTTTTCTGAAAGGAACTACAGTTCATTGAAAATGTAAACTTTTTTTTATAAGAGTTTTTGCTGACAAGAAATGATCTTTTCCCTTTTTTTAACATTTGGCACCTTTACTTTATAAGATATTAAGCTTGTTATTGTTTAAAAAAATGCTTCCTCTGCATTTTTAATAGGAACTAAAATCAAGAATCTTCATATGAAATTTAGCGTTGGACAGTTTTAGAGAAGTGGATTTTTTCCTCAAAAAATCAAATGGTTCACAAAGAGAATATGTGAAAATGGCAAACATGTAAGTAGACAAGTAATCGCAATGTGATTTTATAGTAACAATAGTGCATCCTACACAATATTGATTTAATAGTTTTTTTTTTTTTTTTACTGTGTGAAGCATTGTCATATCCTTTCCTCTTTCTTGCCAGACCAAAGTTCCACTGGTCCAGCAAAAGTAGCTGTAGATGAAGTACCACTTTTCAAAATGTGTTAATGGATTAACCAGTGGAATGTGCTTCTATAACAGTAGCTTGGTGACCTTTCAGGGGAGGATCCTCAGGGTTAACACCCATGGGCAAATGCACCTGCTTCATTACCTCTGGGTACCAATACAGGTATCTTACTACCGCTATGAAGGTCTTGAAGATTATTTTTTATAGCATGTGGTTATGTGCATTCTTGGCTGCTTGCTGTAATGTTGGGTAATTGCACAAGTCCACGTACACAATGCAGGGCCAGTCCTAGTTGTGTATTGGTCTCCTGTGGTAACTGATAATGCAGATGTAGGGCTGAGAGCCAGCAGTACGCCTTTGGGTGTTTCTAGGGAGGATCAGTCTGGATCGGTTTCGACAACAGACATTACGTACACCTAAAAGAGCTCTTTTACATGGTCTAAGCCTGTGTCAAAAACTTGTTTGTTTTCACAGTCTAATGTTGGGTGGTGCTCTTTTTTTCTGTAAGAGAAATCCTTATGGAGCTGTTTACAACTCTCTATTCTAAAAGGAACTCAAAAATCTTCATATTCCCCTCAAGCCTCTTTCCTTACTTTCTGATCCTCAAACATAACAAAGGGGCTGTACCAATGATACTAATGCATGGCTTACCTTTTTAATTTTTGCAACTTTTGGATTTGCACTAACTGGTGCTGTTTTTCTGTAAGGGATTATTTTGTGATATTACAGAGATCCTGTAGTATAATTTGTTTTATTTGCAACATATCAACACGCTCATACAGCTGAATTACATGAAATTCTGTGCCCTTGCAGAAGAATGACAAATATGACCAATGACTGGGAACCGAATCCTTGTACTGGTGACAGCACATTGTTCAATGAGTACGGTTCTCTTTCTTCACTGACATCAAAGGATCTCCAGCAGGTGTAATAAAGAACTGAAGAAAGAAACATCTATCTTTGCTTTGACAGAATCTGGCTGAAGTGAAATGTAACGCTACCTCTTCCTGGAGACGGATTGCAAATGAATCCTAAGGGATGTTTCTTGCTGTCTGAAATGGATGGTAATGAATGGAAAGATACAGACTTTGCCCCTTTTTTTGTCTTAAGATAGACAAGAGCTTGGATAGTTACGCAACATAAAAAGCTATTTTGTTTCTACTAATTTTTCCGGCTCTATCTAGTCACGCCTGTGGAAATGGTCTAATTTGCCACTAAATGTAGCGTGCTGTGTATTGTTTGAATGATGTGTGTTTGCTACCAGCCCATTGATGTATTATTGTTGCAAGACTGTATTTCCTTTGTTTCTTTGATTAAGGCCTGTGTCATGTGTTTTTTTTTTTTGTTTGTTTTTTTTTTCCTTTTTTTTTTGTTTGTTTTGTTTTTTTTTGGGGGGGGGGGGGATGTAGATCTTTGGTCAGTACTTAAAAAGGTCAGACATTGACTGTCACCCCTGCCTCCCACTCCTTTGGACCCTGAGAATGGAGGGGCTTTATAAATAGGTACAGAAAAGTTGCACAATAACGTCAGCCTCTGGTTTCCTGCCCCCCCCCCCCATCGCAGAGCCCTGGTGACAGGTTACATAACGGTTCCCGAGTACGCACAGGGAGAGAGCAGCAGTGGTTGGGCCTGTTCTAGTCTAATCTGCTCCTACTGTGTACGGCGCACTCTTCTGTTTGAGCAGACACAAGGGCCAGGCTGTCGTTTTTGAACACATGCTTTTGAGCCATATCTGCTTGTGTGGAGCTGAGACCACAAGCACAACAGGGGCTCTGCACTGCTTGTAGTTGATCAAATACAGAAATCATTAGCTCTGGACCTGGAAATCACGACTCTTTTCAGCATTCCTTGGAAAGCTTCTTGTGGGATTTTTTCAGTTCCAAAACTGCATCACTTGGATGGATGAGCATCCGTGGCTGGCCGAGAGCTTCAGGAGCAAATCTGTCCCACCGTAGGCTGGAAACGGCTTTCCTCGTTCAGTCTCTGGAGTCTTTGGTCACAATACTTGTGCTCATTAGGGAGGAAAGAGTTTTTGCTGGGCGGTACAAATATGAATTGCTGTGAATGAGGCCAATGAAGAGGCGGGAATGTTGTCAGTCTGCGTTTTCTGGCTTAGAAATTGTGTGGGTTTTCCCGCCCTCTGTGCATTATGTAACCCGTACATACCAGACGCAGCTGACTTCATTAAAAACAGATTATGTGAGTGAGCACAGCCATCTCAGTAGTGAGATGCCCCTGGGAGCGTGTTGATTTTTCTTCTTAAGCTTGGGTTTGGACAGAAGTCCATTTAGCCCATTGTATCTTTACAGAGACCTAATGTCTGCAATAAGTGTGTGGTTTGACTATCGCCATCGCTGTTAAAAGTGCACTGTGGTTTCTGCTGATGCTTATGTAAATGGTTCTAGCGATACAATCCTGTTCAGTTCAGACAGACCTTCCAAATGAAACAGTTCTTATGTTATTTATCTTTTTTATTTTGTCCTCTCCAACAGACCAGGTAGACAAGTGCTCTCCAAAGAAGTGTCAGAGCAACTTGTCTGTTCCCTTCGAACATAGGATGGCCTATAGTCACCACACCCCACCAAGGATGCTCTACTGCAGCCTCTGGAAAATGATGATGTTGCCAAGGTAATGATCTTGCTTCCTATTGATATCTTCAATGCACACAAATTACAAGTTTAATGAAAGGCTAAATTGCTTTTTTATTATGGAATAGTGTTGCTCACTCTGGCTATGATCATTTATATTGTGCTTGAGTATTAAATGTGGTTCCAGCAGCCCTTCTTTACAATATAGCAAAGAAATGATAGAGGAGCTGTTATAATGTGAAGGCCCATTCCAAAACGTGCTAGTCCTTTTGTTACAGAAATCAGGGAAAAATGAGCGCCCCTGGAGAAACAGACCACATGTGGTTTGTGTTTCCTGGTGAGAGTCCTAAAATGGGAAGCAGGATGTGAGACATAACTGTTAGAATGTGTTTTCTCCCTCTGTTTCTTTGTTTAGTTTTATCTACTTCAAACTCTTTGCTGCTTGTTTCATCAAGTACAAATACAGCACCACTTCTCTAGCTGGACTGTCAGAGCCCCAGAACCCAATTGGTCCAGTCATGGTTGGGCGACAGTTAAAAGCATAATGTTGCCTTTGCTCTCAGTAGGTTCTGAAAGAGTGACATTCATTCTTTTACTAAAAGTAAAACCATAATAGTGGGTGTAGACGGTACTTGTTGCATAATGATCAGTTACATTAATTATTTTTGCCATGTACAAGATGGATGTTTCTGAGCCCAATTTCAGTTCCCAAGTTTACTTTTCCATTGTTTAGGTGTCATCTGCGCACCTGATTTACACCTTAAGATTCCAGCTTAGAGGTTTTTTTTTTTTTTTTTTTTGGACAATAACACAAACAAATTATATGCAAAATGTGGGTAAATCCAGTATCCCAGCAGATTGGAACTTCCTATATTTGTACTTTTTAAGCCCCACTCACATCCCAGGATGGTAACATCAAGGTCTTCCTGACCGCTTTTGTGGGATGTAAACTTGTTGCCGTTTGAGCTAATGAGGAGCGATAATAAACAATTCTTCATAGTGTAGTGCTAAATATGCTCATGGCTCGATGTCTGTCCAGTATTGGGAAGCTAGTGGCTCAGAAGGTTTGGTTAAATAACTAGTATGTTGTTTTGAATCTTTAAGGTTCACACACTTTTAGAAGGGAGAAATGGCAGCTACTGCATAGCAAATGGTGCAGACATTGACAGTGCAGTTCTGTATCTGGCTATAGATGAATACTGGTGAGATGCCAAATCCAGATCAGTATTTAATTAACAGTTTGTTGAGACCTATTTAAGAGCTCAGTTGAAACTATAGCCTGCATGTGCTTTGGGTTTTTCAGTGATGGGTATTTGGGAAACCCTGTCCTACTCTGAACAGCTGATGTTTAGGGACTTTGAGAGATATTTTCAGGTTACTAGAAAGGTGGGAATAAGTGCAGATTTTGTGCCTTATTCACATGAAGTAGGGTCTGTAGACAGTGTGCAATGCTTCTCCCACATCGCAAGTCTTTCATTTGTGGTTCTGAGGACTTCAATGAAAGGCTTTGCTTACTGTATACGAGCAAGTAGCCTGTATTTCTGACAGTAAGGAGCAGCACACGGTCACTTGTGCTGTCCTACGCACTTTGTTCCAGATCCCAGGCACCTGTCTGCTGCCAAGATGACCCTTCAGGACCAGGGCAAAATATGCGTGGTGACAGACCTGGATGAGACACTGGTGCACAGCTCCTTTAAGGTATTCCTCTCCTGTTCCTATCTCTGCATGGTGGCTGTAGTAAGTACTTACTGATGACTTATTACAGTACAGTTTGCTCTAGATGTTCCTCTTTTATGCAGACTTTATTTCTATTGTTGCTGTTGTAATTCAGTTTTATACTTCCTGTTGTTTTCTGTAGTTGTGGGCATTAATATCATGTCATAACCTTATTTCATTATTTCTTCTAGCTCATCCATAATGCTAATTTCACTGTGCCTATTGAGACTGAAGGAACTGCACATGAAATGAGACCTTGTAAGTATGTCTGTCTTGTTTTTGTGTCGTAATCAACAGACTGAAGAACTTCTTCAATGCAGTGATATTGCTGGTGTATGATGGTGGATTCCAGTTGGGAACTGAGGATTTAGACCTTTGAAGGATGAACATTGAATACCAGGCAACCCTTGTCGGTCACATCTAAGAGGTTGTTGTATTTCAAATGGGACTTGTTAAACATGCTTTAGGTGAGCCTTAATAAAGGGACTCTTTTTTTTTTTTCTTTTTTTTTTAAACTGCAAGTATTTCTCTAGTGCCATTTAATTGATATTTGAGTGCAGTTTCAGCTCTGTGTTATTTTAAGTTTACAAAATAGATTTAGCTTTGAATTTGTTGCACTGTCACCATTCATAATTTAGATATGTACTACTGATTTGTCCAAAGTTACATGCGGCAAATTACTATTAACCAGTTTACCCAAAACACATTTTTGGACTGTGGAAAGAAAGTTGTGTGAAAGCAGGAAGAAAACCAAGACAGAGGCACCAGTGCTACCTACTGCACCACCATGCCATATGTACTGGTGACTTTACATTCATTACAGAACAGTATTTACCTTTATTTATGTGACCTTTTCTTGACTTCCTTGATATTTATGTATGTATGCATTTATTTATTTAAAATTTTGTGCAAGTCACATCCAGTGACAAAATGCATAAGGTATTCAATCTTTCCTTGCATTAACCTCCATTGTAAAGATTAAAAAAATCCACCTTCAAATTTGACTGCATTTCTTGTTGCCCTGTGCCGGTGCCCTCCTTGTAGCCACTTGTGGAACCGGAGCTCCTGGTTGCAGCCTGGTTCAAGTAATCCAGGATAGGCTGGTTCCCAGCAGCACGGCCTATTCTCGATTACTTGTTTCAGGAAGCAGCTGTCAGCACCTGAGGCAGAGCAAAGGACAGTGAACTTCTCAGTGCAATGTGTATGTTTGGTTATTGAATATTGCATGCAATGTATAAAAAAAATTTTAAAAAATCAAATGGAAAACAACTGAAAAATCAGTATTGATAAACGTCTGAGTATTTGTTATATATTCCAGGCATAGGTTTTGAAGAGATTTCATGACAGTGCGTTTCTCCGGAGAATGGGGGAGCCATTTGAATGTGCCCTTTTGTTTCCAGTCTGGCTAAGGTAATGTGTTTTCCATATGTTACAATTGGGTACTAGTGAAGTATCAAAAGGTTGTGTAATTTTTTTGACATGCATTACTTTCATCTAACTGACTTAAGATTTTAAATTTTTTTAAAAAATCTTTTCCTGAATATTTATTTATTTTTGCAACACCCCATTTTAGTTATTTTTATAACAGTGACAGTCCTCTTGTGTTCTAGCTCTAGTAGCTTGTTGGCATGTGAAGTTCCTTGTTAAAGCCTTTGCAAAGTAAACATATGAAATGAATTTAATTGGTTTACAGACCCTAAGCCCATTCCTCAGGGTTGTTTGTTTGCAAGGTATTTTTCCCCTGTTTTCCCTCCATCCTGCTGACTCCTCTGCAACCCCAAATGGTTTCACCTTTAGTACACAGACCCAGTTACAGACCTCCTGAACTACTGGCATTTTCAGTCGCCTGCATTGCCAGCTTCACGAAACGCTCGTCCTTGACAGCTCCCCCAGTGTCTTTCACCATGTACTGAGTTAGCCACTTCCCTGGATGGTATATAGTCTGTTGCTCTGGGTGACCCCTGTGCTGTCCTGGATTGATGACCTAGAGGACACTGAGCTGTTCACCCTGTTTTGGAGGAGTTGAGTCAAGCAGAGGACATCCATACCAGGCCGGGTAGCTGCAGGCCTACAGAAAACCTATTTCCCTGCCAAAACACCACTTACAGCTAATTCTTCAGAGCCATGCGTTTAGCTTGAGTGCTTATGATGCTTTTGCATGAAGGACAAGCATGCTAAAATCCACATTTCCACTAAAGTCCAACAATCAGCACTGAGGACTTACACAGCCAGTATTACTGACACTGTTCACACCAACTCCAGCAGCTTGTTTGTAACCATTTTACTCTGTTTCAAATAACATCCTGTATGGAGGTTTTAAATTCTCAGAGAAAGTGGAATAAATGGCCCTCTAACTCTAGCGCAGTGACATGAACAGGATCACTGCATCACTACCTGTAGAGATATTTTAAAATGAAAACCTGTTTATGGAAGGTCTTTGGCTTTTTATAGTACTTTAATCTTAACTTGGAGAGCTCCAAGCATTATGTATTTAATCCTCCTTACTACTAAATATTGGAAGTGCTCTTCATACTTGGTCCTTTTTTTCTTTTTCTTTTCCTTCGACTGAACAAAAAACTAAAGTGCTGCCTTGGTAAAGCATTTCATTGTGTTAGCAGGACCTTAGATTGTACATTCATTGTGTGCAGCAGGGCAGAACTGCTGTCAGATGTGTGTAGAAATCAAGCTGTGCCGCATGAGTGCTGGTTCAAATAAAAATGATTTATGTTCATATTGGCCTCATTTGTCAAATTTTTGTTCATAAGCAGTTACTGTATGTGCCAGCAAAAACCATTTTATTCCTAAATGTTCACTGGTGTCCCCTATACTCTGCATTCTTAGCTTTTAAAAAGTTTTTTTAGCCAGAGCTTTTAGTCTGTACTGATACAGAGTTTGTACTTATAAAGGGAAAAATTAAACAAGTATTTTTTGGGTTTTTTTTCTTTTCTTTTTTTTTTCCCCCATGTGGTAAGTGCCCAGCAAAGTACATAATGAGGTGTGGATAAATTGTAAATGCTTTAAAGGCTTGGCTTTGAATAAATGTCAAACAATTGTTTAGCTTAAGTTTGATTTTTTACTTCCTGTTTGCCTTGATTTCATTGCAGAGCCTTCTAACAGCAAACTGGGGGGGAATTCTGAATGTCCTTCAAACAGAAGTGGCTTCAGCAGCACTCCCAAGCACAGCAGGATCTCAGCTACATGTTAGGAAAAGATCAGACCTACATGTTCTGTGCCTGATGAGCAGGGTGTGTGAGATGTCTGAGCTGTTGCCTCTGCTGTGTGTTGCTTACGCCATATCTTGTCCAGATATTTTATGAATTGCTGTCTGTTTTCACTTTTAAAGGTGACTGAGTTCGCGAAGGATAAACCAAAGTACAAGTTTCCCTCAAAATACAAGTCTTTGATGTACGAGTTTTTTTTGTATATACAAGTGAAATTATATACCTTTTACTGAGCTGTGACCTTGCATTTACAAGTAAAAAGAGCTATTTGCACTGTAATAATTATGCCTCCAACTTACAAACCTACAACTTACAAACTTGTGAGCAGGAGGTTACCTGTATTCCGAAACTGAGGCTGTACTGATAAATGTTCAGCGTGCTTTAATGTAGAAATGCTAAATTTGAGAAGCAACTGTTTGCCTGTGTCCATAATTATACATGCATATCATTATGAAAAGATGCTTTGTTGGACCAAGATTTCATGAGCATGACGTGTTTCGTAATACAGGTACTCATATACAAACCAATTTCTGAGATTTTTTTGGTTTTTGTGAAAGAAAATGTTGAATAAATGCTGTTTGTTTAAAATATGTCATTTAATTTGTCCCATTTTGATTATCTGAAGTTGTACTGAAAATAGTAAGACGGCAACTAATAACAGGAACTCTGCGGTTTCAGTCAGTTGTTAGTTGCTTTCCTGGGGGGCTGTTCAGTAAAAGACAGTAGGAGGAGTTCTAGGATATACTGCGTTACAGATTTTCTAGATTTTATTGGTCTTGTATTATTTTACTGTTTGTCAAAGCAAGACATTGCTGTACTGACTGGGGAAATCTAGATGAGCTCATGGGCTGTTTGTTCTCAGTATTAATTGCTTATGTTCTTGGGGTTAGAACTTGGTGTTGGTCAAAGTCCCCAGTGAGGAGCAAATGAAAAGAAAGGAAGTTGCATGACAAGTAGCTTGGCAAATGTAAAATCTTCAAGACCAGGGAAATGTGTACACAATCGAATGTACATCCCCCCACTAATAGAATATGGCATTTCAGGATCGATGTACATTTTTTAAATGGTCCAACTGAGTAAATGTTCACTGAAGAGGAGATTGATTTAGCTGTAAGAATGCTGAGAAAAGAGGGCAGTGTGACATGGACTAAAAATGACAGTGGACTGCCAATCATAGTGGGGTTAAGAAAAATTAATAATTTAAAATCATCGATTCAACTAAATATCAGTATAAGAGGCTGTGAAAGGAAAATGCAGAAGCTGGAGAGGAAGAGGCAAAATGTGCAGTGGGTGCCAGGCCTGAAGCCTGTTTTATTAATCTGCCACTTGAGTTCTATGAGCAGGCTCCCTGGTGACTGCACTATTAGCCTGAGTGTGGCAAAGAGGAAAGAGCTGTTAGGCGATGATTTATCATGGGCTCTGCTTTAATAGTACACTTATTTTATTAGCACTTGAGAAGAAGTTCTGGGAGGTTGAAATCTACACCAGGAAAATAGCCCACGTACTGTAGTGCAGCCAGATTCAGAGCCACCTGCTGGCTACATCCAAGAAAACCATTCTCAGCTGAACGAAGGAAGCCAGCACTGAAGGCACCGAACATGGAAAGTAAGGTTTGCACTTTTGTGATCGTTCACTTGGAGATCAGTCTTTATATTTTGGCTTCTTGAAATATGCACAAGATATTGCAGTGTCACTTGGAGAAAGAACTTCTGGTCTTAAAAGCTGAAATGTTCACAGTTAATTCCTATAAAATGTTAACATTTAGCAGAAATGAAATACTAATGAGATCACAGATACCATGTGTTGTTCCTGTCTGTAAGCCATACTGGGCATTCGTGTATAAAATGCTTCAGCTGCTGCCATCTGCACAAGAGCACTGCATATTTAAAAACAATTGTATTTTTTTTCAATAGGGTACTTCACTGACCATTTCTGTATATTAGTACTGTACTGTGCTGCCAGTGCCATGCAGCCTCTGCTCAAGTCAAGTAGGACTTTACTGTCACTTCTACCATGTACACAGTACACAGCAAAAGGAAAGAGCATTCCTCCAGGGCCAAGGTGCAACACAACAGAGTGCAAATAAATAAAGGACATAATGCAATATACAGGGAGTGTGAGACATGGGGGGGGGGTACAATAAATACACTAAATAAATCCACTAAATACAATAAATAAATATAAGACAGACAGCACACAGTGCAAATGAGCAGATATGAGGTTAACAGGAAATTCACAGCAACAGTGGGAAAATCAAGTTATTCGTTCATTGTCTATTACACTGTGAATACTAAAGTCAGTATTTATATAAATAAACTGCATGTGAGGGTAAATTTGTCCAGATTATTTTTTTTGGTTGTTCTCTGGCCGGAGCTCCGTTTGCTCGCAGTAGGAGCGCCGACTGTTCTCCCTGCTCAACGCGTCTGTGCGTGTCCACACTTCTCTGTGGCCAGACTGCGCGTACACCCACGAACCAGTAAGTCAGTAACCAGTAAGTCAGTCACAAGGGATCGATAACCCCCTGTGCTGTTGCGTACCTGCCGGACAAACACCTTTATTTGAACGTAACGATGTTGCTGCGTTAAAGAGAACCACGGAGCAGGAAGCGACGAACGTGCGCATGGCGCTTCTGCCTTTCCGCAAACGTTTAAGGAAAAGGAAACAGCTGGCTACTGGGCGCCATCTTACTTTTGCACATTAGTATTCTCTTTGCATTTTTAACTTTAAAATATAAAAGTGGCTCTTTCTCGTTCAGCTTCAGCAACCCGTGCCGCATTAGTGCGTACTTCGAGCTGCTGCGCGCTCCGGCCCCGCACGTCGTGTGCGTCTCTGGCAGTGACGTCACCGCGTTTCGACGTGACGGACAGCGAAACGACACGTCGTTCTGGCGTTCCGACGGTCGAAGTGCAGATTCACTGCACGGGGAAAACAAAATAAAGAAAAGAAAATAACGTCGAAGTACAGCAGCAGGGTGACTGGCACCTGTCGGGTAGGAGTTGTTTTCCGCCTTTACAGACGCACTGGATCCGTGGGGGCTTTCGAAACGTCTGCGTGATAGTGTTTTGTTTGGGGCGTTTGTCAGATTGGTGCGTTAGCATTAGCTAGGTTAGCATTAGCTAGCTTAGCATAGCAGTGTCAAACAGGCTAAAACAGGCGGCGGAAGTGCGAGGCCAGTCGCCAAGTGGCTTATAAATGATCGGTCGTCTGTGTTATTTGTTGCGTTGTCGGTTGAAGTCAGTTCGTTAGAGCGAAATGTTGCGGAAAACAGGGGAAACGCACGTAACACTTTATGGAAATACACTCGGCACACAGCCATGTTTGCTCACCAGCCCCGCGTTTTCGTTTAATCTGGGGCGGATCTCGTAGTTTCGGTACACATGTGTTCACAGCGATCTGTTTAGACATCTGGGCCCCCTGCACGTCTTTACTAACATTTTTACACAAATACAAGTGGTATTTCTTCTTTGTCTGCAACAAATACGGAAAGAACGCCCCTTGAATTGGCTGCTTTGGCAGAATAACTACATGCAGTTGCTCCGTGGGAGACAAAACATTTTGGTTACCGTTTGTTGAAGATACAATTTCCCCAACCCTTTTCCACAAAAAGAACATAATTTGTCCGCGTTCGTATTTTCTAAAATTGTTCGTAGTGGACGAATGCAACCGGTGTTTTGTCCGATGTCAGTAGAAAGCATCCAAACAGTCCGCTTTCATTCAACTCACTGGCACAGTGTTGCACCTCCGCTCCGGTGTTCGTGGCTGCTGCCGATGCTAATATTCAAAGTAAGCCTTAGCGCCCGTTACCATGGAGGCCAAAATGGATCCGGTGAAGCTTGACGTGCTGTACTGTGAAGTGGTTGCACATGAATCTGTCAACATTCAGGATTGATCTGTGGTCTGTAGATATTGCCTTTTAAGCTAGCATGTTAGTGCAGCGCAAAGTCGGTAAAAGTAGTTTCACGTTGTAATGTTTCTATTTTTTTTTCCTAGCTATATCTGAGATTTTTGCGTAAGCTCTAAGTCAGGGTGCCTCTGTATCATTTTATGTTTTTATTGCTAGTGGCTCAGGTTACAGTGGAAACAAGTTACAAGTTTACAAACAAACTTCTGGTCTCGACTAGGTCAATAGCTTTTAATCCAGTCTATATTGTAGTATCTGTACAGTGTGATTATTTTGACTTGTTAGATTATTATTTTGCTTTTGTTGAAATTACAGGAATCCTCAACTGACCGAAGACAGACTCGGTTCCAAAATGAACGTGTTTGATCGCAACATCAACTTTGATGCCCTGTTTAAATTCTCCCAAATGTAAGAATTTTGTTCTGCATCCAAATACTTCTGAACACTTTGATTCCTCTCATTAGTGCCACACAAACGTGCACCTTACAGTCCAGATGTGTTACGGACTGCAGATGATGGCGTAGTTAAGGCTGTTCAGGTTAAATGCTCAGGTTTGAATCCCTTAGTTAAAATATAACATGAACGATGAAAGCTGGAAATGCAACAAATTGCATCACTTTGACTGTTTTTACAGTCCATTCTTAATTTTCTTTAAGGGGGGTTGTCTGGAAATGGGGAAAGGCCAAGAAAATTTTAATCATAATTTAAGGGTAATATTTTTCACTACAACACTGTATAGCACTGTACTACATACTACAGTAACTCTTATAATCCAGTGCAATGAGTATGTAGTGTACCTAATAAAATTGAGCTACTACCATAAGAGAACCGTGGATACATACAGTACCAGTGAGTTATATGCAAAAAGCAGCAAATAATGCACTGATACCTACTCAAAACAGCACCCACACAGGGTGATCAGGGAGCTCTGCCTTCATAAATCTAATGCTGTAGAGAGCTGGATGGTTCATTTTTAAGACACAGTATCAAAATTGACACTTTTTATGGATTTGAAGTTATTTTCACCAACATTTTGTTAAATAATATATTTGCCCTTATAATAGGTGTTTTTGGTATTTATGATTTTTCTTCCTATTTTATCTGAAATATTTGTGTGATGATCCATAAAACCAAAATCCGTAAGATCGAAAAATCCAGTCTATATTGTAGTATAAGGAAAAAGCTGATTGTTGAAAACAGGCTCGGAATTTGAGAAAACTTCCATTTGTTTGCAAGACCTCAGCTTTTTGTAGCAAATTTCAAACTGAAGGTGTAATTTTCAGTTTGTACATCTGCAACCGGTGAAACATACAAGCAATACAAGAATATTTCAGTATCACAAATAATAGCTGGCAGACGTATAGTGAAATAGGTAGCTGATGTCCTCTCAGTAAACTGGTTTGACTGCACAGGTGTTATCTCAGTAGCTGGAACAGGTTAAAGGTGCATTCCAGTGACTTTTGCTTTTCCTTCAGCTCCCGCTCTACCCAGCAGCACTTGAAGAATGTGTACTCGAGTCTGGCCGTGTGCATGTTCGTGGCTGCGGCTGGAGCCTATGTCCACCTGGTCACTCGCCTCTTCCAGGTAAGCCTTTTGTCATCGTGGTCACAGAGGCCTAGAAAGCAGGCAAAGAGCCAATGTTTTTTTGTTTGTTTGTTTTTTTTTTTTTTTTTTAAATTTATATTTTAAGCTGTGTCCCTGGTTAGCAGTTCATGGTTGAGTTTGCTACCCATCTTAATGCTCACCCAGCTATCTTGAGCACAGGATGTGCACACAGTTCTAGAACTGACTGGAAGAGTGATACAAGCTGCTTTGCATGATGGGCCAATAGAGGAGGTTCATGTGCAGTGCTGCAAAGGCTCAGTACTGGCAGGATGATTCCTGTTGTGTTCTGGAGCAGTGGGATTCCCCATGAAATTGTTTAAATCCAAGGCATCCAAGCAAGCTAATGTACTCAAAATATTTGCACTGGCTGTTTTCAAGGGCGGCTTTGTGTCCATGCTGGCCTCGCTAGGCATGATGGCTTGGCTGGCCATGACACCGCACTGTCCTGAGACAGAAAAGAAGAGGCTGGCCATCCTTGCAGGGTTCGCTTTCTTCACAGGTAAGAAGGCACTGGCCTTGACAGTCCCAGTTCACAGTACTCCATGATGAGTAAAACTGGTGGTCCTGAATTTATTTATTTATTTTATTTTATTTTAAAACCATAACGGTGCCTCTTTCTCCCCTTTATTAGGTGTTGGTCTTGGTCCTACAATGGATTTTGTCATTGCCATTAATCCAAGGTATTTTTCCAAGCCTTTATAAAATGTAGTGATCATGGAAGTTTTGTAGCTCTACCAGCGATAAAGCAGACTTTCAGAGAATCAAGTATGAAGCTTTTAATCCTTTAATGGTCTTTGTGTCTCCGCAGCATCATTGTGACCGCCTTCTTGGGAACATCCATCATCTTTTTGTGCTTCACCCTTAGTGCTTTGTATGCCCAGCGCAGGAGCTACATCTTCTTGGGAGGTGAGTTACAAAAAGTGTGTGTGACCTGTGAGGCTTCAGGCTCCACTCGGTTACTCATTCAGGCTAGCACACATCTTTGCTGTATCTTAAACTGTGTACCAGTGTGGAAGTTTGACACTGTCCACCAGCCCTGCAAGTCCAAATGAAACACCTTGTGTTCTTCAGCAGACATGTGAATGGGTTGCTAACGGCTGTGTTCTCCGCTGTGTTAGGAACACTTATGTCTGGACTGTCCATCATGTTCCTGTTCTCTCTGGCTAATCTGTTCCTCGGATCAGTGATGCTCTTTAAGGTCAGGAAGGAAAATGGCCACTCTCCTAAAATGTTTCTGGTCTGGGCTCCGTTCGCATGTGTTTGAACATGGGTCCCGCCTTTGTCAACAGGTTCACATGTACCTGGGGCTGGTGCTGATGTGCGGATTTGTGCTCTTTGACACTCAACTCATCATTGAGAAGGCAGAGATGGGAGACAAGGATTACATCTGGTGAGATTCCTTCTCATACCGAGTATGGTTTGTTGTAAAATGCAAAGCACAGACTTTCTTTAATGTTGTGCAGTATTTTCTTTCAGCGGAGAATGAGACATTGGCCATGCTTTTGTTTCAAATGTTGGTGAAGTCATTTTATTAAGTGCCAGAGCAGGTCAGATTGCATTTAAGCACATGGGGCTGTGCCAGAATGTCCTTTTCCAGAGTCACTCCTTCTGCTCAGCGGCGGCTTGTTTCTGTTTTTAGGCACTGTGTGGACCTCTTTCTTGACTTTGTCACCATCTTCAGGAAGCTCATGGTCATTCTAGCCATGAATGAAAAGGTGAGACCACTGCATTGCTGTGCAGAAAAAGGCTGGATATTTGTGAACATAAATTGTTTGCCTATCATAGGACTTATTGGGTAATTACTGTAAAGCGACAAGAAATGTGGAAATTAAAAACAGTACTGTTGCGCTGCCCTTCCATCAGATATAAAGACTGAGAAAACTTGTTGTTTTTTTCTCTCTCTCTTTTCTCCCTTTGACAAGAAAATCTGTTTGTGTTGTACAGGACAAGAAGAAGGAGAAGAAGTAAATTGGGAACTACGCCTCTGCTCCCCCTTACCCCCAAGTCCAGTTAAAAATATAAATTTGGTAAAGAATAGTGTCTGAAAAAGGTTTTGGTGCTTAGAATCCCCACTTCTGGATGATAATTGGATTTGTGTTTAGTTGCTCATGTTTAGCATCTTCATTTTCACATCTGTAGGACTTTGGTTTTTGCGAAAGGGCTGGTAATTTGTATTCTGTAATGTTGGTATTGCATTAATAAAAACCTGTCGAGTTAGTAGAACTGCTGCCCAAACATCAGGACCCATTTTGCCAAGACCGCATTTGTGGGCCTCATTTACAAAACAGCTTTTCTCAATGGTTGGGATGTTTTGGAAACTGAGCGACAGTCTGCTGCTGTAACCGCTTTCTCCTTTGCTGGAAAAGTCACTTCTCTTTGGCAACTACACTTTCCATGGCTGCGTCTCAATCAGTTATGAAGCGAACAATTTGCATCTTTTGTAATGTAAACAGCCATGTTTATGCCAATATCAGTTTTCCTGTCTGATTGTATTTAAATTATTTTTAAACACGACTGCAGAAGAATGCTTCAGTATAAATGACCGAGTTTATGGTAGGGCACTGGCAACTGTGGCACCAGTAAGCAGGTGGCAACAAGGGTTTATTGAACAATATTGAGGTGCGCCTGCAGACCAGGTTCCATTGCTGTTTGAGAAACAGAAACTTGACCTTAGAGGAGTGACTCGTCCACAGCTTAACCCTCTGTGAAGTTTCGACTCTTGAGTTAAACCAATCCGGCCTCCCCTTGTAGCTGTTTGGCAAAACCACTACTTTGTATGAGGCTTGTGATCACTTTCTTGGTACGTTGTTGGATAGAGAGTGGCCGCGTTGTTAGCTGTGCTGTTGAGATGGCCGTGTGTAACTAGTGGACTCGCTTCAGTGTGTGAAGTGTATTTTATTTAACGGAACACCCCCCCCCCCCTCCATTTTCACCATATCGAACGAGGGCACACGGTCTGTGTAGTTGCCTTCATCTAACTCTTCGAAGGTCCCCCTGTTCCTTCATCTGGTAAGTTCAAATCCACCCGAATGGACTGTGCTGCAGCAGAGGCTGGGCAGGTGTGATAACATTTTTTGGTGAGGTGGGTGGGAGGTTAGGGGTTTGTTCTGCTCCTGCCCTTAGCGTTTTAGTGAGATGTAGAACAAAAGCAAGACCGCAGCAGGTCCGTAGGAGAGCGCCGAGATTCCGGAATTGCAGCCAGCCCAGGGTCCCCCGGTTTTGAGTTTTAGTCTCATTCGTACTGCTGCTACCATTCGGTAGTCACGGAAATCATCACAGCCTGGGCGAGATTGTCCTTCTGCTCCTGCTGCAAGCATCACTAGTGAAGGTTTGTTTCTCTATGCTAACACCAGGGCCAGAGTCTCCTGACAGTGTATTTGAGGAGAATGCGCTCAACTAGTATCCTCGATCTCTCTTTTTTGCTTATGCAGTCTTTTTTTTTTTTCTTTTTCTCAAGTGCCAATTGTATAGCCAAACTAAACTTTTTGCTTTATCTGGAAGATTGATAAACTGTTGAGACTGTGAAGTTAATTTTCTCCCTGTTCCAGAGATTGTTGTAATTTTGCTGAGCTAACGTAACAGGAAAATTTTGTTAAAATAAACTCTGTTAATTCAACACCTTGAGTTTGTGCTGCCTGAAAACGTACGTGCACCAAAAAAACAGAACTTCTGGATGGACGGCTTCACTTTAGGGATCAGTTTTAGGAATGAAGTTGAGCGTTGCTTGCGTCACCGTTGGTGGAAAGAATATAATTTATTGCAAACATCTAAGAATTAATTTCATTGCATGCATGACCGCAGATTATTCACAATAAATTCAGTTAAATAAGAGTAATCTCACTTAAGTACATGGTTTGCTTGACAATATGAAGCAAAGCTAATGAATTGCTCATAGGCAGGGCACAACTCCGAAATATCAGACATCAGCGTTTCCCCTAGCTGGACTTGTGTAAGACTGGAACATGCATCTGACATCCAGGCAAGCTGGGGCAAGGCGACACCCATTGGGTGCAGCAGTAGGCAGGAGTTTCCCAGTTTCCCCCAAATTCACTGAGCAGCCGTGCGGCGTGGGGGCTGGCGCTTGAGACACGTGCACCCTGTTGTTAGGTTGAATACGCCGGGCACCAGGTAGTAGTGCCGCGTGTTGCCGGGGCAGGGTCTTCTGTACAGCACATCCATCGTGTACGTGATGGCGAACTTGCGACCTTGTACGCAGTCTGAACATCGGGCCGTCCAAATGGTCTGTGGAATTCTGTCAGCATCTGTGTCACTACTGAGACAAAGAAGCAGCACTTTAGCAGATCCCAGTCAAAGTACAACTTGAAATATGAACTGGCTAAACAAGTTCATTTCCAAACAAGCAGAGGAGAAAGAAAAAAGAAAAGAAAAAAAGACTAAACCGGTTCCAATGACCAAAGATACGCTGAAGTGTGTGACATATGACAGAATTATCGTGAAGAATTAACCAAGCCTGTACTACTCACATGTAACTCCATGGGGCCAGGGATCGGTTTGCAATAGCAACAGTGTGGCTGTCGGGGGGTTTGGTGAACGACATTGTGTACGGTATCCAGCTTGCGGTGTTCCGGTCGCAGCGCTGGCTGCAAGTGAAGCAGCACGTTTGTGACCACACGCACGCAGGAGCCATCACCAGCAAACTCTGTGCACAGGAAACAAAACAGCACCGCGTTACATTACCTTCCCCAACAGAACAAACATCCGCGTCTGGTTGACACCCCCCCTTCCGTAGGGACGCATCGGCCGGCTGTCATTTGCTCGCAGCTTCTCGCTTCTATGTGGAATTCAGTAATTTGCTCAGAGCCTTTTTTTTTCTTGTGCAAAGGGCTGTCGCAGCTCAAAACGTCAAACGGTATCTGAATGAGACGTCGGCATAGAACTCACCAGGAAAGCAGAGAAATTCATCCTGTGCTTGTTTGTCCTCCAGGGATCTTGGCAGCCGAGAAGGTTTCCTTTGGTCTGCATCTTCCTTTCTTGACACAATTTAAAGGCCCTGACTGTGACATCACTCATTGTATTTTAAGTTACTACCCATCTTAATCACCACTATTTGCATGAAGTGCAAGCCGGTCTGTTAACATGCAACAAGTGTGGGCCCTGCCTGTTGCGGAGTTGTGAGAAGTACAGATCTGGTGGGCAGGATGACCCTGGCAAAGGCCTCCCCCGTGGTGTTGCTCATGCCAAACTTTTACAGCCCCTATTTCCCTACCTATCTACCACCACCTTCAGTCCTTCCACGCTGGCTACGTAAAGGTCATTCTTGTCATCAAAATGACGGACATCCCTCGACGGCCGAACGCGTGGCTTTGAAAACCGGTTCCCCCAATTCCACCCCGCATGCAAGTGACAAAACTTGAGCAAAAAAGACGCTGACCATCATCACAAATCACAAGCTCATTTCCTAGAGATAAAATTGTGACAAAGGGAAGAAGAACAGGAAGCAGTTCAATGTGCAGCAAAATTCTCACATTTCTTACTAAAACTTCCTCTTAATTGCACTACATTTCACTTGGCTAAGTAATACTACTAATATTTTCTGACCGCCCCGAGTTAACACGGCACTGCCGGGGAAAAAAAAAAAAAAAACGACCGTTGCATTGTGTACCTACCTGTGGTCACCGGCAAAGCTGTTACTTTGGAGAACTGTACTGCGAAACAAGAAGACAAATGAAAATCTGAGGCGTGTAATAATAAAGCATAATACAGGGCCACTGGATTTGTACTTGGCTTTGCATCGTGCAGGGATATCTCCATGGCAAACCACAGAATTGTATTTGTCAACAGAAACTTAGTTTACATAAAAATTTCCCAATGTTTCCTTGTTTATGTTGTGTGCACATACAACCAGCAAGGTAAACCGCCCATACTGTAAGTGGGAAAGGCCCCACGGCCATTGATTTGGGGTCAGCGGTGAGCTCGGTACACAAACCGCATGCAGATATGAGTCACGCTTTTTACATACAGTGTGGTGTGCAAAGCTCTCAAACAAGGCGGCTGGGTCATTCGCTCCTTTGTGAGCCACTGTAATTCCCTCCTCGAATGCGTAATGTCAGAGGGCAATCCCAGGAAGGCGGGCTAATAGCGCAGGCCAAATCCCTGCATACCGGGAACACCCAAGCCTTTGTTACAGAATCTTTATCGCGTCGGTGAACGCTCACCTCGAGCGGCCCGGCATCAGTTTTTCCCAAATGGAACACCTTCCATTTTCCACACATCTCTGCACACGCTTACGTTCCTATCCTGTGAGGAAATGAAACAAACACCCCCACGAGGTGACAGCGGCTGTCGGAGACACAGGAAGGGTTCCGTTCCTGCTTACGTGCCAAGGACCGCTGTTTACATGGCACCGAGAGCAGCGAGTCTGCCCCCAGATTAATATTATTGCATTAATAAGGGCAAATAATATTCTCTATTGTATGAAACAACTTTTGGTGCAACAGCTTTCATTGAAAACATCCGCATTGTAACTATAGACACATTTTCACCACCAGTTACCGACTGATCCGCTTATGCCACGGAACCAAGAACAGAACAAGCAAAAGTTTATTTATTATTATTTTTTTAAATGTGATGCAGTCAACTCGATGATAGGAACCGATAAAGATATCAAATTTAGAGGCGATAAACAGCTCTACTAATTCAGGGCAGAAAAACGATGGCGGTGATGTCCCTGCACAGCCATCTGAATATCTGATCAAATGGTGGCCTGCAGCCTTCTTCCTTTTACTTCCGTGGTGCCGCTAAGCATGGCAGCTACCTCAAAAGACAGAAATATACATTAGAAAAGGGGAAAACTGAATATTATGTCATTTCCCTGCCAGCGAAGCGTGTCGAATGCTGCCCTGTGAAATCACAAACATTGCAAAGTGACACAAAAAAGCCCCACTCTCACTCGGTTTCCTTAACCGCTCGTCCTGCTCGGGGCAACGGCCACCTCCCAGAATCACGGGGTGCCAGGCTGCGCAACACTGGAAGGAACACCAGACCATCAGAGACAAATAATAGCCACAAAGTCATCAAAATTAAATATCGATTGCTTTTTCTTTCCTTTGGCGAACAAAACTTGCTGTCGTACATTAAACTGTTACTAACACATTACCTTTATTTAAATTACACTTACTGAGATTTTTCCGGTTTTACTGTATGGTAAATTTTACTGTACCGGTTGAGAATCAGTACCTTGTTTAAACAGGAGTTGGGACTCGATGGAGTTCTTTCACGTACGGTAAGGGGCAGCAGCTGGACCCACTCCGCCAACTGCTACGTTCCTACATAAATCCTTACACATTAGGATTTTTTTAGGGCTTGTCTGCAGAAAATAAATAAATAAATAAATAAATAATAATAATGCGGCAAATATGCCACACTTTTTATACCAGTATTTACATTTTTTGCTGAGCTGGCATCCACTTTTCCACAAAGTTCCTGCGTGGCATTTGAGCACATTTGTTTTACACATTATGTTCAACCGCAAGGATGAGATAAGGAAGCGATACGGTTATCCAGTATAGACACCAGCTTTTGGCTGGAAACAAAACTGTCCCCAAATTAATATCATCGCATTAATAAGAGTATATTACATTTGATAATATTGTATGAAACAACTTTTGGTGCAAAAACTTTCATTCGCTGGCATGACAATTCATTGAAATTATCCACATTATTATTATAGATATTTTTTTCTAGCAGTTACCATCGCAAAGCGGACCGATCTGCCGACACCACACCCGATTTATTTACATCTCCACATTTGAGTTGCTAACAATATTGCTATTGTAAAACACCCCCCCCCCCCCATTTCATTACGCATCCCCCAGTAAATGAGTGATCAGGCAGCCAAGTCATCTACTGTTATATTTAGATTATAACCAATATGCAACATGGAAAAACAGAAGTTAAAACTATTTGTTATACAGTGAGGTGGTTTCCCTATAGAAGGCACGAATTCTGTTGCTTTCAAATAAATATTAATAACTCACTAAGGTTACCGTCACCCAACTCAATAATGTGAGTTACTGTCCAATGAGCCAAAGGCAGCCACACCTCAGTCATACGCTTACAGTGAAGATGAACAGTGGCTTTGAGAGGCGATGGAAAAACGCTCAACTGCCCTCCTATTATGAACCCCTGAAATAAAGCACTGCACAACCAGTGCGGACCCGGCTGAAAAACCCACCTCTTCATATTCATTTTAAATCGCCTCAACATAAATTCCTCTGCACAACAGCTCCTTTATTTGGCAAATACAGAGACGCTGCAACTGTGCACCAAGAACAAATGGATTTTGTCTGTACATTTAAAAATAATAATTATAAAATACATATGCAAAACTATAGATAAACAGCAACATTCACATATCAAAACAATAATAAAAAAGAAAAAGAAGCATTAATTTAAATATAACATCTACGAATTAAAAGAACAAAAAAAATAAAATTTAAAAAATATTAAAAACAGTTGGAACAGCTGACTGGATAAACAGCATCCGCTTCGTAGGGGAGGCCGTCTAAAGCAGATGTTTGACAGCAGATTTATTTATTTTTTTTAAATTTTTTTATTCTCTGTCTTGGTGTCATCTTTGTCGGTGAAGATCAAACATGGGTCAGCGGTGACCCTCACAAGCGGGATACCAGCGAGAATTGTGGGCTCAGTGTGACAGCAGTCTGGTGGGCTGACTGCACGAATGCTGGCGGAAGAGTACGTCTGCGAGTCGGTTTGGTCCATCTGTGATGTCTGTCTTTCTGGAAGACCAATAGAAATATCTTTTCCCAGTTAATCATTGTGTCATTCCATCCCGCTGACTGGGACTGCGGGTCAGCGGGCGGTCCACTTCCGATTTCGCCTGTTTCGCTGCATGTCGGACCCTGAGGAAAGGTGTGCAAGTGCTGAGCCGGGCTCCCAGATGAACCTACGGGCGCCGACAGCTCGCCAACTGTTCACGCATCAGAAGAAGCGTCAGAAACAAGGGACTGTTCCTGTAAGTACGTACAGTCAAGGTGATCCCTGTCTGCCTCTTCCAGCATCTGTCCATCACTGCTGGCTGCCACTGGAGGAGCTGCCACCGTACAGCGAGTCTCTGTGAGACCCCGAGGTCTCCGGGGCATGGAGGACGGCAGAGGGAGAGGATTTCTTCTGACCTCCTCTTTCACAAAAACCAGATCTGCCTCCCTGCCCAAATTCCTGGGGGCTTTGCTTCCCTGCCAGAAGCTGCAACCCAATGGGGAGCCACTGGCTGACTGGGTGGCTCAGCAGGATGACAGACCGAGGGGCTGCATGGCACCGAAATCTTAGGAGAGGGAGGAGTGCAAAATTTTCAGTATGCATTTCGACCTTCGCGCTCGATGCTGTTAATAATTAAAGGATGCCGAGGACTTGACGGGTTTAAGTTGGCGACGGTAAAAAAAAGCAGTCAGACAATGCCGAACAGTATGACAGAGCATTTAAAAAGCTGTCATTTGTGTTTCCCTTCAGTGTTTGAGAGGAAAGGAGCAGCCACACCGCTCAGATGTCAGTGTGCTTCGCATCTCACATACTGTGCTTGTTTCGTACCACAGGAACCTGGGAAAATAAGGATAGTGCAGTGACACGTTCTAAGCAGCGGGTACCGTGCACATCTGCCCGGAGGGTCGTCTGCTGGATTTCGGCTCCACCTCCTCTCTCGTGGCCAAGTACACCTCGGCCGGGCCTGCAGGGGCTTCGTTTGGTTTTGGAAAAAGTCCGGTTCTTGGAGGGTGGACAGGACGCGTGTGTGTGCCAAGGGGCTTTTCTTCATGTGCGCGGGAAGCAGGTCTGACCGATGCCCTCCGACTACAGCAACGTAGCCTTGCGGTTTGCTCACGATGCAAGTTGTGCCGCGCCGTTTTAAATGCAGAAAGGAAACTTAAAAGCTCAATTACCTCGAACAGCAACACTGTTTGCGTCAGCCAGCACTTCAGAGTACTTGGAGAAAACCAGGTTTAATCGCCAGCAAATAGAACCTGCTGGGCGTTATGTAAGGCAGCTTCATTCTGTCGAAAAACTCAACGGACGTTAGCTGGGACGCAGAGGCAACGGTTGTGTGCTGTCTCTACCTCCTTGGATGGCGCCAGAAAGGGCCGTAGTGGAGCCTTTTCCCTGTAGAGCGGAGCTGTAGAGAGCGGATGCGTCCTGCCCCTTGTCCTTTGGTGGACTCTCTTCCAGGGAGGACAGTTCCCTTTCCAGGGTGCGGGCCTTGCGTGGAACCTTCGTCCCAGGTTCGGGCTTCCAGCGGGAAACAAAACTGTCGCGTTCCCCCCGGACCTTGACTTTGGGGATACTTTTTCCAATGGCGCTCCCAGTATAATCCGGCAGAGGGAAGGTGCCGATGCCACTGTCGAGGGTGTGCGTGGAAGCGCCTGAGCCTACAGGAAAACAGCACTTCCGTTTATCCACTTGTTCGCATCCTATATGCACTGCTGCATGCTTTTTCACCTGCGCTGGCCAGGTGCTGTGTATCCCACCTGACCCGGGCCCGCCTTTCTTCAGTTAGCACACGCAGTTTTAACGCTTTTAAATTAGGCTGATCAAACTATTAAATAAAACCAATGCAATTTGTTTTGCACAACCACACCGTTCACAGGTCGCCCCCAGTCGACACATCAAAATAAAAGTTCATTCCATCAGTTACTGTGCTGAGGATATGCAAGGCCTGGGTTAGAACAAGAACATCCTGAGTAGAATGTATATCCACACAGTAACGGATTTCCCAGTCTATATTAATAAATTATACACCAGGAAATAAATTAATATGAGATTTTGCTAATTAAACATTACACTTACATTTTAAAAGCTGTACTGAGTTTCTAGGTGGCTCAGCCCCAAAGGCAGCAGATCTCAAATCAAACACAGTGACTGTGGTCTTACCTGCAAAGTGCTGAGAACTGATGGACTCAGCCAAGCTCTCTTCTGATGTGATATCCTTCCTGACAAGACGTGCACTCTAAACATAAAGGAATCGACTATTATTGCAAGTTTTTAGATGATCTGTGCTCAGTCATTCACCATCAGCAGCCATCTATACGCGAACGGGAACGTTCCTGGCTACGGCGCACCTTCTCCATCTCTTCGCTGCTCTTTGTGTGACTGATAATGCCGTTCCTGTGGTGGCTGAAGATGGGACGGGACTTCTTGGAGTCAAAGGAGAGACGTCGATGTGCTAAACCGAAGCCGGTGGTATCCTTTTCGTCCACCCTGGAAGTATTCATGAGACAGTACAACGGGTCATTTTGTACAGATTTTCCCTTTTCTCCAAAAAGCAGCGCCAGCATAACCGACACACAAAATCTGACTGGCTAGGTAGACAAAAAATATTTTTTTCTTACCTGTTTAACAGTTGCTGCATGAAGTTATCGGAGGCCACTCCTCTGTACATTAATGACAGCTGTCCCTGAGTCTGGTCCATCACCACCTCGCAAGAATGTCCTCTGCCAGGTCGATCCAGCGCCACCCCGTTCACAAAGGCTCGCTCCTCCTCCAGAGCCCGGCGCAAGTCCTCCGCCTTTGCCATGAGCTTTGAGATGTTCAGGCTCTCCACCTCAAGCTTTTTCTTGGTGTCAGATTTAGGGTCCTTTCCAACAGAAGACATATTGAGCCTCCACTCTTTCTTATCATCTTTGGGTTTGGCCATTTCTGGCTTGCGGCTAAGAGCTGGCAGCTTGCTCTTCCTGAGCCCGAACCAGCTGGCGATACCATTGGATGCCTTCTGCTTTACCTCAGTTGCTTGGCCCCGGTCTTGCTCTTGCAGCTTTAGCATGTTTTCTTCAATACCTTTCATGACTTTCTGCTCGATAGCTGATCGAGACCCAGGAACATATGGTCTCTTCTCCTCGGTAACATCCAATGGCCTAGGTGGGGGCGGTGGCAGACTCTCGGCACAGACTATCTTTTTCTTGCCAGCAGTAAGCTTGTTTCTGTCTTCTGACCTGGACGGATGCCTGTGTGCAGCGCTTCGGTCTTCAAGGACAAGTTTGGCCCCCCTGGGGTAGGAGGAGGCCTGGCCTGGCTTGGAGGGAGACTTCGATAGGACCTTAGAGGGGCTGCTCTGAGGGCAAGGGGCAGATTTGGCATTCTGAGGGACACTGGGGGAAGCCGTGCATTTCATGTAGTTACGCAGAACCTGTGGGGGATCAGGGTTAGAAGTTGACATGACAGCCTTTATCTTGGAGCCCTCTGCCTTTGCTATGTAAACACGGGAGAAGGTCTCGAGCTCTGCCTTGGTCACTGAAGAGTTTGGTGGCAAGGATTTTGCTCCTGGTTCATAAGGCAAACAAGGCCCTGGAAATTTCAAAGCATAACTACTGATATTAGTCCTAGGGTAAGATTTTCCATCAAGGGAACCTGTATATTTTGTGTGTTTATGTTCCGCTGGAGTGTGGTCACCTTGCCTCTCTGTAGTTCTGCTTTTTTCACTACTGCTGTGTGCAGTGCCTTTCCCGTCACTGCTCGGTGCATCTCGCTCTTCTACAAGCTGAAGGCCCACTTGTAGGTCCTCTGCACTCTTCAGTTTGCCGAGGGCAGCTAGGCGCTCCTTGAAAGGAAGATGGCTGGAATCCCCGGAGGGTTTCCCAGCTGTTTGTTTCTTGGGAAAAGAAGGAGCACTATCTTTCTTAGCACTGTCTATGGCCTGAGGAGCAGGGTCTGGGCCACTTTTTTCTTTTACGCCCGAGTAAATGCAACTGTTCTGGGCTTTGTGAGGGCCAGATGTGTTGGGCAGGCTGTGATGGTTGTGTACCTGGTACCAAACTGTGCTTTCCGTGTATTGGCCCGATGATTCTGGAGCAGGCAAAGAAGTTGAAAGGTTGGATATGTTCTCGTAGTGGGGAACCTTCTGGGAGGCCTTTTGTGGCTGCGATATGAGCGTAAGCTTGGCACTACGGCTGGCTTTGGGTGCCGAGTGACTATTGAACACACAGTCTTTAGCCACCGACAAGCATGAGTCCTCAGCCTTGGGTGGTGAAGTTGGCGCTGAATGCGTACCAGGGTAGCTGACCGTTTTGGAGGCTGATGGTTGTCTCTGCTTCTCTCTTTCTGTTGTGGTGGCTTTCCGGGCCATGGCTGGAGAATGATAAACCTCGTAGTTATTGTTGCGGCAGGGAATTTTGGAGTTACGGGTTAGCTGAGGACTGAGTCGAAGCGAGCTGGCTGCTTGCGTCCGCTCTCCAGCCGAGGGGATTTTTAGAAACCTGAGCAGCTTGGATGGGGAAGAAACAGGGGAGGTCTTGGTATCGCTAAGGCATGAAGGAGATGAGGGGTTGAGTGCAAGACTGGCTTTTTCAGGGGAAGGCTCTGGAACAAGGCTACTTGCATCAGACATTGGAGCCAGACAATAAGACGCAACAGCCACATTTTTGGGACTTGGATCTTCGTTAGATGAGGGGTACGGCCCATTGCAGATCTGGGGCCTGGCCTCCTGCTCACAGTAAGCAATCTGGGGATGGTCTGTCATCCCAGGAGCTGGCATGTTTGAGGTAGCTGTATACAAGGTGTTTTTCACATTTTCTGCTTCACTGGTCACCGTGAAGTAGTGCTCCTCAGCTTTAATAACTTCCCCTGTAGTGAGACTCTGCACGGGCATAAGGCTCATCTGCTTCAAGTTCTCTTCCATGGGCAAAGAATCTATCTCTTCCAGCGGTGCTACACACTGTGTGGAAGCTGCTGTGCTAGAGTGCTCGTCACAGTATTTATCATGGGAGATTCCACCTTGAAGCTCCTCCAACTGGTCACGGGTAGGACCGTTCTGAGCAAAGTCTGTTATCACAGAGCAGAGGTAAGCGTCTTCACCAGCTCGCTCTGACTGTTTACTAGATTTGCCATTTCTGTCATCAACAGGAAAACTAGAGTCCTCCACTGATGCACTGTGAATGCAGAATTTGCTTGTACTGTCAGTGAGAGCAATGGCAGTTTGTAAGTCTGTGGTCTCTGATGAAGTCCCAGGGGCTTCTGGCCATGCAAGTACATGGGATTTTTGTACTTTTCTTGGTTGTGAGGTTGTGCCACCTTGGTTTAATTTAGACAGATTCTTCTGGGAGAGCATCAGGCAAGGCTGACACTTGTCATGTTCTAGACTGTGGTCCTCATCATTCATCAACCCCTGCACATCAGACTCTGAGTGTGACTGACAGCTTTGTGCCTGGGGCACAGAGGGCACCTCAGCTGAGACCAAAGGTGGACCAAACTGGCAACATGATGGAAGGCCTGAGGTGGGTTGGAACTTTAAAGGGTCTGTCTCCTCCAGCCGGCGCAAGACCTCCAAGATGTGGGCTTTCTTCTTAAAGAAAGGAGAAAGGGCCTCCATAGAAATGACAGGGCCTCGGGTACCTGGCATGCTGTCTCTTGTGCGTTCCACATCGTTCTGCAAGACAGTCAAGTAAAGAGTAAATATACAAAAAATCTGAATTCCTTCTGAAAGCTCAAGACAACTTCTTTTCAATGTGTATGATACATATTTATAGTAGAAATCAACCTGCAGGAGATAAACTGCAGGCATGCTTTTGTTTGGTGTCAATAACTGCTTATCCAGGCTGGGTCTTAGCAGTTCAAGAGTCTATTCCAAACAAACAGGACACCGTGCTAGGGTACAGCCTGGGCAGAACGCCAGCCCACTGCAGGGTACCCACATACATTCATTCACATGGTGAGCAATTCAGGCTTACCAGGTACCCGAAACACATGTCGTTGGACCGTCGAAGGACACTAGCGCCCAGACGAAACCCACACAAGCACTGGGAAAACTTGAAACTCCCAAAACCATCACTGGGACTCAGAAAGTGTACGTTTTTTGTTAGCCCTAATTTTAATGCATCTCACACCATAGGGACACATGGATTGAGGGATTAAGGTGCTTTGAAATGGAAAACTGAATATTGCCGTTTTCAAAGTACTTAATTGAACTAATAAGTATGATTTTTACACTAACAACGGTTTGTGACAGCCGAACAGGTGCTCTTTTTGACTTGGCCAAATGCCCCAACACGTTCTATGAACAGGACACATCCGGGAAGATGAACACACTGTGCAGAGCTGCCCATTTTTTAATGCAGCCAGTTGAAAAATTGCAAACACATGGGGGGGGGGGACTAATTTTATTTTCTGTTTTTTGTCACGTTTGCCAATGAATGTCATTAGATCAACAGAACACTAATATAGGATACAGGAAGTCCATGTAAATAGCACAGACAAATAATGCTTTTGGATTAAGGAAATTTGGCCCATTTTGGCATTCAAAACACATTTAGTTCATCAACGTTTTTGCTTTTTCAGACATTTATTGCCTTTTTCGGGACAAAATCCAGTTTGGGTCAGGTCACTATGCTATTCCATGACTTTAATTTTTTATCCAGCCTTTCTGATGCTAACTTGCTTATATATTTGGGATCAATGTCCCTTTCAGCAGATTTCACTGTTTGTTCAATGACACCAATTCATACCCGAGGTCTCAAAACAACCCCAGACCACTGCACAAAACCAGCAAGCTTGAATATTAGGGCAAAATTCCTTGTTTAATTTTCACCAGACACAACAGGGCCATTGTCCATACAAGTTTTTATCTAACTTGACTAAATTTTACTTGTGAAAAAAATTCTGGCAGGACAGCCACTCCTTCAGTACCACTGTTTCAAATATTTCATTCCATGAGTCTGGTCTTGTAATACTGGTTTGCCATCAGAAGTCTTCAGGAGTTTGTTTTAAGTGCCCGTCTAAGAACCTGTGCTTCGCCAACTTGTGTGTTGATGGTAATGGTAAACATACAGTATATATGGTAAATTTAAATGCATATTCTAAGTGCTAACCAAAATTAGACCGTATTGTTTACCAGTATTCAAAGAATTCTGAGAGATGAGCCTAAATACCTCCTTAACTAGAGGGATTTACCTGAAAGGGAATTACGTTTTTTGCACCTGATGGTTGCATATGTTCTTACTTTTGCACCAAACAGTTGTAACAAGAACAATATGGACATCATTTTGCCTCTCTCGGATTTGCTATTTATACTCTATCTATACAACTAACAAAAGATATGAATCAATGATTTAAAAAAAAAAAAAAAAGTAAAAAGAAATTTACAAAGAGTGGAAAGTCTTTTTTCAGGTCATTACATATAATTTCCACAGATTCTGAGTATAGGTGAAAGCTCTGAATGAAAAGAAAACCAGTGTTTGTCCTATGAAAAAATACATCGGGTGTTCTTGCTAACAGTGTAACATCACCAAAAAAAATTTTTAAATCTTAATTCTGACAGTTGCAAGTGCGTGTGCAGTTATGCAAACATAGCCATGTCAGCTTCAAATAGTGCAGAAAATTTGTGGCACCCCTAAATAACACTAAACTCTTTGGTGCAGCAAGCCTTGGTTCACTCTGTGCGGCTACAAGTTACTGCAGCACTGATTTATTGTCCATTTCATTGCTTCACCGAAAGCAGATAATTCTGTGTAAAGCCTGGTCACCATTCAGTCAATTCAACTAATGTCCTGCTGGGAAAGGAAGATAAACAAATAATGAACAGAAATATAGTTGCAGGGGTTTGGGAAACGCTGCTCTCTCAGGGTCCACAGATAAAAACACAAGGTTCTCTTCATGTGGACCCAGAAGGAACAAGACAGCTTGAGGAAAGAAGGAATTTGATGAAAAAGCTACACTCACTCAGATGCTCCTCTAACTGTCCATTTACCGAGATCAATCTGCAAATAGCAAGGTGGATTTTTTCCATCCGGCCTTTAAAATGACTCTCATTGTATTTCAAAGCTTTGCCGATAACCAGAAATGTTATTGTGCAGGGTTGTAGCACAGAGCTGCTTGGGTGTAGGTCTGAATCCATCTCAGTCAGCATGGATTTGTATGCGCTCCCTGAATCTGCATCTATTTCTTCAAGTTTCTCTGGCGCTGGCTAACACAAACAGTCCAAAAACACGCATTTTGGGTTCATTTATGACTTAATTGCAAGTAGTGCGCAATTGTGAGTGAATATGTGTTTGTGTATGGCTGCACTGTAATGGGTTGGCATCGTAACCAGGGTGTAGAACTCCAAGCTTAGCACCCAGTGACTCCAGGATAGGCTTGGGACCATTGCAACCGTGACAAGGACAACCAGATCAAAAATGTGAACGTGTTATTAAAACAAAAGATTCCAAGAAATTCTGTTGCCACAACACATTCTTTCAGTAAATGTGTTATGAGAGGGTCTTCATACTAAAAAAAAATACAAAATAAGTCCACAATAAACATAAAAACCTGGCAGGCATTATAGGTATAGGGAAGACACCAGAGGATGAGCGTGACTAAATTTGTTTTGAGGTGATAAGTAGGAAAAATTACATGGCAGATTACTGTACCTAGTGGAGCTATGATAAAAAAATGTGGAGGTAGATGTAAGTTTGCTCATTTTGTTATGTACATATGCCACAATGAAGGAAATTCATAAATTTCCAAAAGGTGTTACATCACCACCTTGGCCTGAGTTTCACTCTGGGACTCGAAGAGCTTGTCAGGGTCAGTGAGTAGAGATTCAGAGCAGTGTTCCTGGGGGGGTCCACACAACATCTACAACAACAAAGAAAGCAGAGCTGTGTTACACTGCAGCCAGAAAAGGAGCGTGATCGCTAACAGAAACTGAAAAAGGCACTCACAGCGAACATGGCCTACAGAGGTTATTGCACAAGGCAGAATGACAGAGTGGGAAGTACAGCAGTATTCTTTTTTCCCTGGATAACACATGCACCGCTGCCTTTAAGTCACAGCAGAAATCTCTACGGAGTGACAGCCATCATCCAATTCTACGAATGCAAAGAGCACTGCCAGTTATTTTAAATGAGCATCGGCTATGGAACAAATCGACAACAATAACACCGCCAACAACCAGGAGCTGTGCCACTCAAACCTGCTGGATGGGGATGGCCTGGCTGTGGAGTTTCTGATGGAAGAGCTCAGTCAGGGCCCTGTTCTGCCTCTCCAGGTCAAATACTCGCATCTTCAGCTTGATGCACTCCTCTCGCAGATCCTGAGAGATACAAACACGCTTGCTTTTTAGCCCAGAAGTCTCTCCTGTTCATTTCAAATGCGGGATCTAAACCTGTCCCACACCACAGAGGTTTTGTCTTTTTGAAGTCTAGGATGCCGGGAATGAGGCTTTCCTAATCTAGACCCGTTGGACACCTTACCTTCTGATTAAGTAGAGCTTGAACCACATGGTTGGCCACCTAGAAACCAAGCAAAGAAATCAGTTCGATTTATGTCGGATTCACTCACGTGAGCCAGTAGTAATGACCAAAATCACGTACATTTTCTTAGTCTAAAATTCAAATTGTGCTGACAACTCACCTCATCCAGGCACCGTTCGTACGCCTCTCTTTGACTTTCATTTGCAAGAGCGAGTGCCGAGTTCTCTGCCTGCACCATGGAGCCAAAGGCAGTTGGCAACGAGGGGGGGGGGGGGGGGAAATAAAAGGCAGAAATATTTTAATATTTTGTTTAATATTTTTAATATTTTTGTTCAGTTGTTGCTTCAATGTACGAAACAAGTTTATTATATTTTTGAGCAGCATTAGGTCACAGGAACATACAGTCAGAGACAGAACACCAAGAGCATGGACATCCACCTACAAAGAGCAGGGGCTGAGGGCCAGATGCTAACACTGTCACAGGTACGATCATACAGCGCTGCCTAAAAGGTTCCACAAGGGTGTCCATACAATCCAAAACTGCTTTGAATTATCAGAAAATTAACATTTTATTTGCATGTGTGGACAACCACACATTTAGAGGGAACTTCAAATGTAGGCCAACAAATTAAAAAGCATTTGGTTGCAAAGTATGTCAGCATCAACAACTGACACTCGACTTCCTCAAAAAGACAATTCTGGTAAAGGTTCTGTTCCCTAAAACAGAAGGGGACAAATCAAACTTGATATTAAAGGTCTTTTGAATGGTTGTGTGAACTCCCTTCGAGTAAGCTTGCATCACGTCACATTCCCAAAATAGATGTGTCAAAGTACTCGGAGCTGTTTTATATTTAAAACACAACTACGTTGGCCCTGATGCACCAAAACAAGTTTATTTTGAGCAGAAAACAAAATGATTGAATGTTCAACTTGCCCGAGAGCTCTAACTGAAATACAGAAGAGGCAACTTCATCCCTTATGCCAGATGGCATGATTGTCAATAATACAAATGTGGGAAAAACACAAGTATGTGCACATTTTCAGATTCAGTGATGAATGAAATTGGTTAAAACTACTCCAGTTATCTTTGAAAATTAATCTTGAACATCTCTGGGGCAGAAGAGTCTGAAGAGTAATTGGTCTTCATTGTCACACAGTTCGCTTTCTGAAGATGCACGCGTGCTTAGGAGCCTTCAACACTCTGCTCATTGTCACACCAGTGATTCAGTCCAGGTTGAAGTCTTTGGATGCTTTTCAGCGCACACTTGGACGAAAAGATCATTAGCGCACATTTCCAGCCATTATGCATTTCTGGCGTGCGACAAGGAACAATGGACTATCGAGCGTTGCAGGAAAACTGTACACCATCAACTCAGAGTACAAAGGGACTGAAGAAGAAATGTGAAAAGCTGGCGTGCTGCATGGTGAGACACTCTTACTGGTGTGTGGGAGTTCTCCCGCTCAGGTTGTAGCCGACTCACCTCCAGTTCCTTGAGTCTCTCCAGCAGCTCCCTTGTGCTCTCACCCTCCTCCAGGTACGGCTCAACATCGCCCTCTTCTGTCTCAAAGGCCTCATCACATACGCTGGCCTCGGCCTCCTCAGACATCATCAGCTAAGGAAAAAGATGAATATTTTCACGACACCTTAGTGACAGCACATTCCTCCAGCCACAATACTGTGACAAATAATCAGGTGTCCTGAATACATTTTCTTAATTCTTAAAGGTTACAAACAACTTGATGGACCACTGCCAGTCAGACTACTCATGCCAGAGACTCCAACAGTACCTTATAAATTGTTAAATGTAATCTAAACATACAAAAATGATGTATGCATTTTGAACGTGCAAACCATCTATCGTATAACTAAAGCAAATATACGGACAAATTCTAATTCATTGTCACACGTGACATTCTGGTGCGTACAGTTCCAGAGCCTCTTACATCCATAAGTAAGATACGGATTTAGGAACAAAAAATGGAATTAATTATGGGCAAATAAACCCACTGCCAAATTCATCTCCACAGCATTTAAAAGAACGGTTTGCAGAAACCGCAAGTAAATAATAAACAAAAATGGAGGCCTCCAACTTGGCTTCGTTGTTAGCTGGCCCGCTGTTGTGCTCTGAGAGATTAGAGTTGTCGTCACGCAATCCGATTTAGTGTTTTCGGCTGAAAAGGAACAGAGCTTCTGGGACCCCGGGGCAAAGCGGGGGAGACTGGTTTTAAAGGGCTGCTAAAAGACGTGTTGGAGCGGGGACGCGAAGGCTCGTGTAGAAAGACAACACCTAGTTTTGTGGTCATTGCGAGGCCTGCATACCCTACACGCATACCTTACCTATTCCACAGTGACAGGTACCACCAGGCCAGCGTCTCACGACACCTGGGCCAATCAATGGCCGCCTTCCCTTCTCCTGTCTCTTCACAAAAAGGGACAACCTCAGACATCCGATGAGGCAAGAATACCCCAGTGTCATGGCAGGGCCAGACTGTACAACACTTTTTTTCAACACGCAGATGCCCCTGGGCCACAAGCAGTCAAGAGCTCCTCAAAGCTTGCTGGAAAAACCATCATCAGCTTTTTTTTATATATATATATATATATATATATATATATATATATATATATTTTTTTTTTTCCCCCCCCCATGCATTAAGTCCTTGTGTCCATGTGTGGAACCAAACATAGAGCATGCCCAGTTGTAATAGAGGAAATGTGATAGATGATAAGGTCTGCAAAGAAGGTCTCCTTTCTTGTGTGGGTGGGAGGAGAGTCTGCCTGTTCTGCCCCCCGCCAGCAACACAGCGAAATCACGGTTGTGCCTTTGAAGCCACATGCTGGTGTGTTTGAGTGGGTCGCGGCAAAGGGCCGTAAATAAACCTCAATCCCGCTGTAGTGGCAATGTTTGATGAAGGGATTGACGCCGCTTCATAGTGGCTGAACAAGTTAATCAAAGGCGACCGAGCACGAAAAGAGCATTCTTATGTATTGCACATCATCTAACAGCACAGCATAGTGGCTGCAAACAGCTGCACCGTATCAAAGTCCAGATAAACAATAAAAGAAAAGCTGAGATGAAGGCAAGCTCCTTATCCAGGCAAGGGAAAGTTTAATAGATTTCCCAAATCCCCCCCCAGAAAAACTTAAGAGTTGTCAAGCAGGTCTCAGCCAAATGAGATTATTTGCAGGAAGGGCGACCCTCAGAGATCCAACTGGCGCTCACTGTTGAGGGGGACGGGGGCAGCGATGCCATTCTGCAGCCCTGCTGAGTGTCTGATCCAGCCTGTGCCAGGGGCGCCCATCCACCCAGCGCTCTGGAGAGGGCTGTTCCCAGGCCCTGTGGCGCCAGGGGGCCCTGGGTGGAAAAGCAAATCGCACGGGGAGTATCACAGAGCACCCAGACCTCAGCGCAGCACATGCTGGGGGCACGCAGAGGATAAATCGCCTCCGACACTCTTTGATGGGGGCTCATTTTCACTTTTCATTAACCCCTCGGCTTGCCTTAAATTAAACTGTAACGCTGCCAAAGCAACATACTGCCCTTACGACTGCCCTGGGAAGAGCAGGTTCAAACGGCAGAAGGGAGTTGGCCTGACCTCCTTTCAATGCCTGTCTGGGGTAGGGGTTTCCTTTCCCATTTCATTGGCGAGGCCTCAATTCATCACTGCATCTGTAGTCAGGTGCAAAAGCCAAAAAAAAAAAAAAAAAAAAAAAAAAATCTACCACATATTTAATCTTTATTTCCCCATGCCCCAAACTAAACGGCATTTACGGCTTTTCCCCTTCCCCCACCCGCGTCCTGTGATGCTGCAGCCTATTTGAGTTGCCCTTTAGGCATGAAGCCAGGGCACCGTTTCCTGGGCAGACAGTAGATTGCAAACAGGGCCACAGTGTCATGTGGCGACCTCACAAATCACAGCACAAAGAAAAATGTTCTTAACCAACAGCTGCGTCGAGTGACTTCGCAGAAAGCGGCTGCAGCATTTGGTCACCAGCGTGCGAGACAAATTAAACAATGGAAACATCCCCAAGAACAGGCACCGTCCTATGTTGTCTGTGTCCAGCACTCATGTTACTTTAAGTTAAATATCTTCAGAAATTCTATGTTTCAGGGTAGTTTTTTTGCATTAATACCTTCAGTCAACAGTCCCATTTTACTGTGAACAATGAGCAAACATAAAATCGCACTATTGTACATAAATTTTAACTGACATCATATGAGCGAGTGTGGTGCAATTTCCTTCCGGATTTGAATCAGAGTTTTAGTCTATTTTCCTCGGAATTACTAAAAAAAAAAAAAAAAAGTTTATTTGTCACTTACATGGTTACTGGGTATACCATAGCACACATAAATGTGCTCTGAATCAACAGGAGACTGTGCGTGGGTACATTTAAAGGAAATTTAAGTCACACGGCAACTAGATAAGTAAATAAAAGAAACAGTAAATAAAATAAATAAAATTGAACAAACAATGGAAAAAAAAAAAAAAAAAATCTTCTCAAGCACCACAATTCAAAAGAGTGTATTTTTCCTGTCCTGTAGTTTTAACTCCAACTTTCTCATCGATACAGCCTCACAGTACAGCCTTTAAGGAGAATTTGATAACCATTTTTGTCTGAAGTCCCTATTGAAGGCGTAATAACAATGCCAGGCTTAGATACCAACTAGAACTATACAGCTGGACAAGTTTACAGGAGCAGTTCAGGTAAGCACCTTGACCACTGGTACCATAGCAGGAGCAGCGATTCAAATAGCAACGACCACGGTACCTACTGCCTCAAATGGGCAGCCATGTCTTTCATTTGCCATTTATTTGGCATCTTTATCCAAAGCGATGCTATCCAAATCGCAAATGACAATGCTGGGGGGTCACACTGAAACATGGCCATCCTGGGAAAATTAGGAGGACAACCAGCAACCACACGAATGGACTTGATCACGACAACAGAGCCCCTCCAACGCTAAAGAGACAAGCCGAAGCAGAAGTTTATAGAACCATTCTGTTCATGTGGTTGCAAAGAGTTAACCTCAATTTGATGGCGCTCACAAGCAATACCTAGTAGACTGTCGTCTTCTATTTGTTTTTATTTATCTGCCTGGTCTAACTGACAGCATCTCATTTTGACACACCAGATCTATTGGATGATGTACATATTTTGAAAACATTGTCAGTGGTTCATTGTACCTCTGTTATAAAGGCTTATTTGAATCACAATGCTTACAGAAGTAAATTTTTAGACTGTCTACGTCTAAGCAATTTTTTCCCCTACTCTACCTACCATTGCTGACGATAAATGCCCTTTTCCAGGACATCTGACAGGTAACTTTTCCTAAGAGAATCTTTATTTGTGGAAAAGTATTTTAACAACAGCAAAAACCTGGCTTAGCTATTAGAAGTTTTTGCAGGAAAGAGAATGAAATAACAACACACCTGTACAGTTGGCTCTCCTCAGCTCCCAGCAGATTAGAAGAGTCTCCCGCGTTACTGTCCCTCTTTCCGAATTCCGCCTGGAGCCGACAACCTGTGTGATGACAACACAAAACAAGCCAATGCACTGTGGTCCTTGCTATGCGCAGTCAGCAACATGGTCAGTGCCTGCTCGATGTACCGAACCTGAACCATCCTCCCATCGCCACAGCTGCAGATAAAAACCTGCAGATCACCCTCCTCCACCCTCGCTGATCACGGTGTCAGTAAAATGGTCACCAAAGGTGCTTCCTCATGGCTACATCCCCATGTCTGTGACAGCCTTACCTAAAGTTTACTGGAGGAAGTCGCACAGCTAAATGTCAGCCTTATCTATCTTCCTATGTGCATTCTTTTTACTTGTCTGGTCATACAGGTAATTTTTTCCCTTGTGAAAGCGCAGCTACACCTCAGCATGGATCTCTGCGGAAAGTGAGCTTCACTTGAGTATGAAAGCAAAGCAGCGTGAGAAGAGGTCCTCCCCACTGCTTACTTCAGCCATGGGGTTGGGCAGAAGCAAGATGGAAGAACCAGTAAAAATGGGCACAGACACTACCTGGGGGTTAATGAGCAAGGGGAAAGACACGCGTGGCATCTGTTTCCTTGGTGAGACGGCCTTTCCCAGTCCCTGCATCAGCAGATTGCATCTCTGCTGATCTTCAGCCTGCCCTGCACCATTCCTGACAGACGGCTCGCCTGTACGCACCCCTTCGGGGGAAAGAGTTAATCCTTTTACAACTTGTCAACTCCAAATTAGATTAGTGACATTTAACATCTGCCCCGGCGTACTGGGCGGTTACCCCAGAGAATCAGGCTTGTCTCCGTGGGACTGTCACACCGAAACAGGTGTGCTTGGACCGTGACCCGTCTCATTACGACATCCTTAGCTACTGTGCAAACCTGGCACGTCATCGGATTGGGACATGAACACCACCCCCATATATTTCTTTATCACCTAAAACAACATGTATGACAACCATTACTCACGATAAATGTTAGCAAAACGATAGGAAGAAATGAGTTGCACAAAGGTTGCCAAAGAAAAGAGACTCCACAGCTCCTGAGTCAACAACCTTGTAGGATACTTGCTGAATCAGGGGTCCTATACACACAGAATGACAGATGTGCAGCACCAGCAAACCCTCTTTTAAACACGACTCAGGTACTTCCCAGCCTTACGCTTGGGAACCAATAATAGATGGACCAGAGGCGAGCCCTTCTGGGCTGATATCAAACAGTAAGTTCCTCTCCAATATACCAGCCGCGGGTAATGCAGATTGTAGGGTTTTCTGTGATGGTAAAGCATGTAGGTCACAGAGACGGAAAGGAGGAGGAGGAGGGTGAGCCAGACAGAACTGGGGGAAGAGCGGGAGGGAAAGGGGTATGCACTGGGAAGGTGGATTAATGCCAGTCTGAAGACAATCAAATAAAATCCGGTCTCACTGGGAGTTTTCGCCTTGCCAGAATCCATTGTGCCCCCCCACCACACACACACACACACACACACACACACCACAAGCGTGCTCCACCATCTACTGTGGGAATAGCCTGGTGGATCTGCCTGACTCAAAACAATGACTGGATTAGAGGGGAAAAGCTTGACTCTGTTAGAAATCATTAAAAAAATTATGCACACATCATCTGATATAAATGGAAGGAATAAAACATGTACTGGATTAAGGGCTAAGAGGCAAACTGACAGCAGAAATAGTACATTATTTTTAAATTTATCTAATGAACAGTCATTGGTAAGAGGGCTAACAATTTTATACTTTTCTTCATTCACAGCAATTCTTAGTATTTTTTGATGTAACACACACACAATATTTTTATTAAATGGGGATACAGTGTAGTAACTGAAATAAAGACAAGAGTCCCTCTGCCTGGTGGCACCACACAAATCTATAAGTCTCCCTAAGCCTTGCCAAGTTGTTTTGGTCACTTGAGGAAGCCACCAGGACCCATATGGTACTGGGGCCCCCAACCCTCTGTCTCGCTCTTTCACAATCAGCAGTGACTTTGCAGCAGTAAGCAATGTCACCAGACAGCAATGGCACAGGACCAAAGTGTGCCATAGATTCGTAAAATCCCCTCTCCATTTTATTCCTCCTGTCTCTCCCCATTTCAGATGTTCCCCAGCAAAAGCCTCATTGGACTGAATCGTGCGCCCTGACCTGGCCCCTTATGGGTCTGGCCACAGCCTAATGAATGCCAGGCCTGCATGTACAGAAGAGGAGAACCAGCTCTGCTGCCAGGTTCCCTGCAGGTCATCCTGGTGGAAGCAACACAGGAAACGAGGCCCTACATTCACAACTTCAAGAAACATTTTTCTGGACACCATCATTTAGAAAAGTTAGTACTTGCTTGAAACAGAATTAATTTAGGTTGCTTTTGTACAATTATTAACACAATGACAATCTGACATTCTGATCTGCGTCATGAACTGTTGGAATTTAAATCACAATACCAAAGTGGAAGAGCAAAATCTCCCCATGCAAACACAAACCTTGTGTACCAGATTATTTAAAGCGGTTCCAAAACTGGGAAAAAAGCAGAAGAAGAAAAAGAGAAGTGGTGTCTCGTTCCAAAATGACACCGACTGAACCCCTTGGTCAACTGGCCTTTACTATGGTATTACACAATTCCTTTGAAGAGCTACTGTACATAGGTAGGACTTTCACTTAAAAAAAAAAAAAAAACCTGCAATGATTCTATAAATTCAATTTGCCCTTAAGAATATACAGCCAAATTTTCACCAGACAACTTGACAACTATTAGGCCAGAAAAGAGGGAACGTGGCCACCTATTCATAGTTTTAAATTCAGCAAGATGTACCATTTATGGCCAACACAGTTCAGAGAAAGTTTAAGTAATATAGCATTTTGCGCCACAAAACTATAACAAGAGTTGGCGTTATGAATTAAGCAGCAGAGTACATTTTCTGCAAGTTCTCAACTGTTGTTGTGGGGTTAGAGATTATTAAAAAGAGCAGAATAAATTTTTATATATATATATATATATATATATATATATATATATATATATTCCATTGTTTTCAGGGAAAACATGATTATGAAACAGGATTATGTTCTAAATTCATATACTGGAATCAACAATAGAATAGTTTGGCTTTAGTTTAATAAAAAATAAAAATAAATTTAAAAAAAAGGCAAAAATAAGTAATTCTGCAGGAAAAGCAGAAGCAATGCCAAACCATCCTCGTTCAAAGCATTTAATAGCACCGCAGTAAAGCGTTAAAAAAATAAATAAATAAAAAAAGCTGTACTGCTGGCACAAGGTTTTTTTTCCTAATGTAAAGCTTGTTGTGAGGAGAAAGACTGCCATCAAGAAACACACATACAGCACAAAAACATAGCAAGAGGAGCTAACAGAAGAGGCTGGATGATGGGTGAATGTTGGGTTTGCCTTGACCTGTCCACAGACATGTCTACAGCTGCTGTGAAAAGGTCATGTTTTTCTCTCATAGAATTATGTGTGAAATCGAGATGGGGAAAAAATATACCTGAACGGCACATGTGAACCGGGCAAAGCTCTAAAATGGAGCACGGTGCCAACCAACCTAACCAGAACGACATGGCTTGGCGTCAAATACCAGCACTGTTCTACAGAACTTTGCGCATGAACCCCAACATCTGTGTGTTTCTAGCAACAAACCTCACAAAAAGCCAGGAAAAATAAGTTGTCAAACAATAGGAGGTGAAATTAAATCTGTGCTGCCAGACAGCGATGCTACAAGTAATTTGATAAACCTTGATAAACATTACATACATTGAAACCCCTCCGCCAAAACAAAACGGCTAAAGGGTTGTGTTAAAAACCAAACATCTACCCAGCCAAAACAAGAGAGCACAAAACACAATTACACGATAGTTCTTACCAAGAGAAGGTCTGAGGTCTGGTGGAGCTACAGGAGAACCTGTTTAGCAGTGCCAAAGAACGTTAGCTGGATTTTCAGACTATTTGTGAGCACCGCCATTGTGTGTAGTATTCCCCCCCGGTTTCAGGCATTGAGAATACCACACTAGTTTGTCACGTGCTGGACTAAATGATACGGGATGCAGCCGGGGATGGAAATCGGAGGCTGGAAACCCCAGGGCTGTGAGCTCCGCAGCCTGCTACAGCCGTTTCATTTCACAGGCCACCCCGAAGCAGCCACCGGGACGCCTGAGCCACGAGGGTGTCACTCGTGAAGATGACAGGTGATTTGCATATGCACTGCTGATTCTGGGCCCATGTGTCCTACTCCATCTCCAGGCTCCCTTGCACTGCAGTCCAGAACGTAAACTAGGGAACCCACTTACAAGCAATCCAAGACAGACCCTGCCAACTGAAATGTGTGGGGAAAACCGATCATTGGCAGAGAGGTAAACTGAGACTCACAATGGGACAAATAATCGCCGCACGCCAGCTCACAACATCCACAAAGCACATGTAGCCTTGGGGCTTTAAAAAAAAAAAAAAAAAAAAAATTAAATTGAAATTAAAAAAAAAAAGGAACAAAAGCTAAAAATCAGCAGAGCAGCATCTTTATGCTGCGCCGACTGTCCTTTCTCGTTTCAAAACAGCTGTCCTCCATCCTCCCAGCCTGACACGGCCATCTGCACGAGCCTTCGGCTGCCGGCATCCCGGAGATGCAAACTGGAGCAAGAGAGGTCAAAATCTGAGAACGTAAATGATCCAAGACAACGTCAGGTCCTTCATATACACACGCGCGCATGTGCGCAAGCAAGTCCTTGGAAGGAGCGGATTATCCCGCGACTGCGGTCCTCTCACTGGCAACGGCTGTCGGCTGCTTCTCTTCCCCCTGTCCTTGCAGGCTGCGCGGGGCGAGTGTCTGCGGCGGCGGCTGCCATGTCTCCCATTGTTCCAGGGGCTGCGCAGGGGAACGGCAGGCAGAGCGAGCCTACGAGAGCAGCTGTGGCCTGGCCCCACCCCCTCCCCCCAGCACGGCTGCCGCTGCTGTTCTGTTACACATTAACCCCGGAGATGCTGGAGCCTTCGATCCCATCACCTTTGGAGAGGGACAAAGCCCAAGGACGGGGGACAGCATCTTACTGCTAGCTAAACCACAGGAGGAGATACGGGCTGGCACAGTCCCACTAGGGGAACAGGATGCTGCTAAGCAGGTTTTCGTGCAGCGTTCAACGCTCCCTTGAATGGCAGACTGCGGTCTAAAACCGGCTCCGGTGACAGTGCAGACTGAGTCACGCTCAACACAACATCACAGAACCAGCATTTCTACGGGATCTAAAATAAAACATATATTGTGTGTGTATGTGTATATATATATATTTTTTTTTTTTTTTTTAAGAGAGTCAAATACGCTCCACTGTGATGCCGTTAAATGCAATGTCAGTGTGACTTGCTGTGCATCCATTTATTCTTCCTCCTTTGTCCATACTCATCTCTCTACTGCAAGAACTGAAGAAGAGAGGCTTAGTTTGCAACGTGACAACCCCTTATTCACACAAGCAGAAATGGTGGGGGAGGTCAAACGCAGACCCCCCACTGGGAGACACAGCAGTGCACCTTCCCCTGCGATGCAAACAAGCTCTCTAAAGAGGACAAATGTTCCCTGTTTGTTGTAAGGCTTGAAACAGAAGTCAAGCGTGGGCTTTCGGCACTGGGTGGGCTGTAGGGATCAAGGGCTGCATCCAACTGTCCCACCTCAGGGGAGCTCCTACATCCCCTGCACTTTGGCTCACACCCCCACACACACACACACACACACACACACACACACACACACACGTTTATCATTCACTGCAAGCAACACGCAACACTGGTTCATTACGCTGAGTGGGGACGTGGATTAGCTACACACAGCTGCAAATTCAGCATCAGTCACCCAAATAAGATAAAAGTCAAGACAAAGCCAAAGGGTGGGTCACAGCTAAAATAAACACGTGTTATAAGTCACCTCGGTTGTAACCGACCTCAGACATCATCATCGTATAAAGTCCGATGCAAGACGTAACCTGTTGCACCACCTTAAGGAAAATTCTCTCATAGCTGCAACCAGGTGTGTGTATGATGATGATGATGAAGAAAACTTGCAGTGCATCTGGTTGAAGTCAAGTTTTGAATCATTTTTATAATAATCCAGTCTTTCCATCCACTACCCTTAACCCCTTTTCCTAGTCAGGCTTGTGGCCTAATGAGAATTGAAATTTGGGCAAGGGTGCATGTTATGCTTTGGGCTTTATAACAAATTTAGCTACAGATACAGCAGGGGTCACGGTAGTTGGGGCTGCTGCCTTGAACTTGATGGAACTGAGGTCCTTCTGCTGCAGTAGGTTTGAGCAAGATACTTACACAGAGCTGTCACAGTAGGACTACCCTGCCAGATGAACGGGTAAATCACTGTACAAATCTAACAACGGTGAGTCTGCAAGTTCTGTCCACATTACCACAGATATCTCGCTTTTGTATTTTTTAAATAATAATTTTAATAAACATGGCTTTTCATTTGAGGCGTGAAATATTACACTGGATTTTGCAGCCACTATGCATGAAGGGTTTACATATTTTTTTCTCTACCAAACAATTTCTGTTTTTTGAAACTCATCACAACGTTTGCATCAATGCTAAAATAATGCGACATAGAGGCACCCATCCAAAAAAAGCGAGGTGGCTTCTAGTTGGCTAACTAACTTTCAAGGCACTACTTGAAAACATTGTTGAGGATGTTTTATTTTTGATGGTGTATTAATAAGACCAGACATTGCTATGACTACTCTGGCAGCCAGTTGGTGTATCTGGTCAAAAGGGAGAAATTGCAGCGGCCTTAGCTACAGCTTAGCACTTGAGACCACAGTTGCTTTCACCATTGTTGTAACCATACCTAGAGCTTCAAGATAGGACTACAGTCTTGCTGTGTCTCTGATGTGCTCAGGGCTTTGATATCGGTAGCAAGTACTTCATAAAAAATGTGTGCCTTTTTGTTCGCAAGTTCTCCCACACGCCAGGTTCCCACAAGCAGCCGAGTGACACCAGAGCCACACCTGGCCCGATGGGGCCGTTCCTCTGACTCAGACACACCCATGGCGGCACCACATTCCTCGACTGTTAGACACGCATTTCCGAGTTCCATTCCTTTTTCCTCGGAAGTGCAATCATATAGACACTCCAAAAGCAACATCTCGCAATAGCCTGCTTTGGGTTTCTCAGATCATGGTTCCTTCTTTGGGTCCTCTGAAACTGCTCTCTTTGCTGAAAGATATGGAAATACGGTTTGTTCAGGAATTAAAACATTTTTGGGAAGCTTCCTATAAACAAATTAAAACCAAAGTATTTAACATTGCTCCAGTTTGACAGCATTATTAATTTCCTGCAATGGGGGACTCGACTGACGTGCTAGAAACCTGAAGAGATACTCGATAGCTGAGAGATTTTCTTTCTGCTCTGCCGCAGCAGCCTCATAAAAGAATGAGCAAAGGCAGCGAGACGAGTTATTAGCATAGCAGTGACACGGTACTGGGACCCAACGCAGAGTCCCACAGCCCACAACGAAGGCGGACCAGAACCACAGCCCCAAGCCCTAGCGGGGAACACACCACCAGGAGCCATTAACTCCTCAAAGGGGCGCCAGGCGTGGAGCAGGAACCCTGCGAGCGAGGAGATGCCTGCTGCGTGTGGTCAAGCCGGCTGTCGTCTCCCCGTGATGGCCAGGCGCCTCCACGGGAACACGAGGAGGGTCAGATCACAGGGAGCCCGGGGCACTGGGAGGGGCACACAAGGGCTGAGGTTAACTGCTCCGAGACTTCATAGCTCCTTTCATTCGCCACGTCTCTCGCTCCACACCGCCGGCCACCTCCCTCCCTCAGAATTATGGGAAGGGCCGTTTCAGCTGTCACTCTGTTTTTAATAAGGACATCAGCCACAGCCGAGAATGGCTCTGCAGTCTCCTTGCTGCCGGAGCGGCTGCGACAGAGAGGTAAACAAGCCTCCTATCATAAACCATTCTCCCTCCCTTTTTCACAAGACCTTTGTCTCGGCTGTATTGTTAAAAATTCTGTTCAAAACGCACTGGCTAATAAAAAGAGGTGATAAAATACAAGCTAGGGAATTAAGAAAAATAATATGGTTCATTACAATTTCGCCGACATGTCTCAACTGTGTTAGCTGTCACGCAAGACTTATTTCTACTAGCAGTGATTTAGGGAGGAGTCAAGGCTTTCGGTTAAGCGAATAATTATTTTCGGTTTACATGTATACGTCATTTTTGACCAACTAAACAATGGCGTCAAACTAAATTAGGGGAAGGTTGAGGCGGCAGGTTTCCTCCCCAACCCGTTTCCTTAGCTTCATCTGTCAATTCGGTCGATTAATAATATGAATCATTAAGCCATTATTTAAAGCAGTAAAACAGGTATTTGTTGAATATAACAAAACAGCCTCAGGTTCATTTTACCCCAGAAACACCCATATGAAGCAATGAAGGGGGGGGGGGGGGGGGATGCTATCTATTTCAAAGCAAAATCCAATAAGTGCAAAAACCTTAATGTCACTAAAGTCATTGTCATTAAATTTGTTTTTATTTCAAATTTTTATTGTACGAATGTACAGCTGATAAATAGAATTATGACTTTCCTCGGACATCCGTTTACACATCTGTTGTCGACAAACAACCAGGGATTTATCTGTGAGTGAGCAACCCGACCCAACCATATCACAGTGTTCAGAGGCCTCCTGCAGGTCAGTGAGAGTGCACTGCTGTCAGACGCTAATCCCTATCAACATCTCAGCAGGGTGAATGCCGTGGCCACTACAGCAATCCTGCCCTGTGGATGGTCGGAGGCCCTGTGAGGTGACATGCCCTACATGTGAGCAGGTCACACTGTGCCTGGGGGCCACAATTATAGGGTCGCTCACTGGGTTCATATAAAGCGCCATTGTGCCCCTCAGAACTTCCGACGCTCCTGTTCCTGGCAACACCTCTTTTTCCCCAAAGCTTTATCATGAGTATGGACAGAAATAGGACGGAAATAGCCTTTTCTGGACTGATGTATATCTGCGTCATAGGAGCTCACAGGACCCAACACCCCTCCTGATGCGTTCAGCGCATCACGGCTGTCAGCTGTATTTCACAATAATGCTGGTAAAACAACCTCATGCAGAGATGCTGCTACAATTGGGCAAAATCCCTAAGAGCATGTGTTATATAGCCCTTTTATATCTCAGTGCTGGGTTTCATTGTGAGAAATTTCAGATTTATTTTGTTGGTTTTATATCAAGTTTAAGCAAACATCTCCAAACTTTGATTCTGATTCTTCTGTAAAAATGTCATCCCATGACATAAACAGAACACACATATACACTGCCCTGCCCAAAAAAAAAATTTAAAAAAAAAAAAAAAAAAAGTCACTACCTGGACTTAACTTTGTGTTATGATATGGGGTTGCTTCAGTTGGTCAGGTCTAGGTTCAGTAGCATAATGTGCCCAAAAGATGAGGTGAGCTGACTACCTGAATACACTGAACGGGCAGGTTTTTCCATCAATGGATTTTTTCTTCATATTCTGAAATGACAATTTCAGGATTCATCGGGCTCAAATTGTGAAAGAGTGCTTCAGGGAAAATGAGACATCATTTTCACATGTGGATTGGCCACCACAGAGTCCAGACCTTAACCCCATTGACAATCTTTGGGATGTGCTGGAGAAGACTTTACGCAGTGGTCCAGTTCTCCCATCAATACAAGATGTTGGCGAAAAATTAATGCAACTCTGGACAGAAATAAATGTTATGACATTGACATAATCAAAGCTAAAGGCGAACCAACAAAATATTAGTGTGTGTGACTTTTTTTTTTGGCCAGGCAGTGTACTAGGATGCTGATACTACATCATTAAATTATAATGCCCAAAGATATTCTAACACTCCACGACGACAGAAACAAAAATTATTTTTCTTTAAACAATGCATTAGTAGTCCTATTTACATTTAATAGCTGTCATTATATAAGGAATTATTAAATTAGACATTAAACTGCAGAAAAATGGGGCAATGAGAAAAATATTCAAATATTCTAACTGAGGCAGTACCGGTTCGAACAGCTTTAACACAAATAATGCCACGAACACTGAATAATATGAATCGATTCACCTAAGCAAGCTCACAATTAAACTTTAAGTGACCTTAAATACTTAACTTTTTAGCAGAGGTCAAAAATGAAAATTATTTCAAATTAATTTTGTTCCAGCCATAACATGAAGAGCTTAAGCAAACCCTTGCATGCATATGGACAACATAAACATACCAAGCAGGTCAATGCGTACTACAAGAAAGGACATTAGAGAAATAACGTAAGCAGAACTCTCTTGGATGAAGCAGCAAGTCCTCATTCTCACATTGCAATGAAATGACTAAAGAAAGACCAATTGTAGGAAATTAACGCAGGGCCATTTGGCATGAACAAAACCTCCGAATTAACCTGGGAAGAGTTAACTGCCTTGAAGAATTGCACATTGAGCAAATTTAACACGAGGGAACGGAGGAAGAAATACATACTTTTCATGAGGACTTAAATAATTCATCAAGAAGAATCTGAAATGGAAATAATTCATTAACAGATGGTCTTCCTCTCTCTGCATCTTTCTCTGACAAACTCCAACCCATTCTTCATGTTGCTGTTGTTTGGGGATTAACCCTCACAGTGTCACAGGAGGAGGAGTACAAATCAGCCTCGTGGAGCCGCCACAAAGAGTCGGCCGACTGCTCTGTGATTCTATGGGCTCGGCAAAGGCACTGGGTTCTAATCCAGCACTTATTATTGTGACATTAACTGCCCGAGTGCGATTAAGGACCACAGTAGGGGATTACAGAACTGGATACCAGCTTCAAGGATGATCTGCTTTTAAATGGGCATGTGCACACTTAACATAGAACATCAAACCCAAATATAGAGGCAAAAACAGCATTATCTACATCAGATGTCACATGAAGGTACACTGCACTGTACCAACTGAAATGAAATGGCTAAAACCAACAGCATAGCTGTAGTACATCAATCGCTCTTCACCGGGTCATTAATTATACTTTGCTTGTATGCACACACAAAAAAAAAAAAAAAATGTTTTTTTGCATTTTAAAAAAAAAAAAAATTATCTAGGGCATCACAAAATACTTCACACATGGCTTGATTCATCATTGCTGCTCACAAAGAACAGCAAAACATCAAACAATCCTATGAATAGGACATTCGGCTTCCGCACGGCTTGTTTTCTGCAGTTTGGACGCTCAGACATAGATTTGTTTACATATTCTCCCGCTTTCCAAGTCCCACATATGGCCCAGTGTACAAATGCCACTTTCTTCACTGGCCATTCCACACAGTGTACGTGGCAAATACCTTCATATGGTACAAGAGGATGCAGGCCAAGTGAACAACAGCTGCTGAATGGGCAGTGCTTTGATGAGCATCAATGACCCACCTCAGTCCAGACTATGTGGGCCTCAGGCCCTGGTTGCCTCCTAGTGGTTCCTATCGTGGAAGACTCATTCCATGCTTCTCCTCCTCCTGCCACATGCAAGATACTGGTGGATACTGGTCTTGTATCACATGGAGGTTCAGACACGTGGAGCCATGGGAGTGGACCACAGGAAGATTATCCTTCTGTTGACATGGGGGGGGGGGGGGGGAGATTTAAACGGAGGGGAGAAAAGCAGCATCATTGCAAATTTGCACAGCTTTATGATGGCATGCATTGTTAATCAGCTGGGTTTATGATATTAACAGTGCTCCATTAAAAACAAGTTCCTTTCTGGCATTTGATGTAACATGAACAAACATAAGAGAGACACAGACTGTTTAATGTACCATTTGACAGAGGTTAATAATTATAGCCTTAAAGTCACATCATACCAGAGTCATAGCTAAGCTGCACTTATTCCATCATTCCATGACAGGCCTATAAGCTCCCCTGGCTGACCTTTAAGGGACCTATGAAAATATTGAAAAAAAAATAAATAAATAAACTGGTATATCTGGATGGACTGAATTACATCACAAGGCTGCAACACAGCCATATCAATGGTGTTGCGGACGCCACCCCTAGCCATTGCTCTAGAGACAGTGTAGGATCATCATACGCAGGGACTGCAGAATGGAGGAGAGAGCTGGACACCAAGTGAAAACCCACACTCGCACTCGCATTTCAACCCACTTGGTAGGTTTGCCACACAGGGCCACTACATAGCTGCCACATTAAAAAACCAAAACCCATTTGTGAAGCATAATCCAACTGATAATCCCTCAGCAATTATGACACATGTGCATATATTGTAGCATTAGCGTTTTCCCACTGGCACACACATACAGAGCCATGCAAACACAAAATTTTAGCATGCGCAAAATGCAAGAATGAATTTAAACAGGTACAGAATAAGGCGGAAAAAAAAAAAAGGGGGGCTCTCATGATATGCTTCTATCCAGCTATTTTGGGCTTACATACTGCTGACTGGACAGATGAAGCGAAAAACACCCCTGTGCTCACATCTGCGAGCAATAATCTGCCGTAGCTTCAGATTGCTTGTGGACTGGATTAACGGTCCTGTTGTTGTCGAAGCACTGACCCCTCTCTCGAATCCACGATCATATTAAACACAGACCGAGAGAATCCCGTGGTCGGTAAGCTTCTTATGACCACGTTTCAGCTGCGATTGACACAGTAGAAAGAATCCTGATGTCTGACCCAATTCACTTACTGAATAAAATGCAACATATATGCACCACAACTGGAGGGCAACTTTTGTTTAGGTTTACACATTTATAATTCAGTTTTCCATCATTTCCTTTTGCCAACAACTCCAAACAACCACACTGCTTCCCATCTTAAATTTCTGTCACTCACACCTTTCACTTACAATCTCAGAAGCCAGAACAAATGAATGCCCCGACCCATTGCGATTTAACAAATAACTGCATGTCAAAGACCAACTGCAGAGCATCTGTGAAATAGTGCATTATGAATGACTAGTTAGTCCAAAAAAAAAAAAATGCAACGCTTCAGGTTTCCCCACAGGGTACATTCTGACCGCAGCTACACTTGGCAGGACAATTGTTGGGCTACTGTATTGTGGATTTCCACATTCAGCTGTTCCCTCATGGAAGATGTCATATTCCATCACTATTTAGGTTCAGTTTAAGTCACTGCCAGGATATAGTTCAGTAATAACAAGAAGTCAACCTTCATCATTCTCAAGAGCATCCAAAAAAGCTGTACTTTGGTGTGCAAAAGCTTGAAGCGCAAGCCATAACAAATCACCACGTAGCATTTGCTGACTCTAAATTACGAGTATGTCTGCCCTGTTGTGAACTGGTTTCCTGACCAGGGTGCACTCCGCCTAGCATAACTTGCTAATGCTGGCCTGTGCTTTTCCTACACCACAGAAAATCATAAGAGCAGAAACGGGTTGAAGCAGAACCACATCGTGCACCCGGGAAAAAAAAAAAAAACCCGCGTAAATATTTATTTATACACAAAACTATGAAAGGGGATATGAAATCAAAGCAAAAGAAGGCAAACTTTTCCCACTGAGCCTGAGAGGCACAAACAGCAGAGATGAAGATGCAAGGAGACCCAAAACCCCCTCTCCCAGCCATGCCATCGCTGCGTTCTTTCTGCCCCATTCAGCAAATGTTGAATATTTCTACATTCTAATGTGCTCCAAATACTGACTCCCTCCCTGCATAAACACAGGAAATCCACCCCCAAGACAGAAAGGGTTAAATGAAGAAACTGTATAGGGCAATGGAGAAGGAGGATGACCGCTGGAATACCTGTGCCATAGCTGAAAGGGGCACCACTGGGCATAGCACCTGTCAGCACTTTGTTAAGCACTATGCCGCTGCCTTAAGCTGCCATTGTGGCATTGGCTTTAATTTTCCAAATCTGCAACATCTAAAAGCTGGAAGTCGCTAAGCATGCAGCGCAAGATCTTTCGTAAGTTTCATCTTCGCTAGCGGTACGACTGTACTTATTTTCAAAGCTCTGGGCCTCATTTACTCCTCTGTTACTGCCACACCCCGTACCACATCGGGCTGCGTCTGGCTCAAGCAGGGCCCATCGCACAAGGCAACAGCGGGTGGATTTCCAGCTTAAAATGTATCATCCCAAGTCGCCGTTACCAATTTGTAAGCGACACTCAGCCGAAACATCCTGATAAAATGAACTGACAAATGAAACAAAATTTACCCTTCAGTTCTAACAAAAAATAAAACCAAAAACCGTTTTAAAACATGCAAGACACAAATTCGCATCAGTCCTACAGTAGTAATACAACACTTCTCAAAAGGTTTAACGTCATAAACTCTAAAACCCAATCTTTATATTAACTCTGAATTGGCCACACCTTGTACTCATTTTCTCCTATCAAGTTGCTTCACAGGTATTCCTGTGTTCCAAGTTATGGGGATGGAGCTAAGCTTCAGCCTGCTATCAAGCCATTCAGCAATTTTGCCATTCAGTTGTACTCCACTCCATGCTCCTTTGTCTCACCTTTATATCTTTATGTGAACAAAGCAAAAGAAAAGCCATATTTTACACTTCACGTGACTTAACAAAATCCCCTTTAAAATCCAAAAGTACACACGACGGCTACCCATGGTGACTGCATGCCTATTGAGTGAAGTTCCACTGGGGAACCCCCCAGAAATTTATAATATGTTGGTGTTTTCCAAGTACAAAGACTGAATCATTGTTGTTTTTTTTTTTGTTTTTTTTTAAATCAAATGCAGTGTTTCAGGATTTAATCTACGCCACGGCCACAACAAGCAGCGTATTGTCTGCCGGATGCTCGAGTAGCTCCGTGACCCCATCTTCCTTTCAGCTCCACTGTAGATCCCCTTTTGAAGGAGCACAGCAATGCCTTCCCCACCCTGATCCTCCTGCCTTCTCCTCTCAACTCTCCCACCTTCCCATTACATGACATGTGGAACTGTGTTTTGCGGGTTGGCTTCGCTAAAAAAGAACAGTTGCGCTGCTTCTTTCCCATTTGATTTTGAGGGCCATTTTCTTCATCACAGGGCAATTTAGCTGTCACTCTGTTCTTTTGTTGAACATCACCAGTCTTTGAAACCCAAGGTCACATCCACCTCCCACCGTCTTCACCAGCCACTTGTTAAAAAAAAAAATTTAAAAAAAAATGCCTCCAGGTGATTTTTGTTAATCTCTTCAGCTCTGATCGCGGCTAACAGTTGCTCTGAGGAGGTACAGAAGGACATACTTCTTTCATGTGTGCCTTCTCATCATGATGTTTGAGGTTTGATGTTCAATGCACCCAGCCTGGGTTTTGGGGTTGGGGGGATGCTAATGATACTTGGCTTAATGAACCGAGACTAACTTCTCACAAAGCGTGCGTCTAGTAGAACGCTGGTTTGCAAATGCCCCCCCCCTTGAATTGAGTAAGCCCACTGTACAAAAATAGCTGCCATCTTTTGTTCATGTGGACACTTACGTAAATCCAGTGTAACCCTGCGGGGTTAAAGGCAGGCAGACGCATGAATAAAACACATATTCTGGGCCACGTGTAGGTTGGTGGCCTGCTAGTCAAACCTAAAAAAAACTCTTCCTGAACCATTACTCTCCTTCTACAGCCGACAGTCACTGCTAAGGTCACCGAAGTGGTACGCGCAAAGAAACAACAAGCTTCACCAAGCCTACCAAGTAGACCCCCCACGGCACAATAAAAACACTTCTGTGGAGATCTTTGCACAAACATGCCGCCTGTCCAACCACTTACCAAGATTTCAAAACCCAAGGCAAGGACAAACAACACCTACACGTCTCATCAAAGCCATCATTTTGCAGCCCATATTCTGGCTGGGGGGTCTGACTGTTTGATAATCTGATAATTTCAGGCAATTTCTTTGGAGGAATTTACATTTAGACCACAATGTGTGAAAGTCTAGTGAGTACAGCGAGTCACAGCAATTTCATGTGCTTGAGTTCTTGCAGCCAAACAGAGAAACAGCCCATCCTCTATTTCAGATAAAAGCCATATGCTGGAGACGTCTTCGGACTGGGCCAAAAATATAAACCGTGGCATCCCCCAACCATGGCACGCATACCAAAACAATGGGTAACAACCTTGTTCTTCATAAATTGCCACACTCAGACACTCAGTCTCCTAACATCTATTTAGCCTTTCCGTAGCAAGAGGACGGAGACCAGACATGGACAGAAAATCAGGAGACAAATACTGTTCCAAAAGGCAAAGGACGTCCCTGCAAATATTACCAACTTCAAAAAATCCTCGCCTCTTTTACCGTGCATCATACGTCCCATTCCTTATCTTCCAGCAATCTTTGGTTTGCATCACCGAAGCAGAAGTCCTGCTGCGGTAATTTTTCCACGAATGCCAGGTGTGTGAAAATAATTTATTTCATCGAAAATTAAATTAAAAATTAGAAAAAAAAAAAAAAAAGCTTTATTCTGTAACAAATCAGCTAAAAAAATAAACAGTAAACCAGATGATGCATGAAATGCATGCTTTAAATTTGTTTCATTTCAAATGTCTAAAAATAATGTAAATGATTTTGTTTCATAAGTTATTATAGTAATGCTGCAGCATTTTACAGTGTTACATTGCTTTTTAAATGGTCAAAAGTGAACAATACAAAAAAATAATGGAGAAAAAAAAAATCCTGTAAATTCTTTTCAAAAACATCTCGAATACTACAGCAATACTGCTAAATTATAAATTTGAGTGGTAGTGAACCGAGCCAAATACCTTTCATTTTAAACCTTTTTTTACATGAAGTCAAATAAGTGTCATTTGTAATTACTATTAAAAAAATTTTTTTAAATGTCCCATCCAATGTTGCTCCACTGCTCTGCAGAAGCACAGTCAGGGTGACACCAAGTCAGGTCTGCGCACAGCGAGTCTGCCCAAATGTCCCTTACAGCTGTGTCCCTATTCTCACATTACTCACTTTAATTTGTGACACATTTACTGTTGACCCCTAGCAACATTTGTGTGTCTTAAAGTTTAATAAGCCAGTTGTCAGGCCAATGACCCTTTTGAAGACAACATGATTTCACTAAAGTCTGCCCACTCTGACCTTCCACATGAATTATTTTCGTGCATAGATCCAATTTAACCATTTGGGACAGAAACCTTAACCCATACAAGAACCTGACGTTCATATCATACCTGTGAAGTTAAACTTCTCACTTCTCTACGCTCATAATGCATGGCGAAATCTAACACGTGTCCATTTGTGAATTTATTTAAAAAAAAAAAAAAAAAAAAAAAAAAAAGGAACTACAATTCACACCTCCACATCTGCGGTTGATTCTTACAGTTAAAGAAAAAAAGACATACTGACATAACCTGTACAGCAACAATGCTGAGATCCAAGTAACACCTATTTTGCTCGCCTTTCCTACATATTAACAAGACATTTGTAGAATTAACACTGCGCACACACACTTCACGCATAGCAGTAGCAGAGAAACAACCCTCCGACCATCACGCTGTCTCAGTCGTAAGAATGAATAATTCAAAAACGTAGTCGACTGAAGGGGCACGAGAAAGAGAAACGCAGCGAAGGAAGCACTTCGAAAGATTACCGATATGAACTTGTCGGTGGCGAGTGCGTGGGAGCGCCTGTACTACTGCCTCACATCCTGTCCCACCAAACATCTTACATCTGCTGGCCATGTGCCCACTGGGGCATGCAGAACATAGCAAAACCATGCGTCTTTTTAAACGGGACGATAAATCGGGTATCAGCCAACTAAAAATACTTTGTGATGTTTAAAGACCCCAAAAAAAAAAAAAAAAAAAAAAAAACTTCAACAATTGCAAACTAAAGCATTGCGTACAGTATTACTGCTGCCAGGCCTCCAGCTACACACAAACTTCGGAAATCCAATTTACCTACAATTTCACGCGGCCCAAAAACTGGGTAGAGCTTCAGACGCTCCGAGATGAGAGACCGTTTTGACCATTTGTCAGAGTGTGACAAGTAGCTCTCTAGTCCCGGTGTTACGCCCCACCGTACACACGTGTACGTACACACGTAAAGGGGATGAACACAAGAGGGGCAGAAAGTGGACCGTGCCCTTCAGACAAGAACTCTGCTGCGGATGCGCAGAACCCAGCGGGCTGTTTCGATTTGCCAGGCTATCAGCGAGTTCCAGCTGCCCCCCATTAAAACCAGCGAGCGCCTCAAAACAGATGCTATAAAAAGGCATGAGAAATCTAAAAGAAGAAAAAAATGCAGTGGGAGGGGTTGGCAGAGCCGCAAGTAGTGCATCCAGCTGGCTGAAGGCGTACAGCTGCCAGCCTTGCGTGTGCACAGCCCCAGGTGCGTGGGGGTTTAGGTTTAGGGTGGGCCCAGTTAGAAGCGAGTTGTGTATGAAGTTCTGATCCCACCACGCAGCCACGAGACAGATGTGCCCTAGACAGTGCGCTCACTTTGCTAGGTCGCCGCTGTCAAACACACGGACCGCGGAGAAACGCAACGTGAATCACCGTCCAAGCTCGCCCGTACAGCAAAGTGTTTCCAACGGATGAGGTGAGCAGATTAAACACGCGGGGGATGATCTGCTAAACAATGACATGTGCACACAGCTTGGAGCGCTGGGGGGGGAATGGTTTTACCCTCCATTACATTTTAATTGGTCAGTACCTCTAACTGCACTGACCGCTTCCAGACCTGGTAGGTTTAAAAGACAGGAGAAAAGCAGGCGAGGTTAAAGACTCGGTTTCAGTGCTCAGCTGGAACCGTGTTTGCTCAAAAAACCTCACATGAACAAGGGAAGGGGAAAAAAAAACATTTTGCATCAAATAAATGTTAAAACCCTGAACCCTGAATCCACCTTTTGCCACGTGGCTGGAGCACGATGGGCCTAATTCGCCCAACAGCTGTGCATCCTGTAAACAAAGTCTCATCCTGAACAAACATTTTTAAGAGGAAAGGAGGTAAACATACTGTATATACAAGTTACACTTTGAAAGTCATAACCATCATCCAAGCGCCAAGTCATTCGAGTTCATTTCACATTCACACCTGCTTGTCTTGTTGCAGGTTTCCGTTGTCTGGGGCCAATCCCAGCAACACAGGGTGTGAGGGAGGCCCAGTGAGAGTCACCGGTAAACCTGAAACACATCTTTGGACTGTGGGAGGAAACCAGAGCGCCCAAAGGAAACCCATACGAACGCAAAGGAGAACATGCAACCAAACTCCACAGCGGAATTCAGAGCCACATCCAGCCAACAGTCCAGGTGCTATGAGGTTCCACAGCAACGTAGTGTACTGCCATTTTGCTTCAAACATAAAATATTGGGGTTTAAAACTTGTTCAGGACCTGATGTTTTCTACCGTGCCTGCAGCAGCGTATCAGGTCTCACACATGATGCGGGACGGAGACCTCCGCACCCTCAAGAGTTGCGGTCGGCGGTACGAATTCCACATAAAGGAACAAAGCTCCAAGGTCTGGTGTGCGGCCATGGACGCAGGACTAAAAAGTGCGTTCGATCCAGTTACCCCACGTTTGCGTCCATGAGACCACACCGCGGGCCACGTTCGCCCTTTCTCGCCACATTCACCGGAATAGGCCGGTTGACTGCTATTTATACCAAATGTGGTAAAAAATCGGTGGGTTCTCAGGGGAACATAAAGGAAGCTTACAGTCAAATGAACAATGCAGTGGAAAAAGGCAAAACTACCACTCGGGGTTCATCCAGCCCTCACTGCGACATGCAAGTTTTAACTGAACACTTTACAGTACAAATGTAAGTTGTTTTTTGTTTTTTTTTAGTTATGTGTAATAAACTGAATATCTTAACAGAAAAAAACTCCCCAATACAATTCTATGTGAGGATACCTGATTCATAAAGGAGGAATAGGAACTCTCGTTCTCTACTGGTGCCACACATTTCCTCCATGCTGTATTCTGCAAAACACAGATTTTAAACTCCCTTCGTTTTGCATGCAGCTTCTGTAAACGTTGCGACGCTGCAGTTAGGTTCATCTTTAGATCCCGACATTTAAACACCGTTAAGGCGACACAGTCGGTGTCGCAGGACGTCGCATGCGTGCGCCTTGGGACGCGGCAAACGCACAGTCGGTGTCAAACACGTTCACACAGCCATGTTCTTGACGGCAACACAAAAAAACGCCAGCCGCTTCGGAAACCTGCGGGCGCACGGCGGGAAGAGCCGGCTCCCGTTCGCATCCCCGCATCCCTGCGAACGCTGGCGTGACACGCCGGTCCAGCACCATCGCGGCTCATGCGAGCACGCAGCCGTGACCAGGCGCTGGCAACCCGACCGTCAGCGGACAGATGACCAGGCAGCGACCATCCGCATTTCTAGCGTTTGCCAGCGCATCAAACAGCAGCGCAAACAAGCTCTTTACCTCAGTTGCCGCAGGGAATCCAGCAAAAGCGTGCAGTTCCACACTTGAGGCGCGACGCCGAGCGACGGATGAAAAAGGCGCTTCTACACTTCAACCCGAACAGCCCATTTCCCCGTTTTGTGGACCGGTTCGGCACCTTTTTTTTTTTTTTTTTTTCTTTTTTTTCCCTTTTTTTTTTTGCCTCCCCCCCTTCCTCCCCGTGTTTTCAGCGCGACTCTGCTCGCGAGGAAAGGTGACGTCATCGCGCGTTCCAGCCGACGGGCCAATCCGCGCTCGCCCCACGACACATTCCTTAAGAGCTATTTTAATCCGCGTCTCGTGGACAAACACACGCGTTTCCGGCGAAGGACGGAGTCCGCCAGGCAGCGCCGACTGCGGGTTTTCCTTTATTCGCCGAAGATTTGTTTAGCTGCACGACCGTTTCGACCACTGTTGATGCATCAGCGTCTTGTTTCCCCCTAAAACCTGCTGACAAATGTCTTGAGGCCTCCCGCGAGTTTATTACAATGTCAGCGCCACACCAGCTTCCGATTAAACTGTCTTAGAGCCAGCACGTCTCAGCAGACACCTTGCTGGCGGAACTCACCTTACTGAGGGTTTTATCTCTCAATGGCGGCCAACACTGTGTGTGGGAGAGAGAAGGAAAGATCCTGTTCGCTTTGCCTCTCCGCCACACGTTTGCCTTCACATTCGTTACGGTTGAAGCTAAACTGCGTGCAGATCGGAGCTGCTCTGGACCTTAGACGCGCAGAACATTTTTTTTAATTAAAAAGTGGTTATGTTCCCAACGCACCTGTAACTGTTCTCAGAATGACTTCTGTGTCCATGCTGCAGTGCATCACTGTGGGAAATGTAGTAAAAAAAAAAAAAAAAAAAAAAAAAAATGGAGCCACTGATCCACCAGAAAGGTCACATGAACTTGGTTTACAGTCGAAATAAAAAATGCTGCTGAACGCAAACAGTGTGGTGCCCTTAAGTACAAGAAGTAGTGAACTTCACACAGACATGGAGTCCTTAAGATGTCTCTGTGAACCTTCAGAAATGCAAGAGATTAAAATAAACCTTTTTACATCTTTGTCTATGCTGCTTCCCACACCAGAATTACTTTGTACATTCAAATTCTTTTAATAAGTATATAATAGGTAACAGTTAAAAGATTATTCATTTCAATGACAAAATACTTAATTCTTTTTGAGCCATATTCAGGTTTTATTGGAAAACATTTAGCTGAACCCAGTCATTGAAAAAGTAAACAAAAACTCTTCCTTAACACACAAGGCAAATCTCTTGCTTTCCACTTTTAACCACCCTCCCGCTTAAGCTCTGTTCATTCATAGTGCACACGCGAGACATGGCAGGAAGCAAAACTGGCACTCAGGTGGCGTCTGCTGCCACTGCACTGCAGTCTTGTGTCGAGATGTCCTGCATGGCTTCTCCTCTGCCACATCTTCCTTGGGGCTCCTGGGAAGCAACCTGTCAATAGAGTGAGCTCTCTTACAAGGCATCCATCTTCGAGGGAGCCTTGCAGACATGCAACTCAGCTATGGCAGTGCAAGCTGCAATCTTTACCAACCATTTAAACCTGATAGTTACGGTGTCTAAATTTAAACACTAAATATGTAAACACTTAAACTAAGGTTGCACATGTCAAAACAAAAACAGTAACATTATAAAACAAAGGGTTTCTTTTTTCCTTCCAGCCAAACCCCCTTTGGGCCCGGCATGGTACCTGATCTACAGTGGACTCGTCGTCCCTGTCGGAGAGGTCCAGGTCTTGCTGCTCCTCACCAGTGAGGATGTCCATGGGAGCCTCCGCAATTTCTCGGATGGTCTGGTCCTCCAGAGCCAGCGCGGTATCGAAAAGTAAGGGTGATGGAGGACACTGCATACCATCCCCGACAACATCCAAGTCCTGCAGTTCATTGACAAAGTACAAACGTCAGCATAGCTCTGTTAAATTTCCCTCTTACGGGTCAGTTTCATTTTACAAAATCAAAACTATATACTTTCTTGTCCGCATAAATTGCCATTTAAATAAACACGCTGCAGCAGGACATGTATCTACCTCTCGGTATGAACATAGGTCTAAACAAATGCTACATTTGCGGCATCTTCAGAATCGCAGTTTACAACCATACTCGGTCTACACTAACAGCAATGCATTTTTCCCCGCAAATCGCTCAAGTAACAAAAAAATTAAATCGCAATCCGCAGCAGAATTACGCAGCACAGCGATGTTTGACAAACACGGTTACATCGCGAATCATTTCTTAATCACAGCATTCACGAAACAGACATATTTTAAAACCGCATTTATAGCACGAACAGATTTAATTGTGTGCTGAACAAAAATCACTACTTGCCAGAACTCTAGTTCTCAGATGGCATTTGCCATTTTTGCAGTTTTTTTTTTTTTTTTTTTTATGTTAGACAGGCAATTAAACATCCAGTTGTAAACTGGAGATCAAACCTTAACTGTTAACATTGTCTTGAAGCAGTAGGACCGACTGGTTGTTACTAGCCTGGGAATATTGAGAAGCTGAACTGTCAAATTTGTTATAGTCCTCTGTGTTGGCCTTAAAGACTTGTTTTATTTTACATCCGGAGAGTTCGCACTTCTGATAAGAAAAAAAAAAAATGCACCGACCTTTTTCAGTTTTAGAAACATAAAAAAATAAATTGTTGGCTGCATATACTAACTGATCTTTTGTGTCTGCTTTGCACTGTGCCTTTGAGTACCTCAGATCTTATAAAGTAACTGGGGTGCAATGTCAAGAGGACACAACTGGCAGGCAATATTAGCCATATTCGTGCAAAACTTTTATAAAACCTGATTTTTTAAAAAATTATTTCACATTATCAATGTGAAAACAGCTCTAAATGGTAGTTAAGAATACTGAAAATTAGGACAGATGTGTACTCGTGTGTGGTACCACTCACAAAGGTACCAGTACACGTAAGGTACAAAGCACTGATACAGAGTCCTAAACGTAATACCAAGAGGAGATAGAGCAGGGACCTACATCACTAAACTCCAGAGGGAGGCTTTCAGTGGGCTGAAGCTCGGCTGCACTCAGATACAGGTCTGTAGGCGCAGGGGCCAGCGGCGCAGGTACCAGGTGCTCCTGCTCTGGCTGGTACATTGGGGGCGGCAGGGACAGGTGTAAGGGACAGCGTGGCTCCTCTGACTGGCCCATATGCACTGGGCGATCACAAGGTACATCCTTTAGCCCTGGGCAAATCTTGAAAAGCACCTGGTGACTGTCTTGATAGATGTCTGAGTCACATATCGTAAAGGCAACAAGCAGCTTTGGGTGGCAGGTCAAAGACAGTGAAGGAAACAACGTGCATGTCTTATCTAACATGAAAAGCTCACGGATTAAAGGACAGAAAGGAAGCCGTAGTGAAAACTATTCTCACTGAACTGGATGCCCATTGTGAAACATGGAGGTTAAACCAGCAGACAACAGAAAGGTCTTCATTTGTGTCCACAAATGTAACACCAACAGCTACTCCAAGCTGCCAGACATTTCATAGGGCTTCATTGTCAAACACGGGATGAAAAGAGACATTCCAAGGGGAATGTGTTAAAGGTACAGTGTTAACTAAAAATAATATAATTAATCAGTTTTAAAATAATGCACCAGCTCTGTTTAACAAGATAATGGATACGAGACAAGCAATGTCGAGTCATAGGAAGGCACTGATTTGGACAGCGGGCCCCTTCCACAAAGGAGATGCATCTCTGGTTTGACCGTGCAGTGTGTACCTGCAGAATGCACACAAGAAGGACAAAAGAGTGGAATTTTTTTTTTTTTTTTTTAAACTGGAGATTTAAAATTTAAAAGAAAAAAAAAGTATACTTGGAATTGTAACATCAAGCTTCCTGCCAATGAAAGAATGCTTAATGTGAATTACTGGCCAGAATTTACCAAAGATCAGTGCTGACTAGCTCAAGTGACATACTTGACAGTTTTGGGATGTATGTAATCATTTTATCAAGACAAAATTTTAAAAAGCCTTCAAAAATGACCTTGGTTAAATGTGACCAGTGCAATTCACTTAAACAAGTGCTAAACTAAGCTCAAATCATTGAGCTCAGCTGAAACAAAAACCCTCATACAGAATTTCACTGTGGCCAGAAGATAGAAATCCTGTTTTGTAGAGTTTTGCCATTTTTCACGTGAATAAATGGCTATCACTACATTTTGACCATGTGCAAGGGAGATTTTTCATGGCCATGCACACCTGTATTTATCCAGCATCAGACAAGTACCAGACCTGTGAGGAGAGTCCTTCAGTGGCTGCCAGCCTGCGCTCTCGGAGCTGCCGGTGCAGCAAAGCTTCCACGCCGTAACGCCGCCGATACCGCCGTAGGGCCTTAAGCTTCTTTAGGTTCTGCCTCTCCTTCATGGACAGCCCCTCGGGTCCTGTCAGCAGGCTGTTCCCTGTCACAGTCACAACAAGCTAATTGGTAATAATCGGTTACAACATCACTACTGAACTACTCTTACTTACAAAATGCACGCATCCAAATTATGAGTGTGGAGCACTCTGTCTCCAAATAAATAAATAAATATTTCCCCTCAACTCATGCTGCCCCAAACTCATTTTTATTAGCCTTTGACAGAATTAACTACTCGATTTTAAGATCACCACCACCCTGACGTCTTGCATTTCTATCCATCCCTTCCATCTCATTTACTCTCCTGGAGTCTACTCTACAGATATACCTCAGGGCTCAATGCTGTGACCTCTTTATATACACATTAGCTCCTTGGGTTTCTTCATCAACCATCAAGGCTTCTGTTACCTTTTCGCTAAGACTCACACCCACCTCATTTTTTTCATTCAATGCTCAGGTTTTAAAGGTGATTTCAACTGTCCTCTTAAACATCTCTTCCTTCACCATCGCTTGAAACTTGATTTCGCTAACCTCTTGGTCAACCCTCTTGAAGTCATTCTACAGACTTCTCAGGGAAAAGTTTGGATGACATCAAGATCTGCAAAATTTACTCCTTCAATAACTATACCACTCAACTACTCAAGCCAGTTTAAAGATAAGGGTCTGCTCATTGTAGTTCCCTTCTGATGGGTCATTCTACCCCTGCAATGCATTTTCTGTAGCTCATTCAAGTCTTTGTTTCATTGTAAAAGCTTTACTTTGCCCTTAAGTTGTTGTTCTTGGCTTATATAATTTTTTTTTTGTCTAATCTTCAGTTGATCTTGTGTTGGAATGTGTTATTTATTCTGGAACTGTCATCATGATATATCCATGACCTTGTAAGAAATTACTTTTTTGCCAACGATGCAAGTCTCAGACTAAAATGAACTAAATAAATAGCGATAAAAATTATAAATACTAAAAGAAAGCTGGGGAAATTTAAAAAAATAAATAAATAAAAAATAAATCAGTATGGTTTAGGGGTGAGTAAGTGTGAATGGCATCCCATTCTCTGGTCTTAGCCACACAGTGAACAAGCATATCAAGTACCTATAGTCTCATGCTCCACTTTGCGATTGTGCAGGTACCGTCGCTTCTTCTCCTTCAGTAGGTGCTGCAGACGCTTGAACTGGTCAATGTAAAGCGACTGAAGACGGATTAGCTTTTCACGTGTTATCAGGGCAACCTCTTCGGCAGTGTAAACTCCAGCGTGCCTGCAGCATACACACACACAATCACCATTTATTTTACTGTCCCATGGGTGAAAGGGCTATGATGGAATATACATTAACCATAATAAATGGGCAGAAATATAATCTGCTGTCCTTTCTATCCTCAATCAGCACTGATACATGGCATGCTATACTTTTAGGAAATATACATTCTAGTTTATACTTAGAAATGTTATGAGGCAAAATAGTTATTAAAAACACATCGCTGTAAAGCAACATAAGCTGTACTAAGCCTGTACATTCCATTAAAGCCCATGGTTTTGTAAGTATTTCTTACTTCAGGGGGTCCTCATGATCACTGTCCATGCTGTCTGCCTCACTGTCTGGGTCACCTCTCCATGTCTGGTCCAACACCACTGGTTCCTGCTCCTCTTCACTCCAACTGTCCTCATCTGAGCAAAACACAAAACCACAACCTTGCATTAAACAAAGCTAGGACTGGACTAAAACTTTGAACAATAAGCAAATGCTTATACATAAATAGCAATACCAATCAAACTTGAAAACAAATGTCTTTGACCCAGGAAATGGAGGGTGGGGACTCGAGGAGATCACAAGAGAGTTTGAATTTGTGATCAATCTTCCCATGCGTCACTCAAATATATCAAGCAACTCAGCTAGAAATGATCTGCAACGGCTGGTGATGTGAGATTGTGGTTCTGCCCATGTCCCCAGTATCTAACAGCATTAATGTATACCTTTTTTGTTCAGTCTGTAATTATAAGCAGTACTTTGAGTGAGGAGGATGAAGAAAAAAAACACCAAAGTCTTGTAATTTATACTGTGATAGAAATTCAGATTTCTTTGCTGTTGTGACTAATGAACAGCACCAGTCTGATGAAAATTTTGTTGTAACCAATAATGTATTTAACAGGTTTAAAGTTTAATAGATTATTTAAAAATTACCATCACCAAAAATGTACCTCATATTTTTACACATCTAATAACCACTACTGTAACGAATTCGGCAAAAACTAGGACTGAAAATATAGCATTTATACACACCCATCCTTGACTTACAACAATACTTCCATCTCATTTACATTATTATACGTTCTCAGTGACCACTTTATCTGATGTACGATAACACTAGCTGGCCACTCTGCCCAATGCATCATGTTTTTTATTGTTTGGATACCAGTTATTGTTTTGGTGTCTAGCAGTAGCAGCACTTTTAATTTGTGATTCTATTCAAGTTGATTTTTAAATTACAATGGCTGGCAAGCCAAAAAGGTCAGTATTCTCTTGGACCTGAAAAGAAAAAGTAAAATGAATAACGTGCTGCCCTTATATTGTTCTATATAAATACAATTTTAACACGAATGTATGCAATAATTGAATGTAACAAACCCCTATTATACAACAGCACATACATGTATATTAATTGCCATTATATAAACCATGAGAGCATTTAACAGATTACAGAATAAGGGGACATGCAACATATAACAATGAAACAGAACCTTGTTGTAAATCAAGAACCACTTGCAGTTTTCATTCTGCTTTCATAATACACAAAAATGTTATATTACACGCACACATACAAAAAAAAAAAAAACAAAAAAAAAAAAACAAATAACCAAGTTTTTAGGTAAAGGGATCTGGTTGTAAGCTCAAAATAACAAAAACCCATCAAAACATCTTCCATCAAACAATCTGCAGCTCCTTACCCAACACACGGCTTCCCTCGCTGCGGCCACCATCCTGGCTGTGTGAAGACTCGGGCCGTGTGTACCCGCTCAGCTGTGACAATAGGACCTCTGGAGTTGGACCCGAGGATGCCTTCCTCATCTGAGCCTGCAGGGCTAAAGCGTTCCTGCGAGCATGTTCAGCACAGAAAGCAACCCTGCAACACAACAGGTTATTGCAGTGAAACATTTACAAGTTCCCACAGTTAGGAAAACACACTGGTCAAGTACTTAAGCAATCTTGACATGTGCAGAGGCAAAGGCACTCACCCATCTTTTTTGTCAGGCTTTGGAGCAGCATTGGGGCAACGTTTGCCATTCTTGTTTGAAACATAGCTGCATTGTTTGTAGGGAGCGTTCTTGTCCTCCAGCACATGTTTAATGCAGAACTCAAGGCCCTCAAGCCGGGGCTGTGAACAGGGCCGCTGGGTGAAAGAGCAGGTCTGGGGTTCCTGCGTACGGGCAGCTGGAGCTACTCGAGCTCTACTTGAGGGCAACACGTGAATCCGGATCCTGTTCATTCCAGAACCTGAAAGAAAGATAGGGAAAAAGCTAATCAATAAATAAATATCGTTTGTATGGATTGTGTATTTTTACCCTGTAAACTCATGATGAATATTCACAAGACTGCCAACCATTAACATGCATTGTTAAAAAGTATAAAGTATAAACAGAAGAAACTGCACCTCTGTTTACCTCTACATTGAAGGAATTCTGCAGTTATTGTAGGGAAAAAAAAAACATTTTAAATGTGTTTTAGTTGATACCTTTATACAGGACAAGTTACCATGCTAGGTTTGTATACTAAGACATTTACAATGAGTTTCCGCATTTACGCGACTGTAAATAAAACTACCAATTCAGAGCAAGTACTTTTCAACCAGGGTCCTTCTGATTGCAAGATTATTTCTACAACCACTTTGCCACTTACTTCATTTTAATAATTAAAGAGAACACATTTATATTACATTTTATACAATATATACGCTTTTTGACACAGACAAAAAGCAGGAGAGAGTAGGACTAACTGGTGTAAAATCTCAACAATATAAAAATACTAAATAAGGACCTAATATTAAATACTTTTCTGAAACATTGACTGCAATACACCATTCCAGCTGACTTTTTCTTTATATACACTGTGCATATAAGCTAGTTTGCTTTTCAGACAGTTAGTGAAGCATCCTACCTGGAAACGTGCGCTACAGAAGTAAACCAAAACTTGTCAAAGTTTATAAAAAATATATATATATCATTTGCATTTCATAATTAATGCTGCAGATAAACCTGGAACCAGTCAAAGCAAGCTTTGAGTGCCTCTACATGTACTGTATTCTGATGGTGGTGTTCATCCATGAGAGAAATATTTGCATTATGTGTGGTTTACTGCATTTGTGCCGTTTGTCAGCAAAGACCAAGTTTCATCCAAGCAACACTGGCCAACAGCAAGTGTGTTTGTTTTCATACACCTAAGCATCAAGGGAAGGAACACTGCCTTGCCCTCCCCACAACAGTCTTAACCATCATTCTCTAACAACTGCATTAATTATCATGTAACCAAACATGGCAAAGTGCATAAATATTAAAATTCATTCAAGCAAAATGTATTAGACAAAATTTATCCCACAAAAAAAAAAACACTCTTGTCTGTTTAAAGATTGCAGCTGCCCAGAGCTAAATACTGGAAGCATAAACTATGAGGCAGGGTGCAACAGACAGGTCTGGTGTATCCATCAGAGACATTTCTCTCTCTCTCTCTCTCACACACACACACACACACACACACACACGAAATGGCCTGTAATGGATAGACATCTCTTTGCAGGTATCTTACCATCCTTTTAAATTTACTGTATCTGTTACCTGCAACATATTGTTTCACTTGGATTGCCATCATCATCTATGACCCTGTAAACACTTACTCTATTGACTGAAGTTGCCTTGGGGAAAGACAAAAGTTCAGTAAATACAATATTTAAAAAAGTGTACTGAATATATACTGGTCTCATAAAATATACATTACTGTATACTCAGCTAAAAAATGTCATGGGTGGCTTACCATCTATAAACCCAGAGCAGCCTACTATAAAATGCAGAAAACGTAATGACCGAACGCATGTTGGGAGGATAGTGAGATTGTAAAGATATTCACTAGCAAATAAAACTTCATTCTGACATGACTTTGTGAAAAAATATTTAAGACTATTTACTTAAATGTCAAGATACATTGCGTAGTCTAATGTAGTTCCGTGTATTTGTCCTAACAAGCAAGCAATGCAAACATACACCAACACCAGTCTGTTAGCTGGGGAGTAAGGATGGGGGTAATAGAATACTTCCAGCACATAAGATGTAAAAACCTAAACTGTACATTGGATTGGTTAGTGAACGCACATCTCCACACTGAAGCTTTGCATGATTTTCGCTGGGCTCATGTGGATTCTGTATAGTTTACCCATCATTAAGACAGACGACCCTTCAAATTTTGTCTTCACAATTTAACTGAGAATGAGATACCACTGACACGACATTACAGACATATGCCTGTCAAGTTTTATTGCTGGTTCCTTGAGCAAATTTTATGACGGAATTAATAACAAACAAAATGATCTCGTGCAGTTTTATTCAACTTTGCCCGTTTTTTGAAGAAGGTCTCCACAAGTGACAAAACTGGCAAAAACGGCATTCTGGGATACCTACTATGGTCAGCATGTTAGTTTTATCAGTCCAGTGACAGCAACATGAGGTGCAAATAATTTCCCTGTTAAACTGACATGAAGGCAAAAAATCCATATTTTACAAAAAAAAGTATGAGCTCCTTAAAAAAATAGAAAAGAATGTATTATTGAGCATTATTATAAATATTCACTTAATCTCAGAACTGACAATTTGTACAGACCCCACTGATATTAAATAAAATGAGATTTATTCCTGTTAAAACATTTATTTCTTGGGAGTCAATCATCCACAATTAAAAAAGGAACTGTGTCCACAAAAACACAAAAGAAAAATGCACTAATAAATGTAGGCCATAGACTTTCTCAAACGTACACAAAATTCCCCCCAAACAATTTCTACACCTGAGTTCATCTGGTACAACTAAAAACATACAAAAATGTATGTACAGTTCAGAAATATTCCTCTCCTTATGTAAGAAAAAAGAAAACTGCACACAGGTGGGGAGAGAAATATTCAACTCTCATATCCAGTGAAAACAGATCATCTCTATGTTTGCATCACAGCAGATTCAGTCTTGTGTACACATGGCTCATGCCACACTGACATGTGAACAAGTATGCATGAAAAGTATGGTTGTGACATTTCTACATTTTGGTTACGGGTTATTCCAGGAGCAGTGCTCTTTCCTCAGCAAGAAGATTTCACCTTGAATCTTTACAATCTTTTGTATTTCATGAGGGTTTTTAAATTGGGAGAAGCGGCATTTCTTCTCCTGGAAAAAGGACAAAACATCACTTTAAAAAGCAAATCGGTATGCAAGCACGGTATTCAAAATATTATCTGCTTGACATCAAGCTATAATCTCCGAACCCAAAACTCCAGGCACGATGGGGTCTGCTGCTGAGGCCTTGCAGTACAGTCCTGTTCTGTGCATTTAATACCTGAAGGGGGGAGGGTTGTAATTCTGACTCCATTACATATCATCCACAGACCCTAACTTACCTGTAGGGCAGAGGAGGCAGTGATTGGCGACCATTATTTCAAACATAAAGCAACATTTCAATGCCCTTTCAATCTTACTGAATATCAAATAACTGTACACAAATTTTGATACTGGATACAAAGGGGGGAATTACACCTACTACATGAAAATGGGCCACATTTAACAATATAATTGGGAAATAGTTCCTTTTTCCATCACAAGACATTAAAACTGGAAACAAAAACCCAACATTCAGTAACAGTATAAATCTCTTCCCATTACTTTTTGACAAGTCAACTGCAGTGAAATATAAGCAATTCCCAATAACCAAAAATATTACAGTGATATTACAATATTCAACTGTAAATCTGTCATCTTTAAGCAACTGTCAATTTCATTACGTAATGATTTTTAAATCAGTACACTGAAAAATATTTTGATGTTAAAACAGTATGATAAACCATTATATTCATGGTAAATGCAGAAATATAGCAAACATATATATTTATAGATCATTTATGTAAACTTGGGAAAACCCAAAACAATCCCACATGTAAAAACAGATCATAAATATAATTGTGGTTACATGTAATACAAAATCATTGATTATTTTTTATCTGCAAATTAACATGGGTAATTCAGTTTCAAAAAGTGGAGTATTTTATCACTAAGAAACAAGAACAGCAAGATTTTACAATCCAAGTGATTCTACGTGGTATGGTATCCAGTCTCACTCAGGTAACGTATTTTAGGGCACTGGAATTGCACAAAAACTGATTTCCATAGCACAGGGTGGGGATGACAGTGACGTACAGTACAAAAGGATGAGACGAGCCTGCTTCAGCAACGGGAAACCAAAGTGTGTGCAGATGCTGCTGCTTCTACACAGCCTTGATGCCCTGAAACAGGCTCCACACCATTCCCTCGTGCCCCTATAACGCAGAAGACGACCGACTTGCAAAGCCCTTTGAGCTCTCACTGTGCAGTGATGCGGACCACTACAAACAAGAAATTTTACATATCTACCAGAATAGTTTGGGTCCAGTATTCTCAGCAGGAAGCTGAACCGTCCACCTAACAGATCCTTTGCACAGCTGAAATCCATAGGACACACAAGTAACAGTAGTGACATGAACGCTCATCAATTCTGTTCAAATTTTAAAAAACCCACCACCCCTGTAACACGATACTGGTACGGCTTCATGTGAACATTTAGATATGCAACATCTGTCTATTATAATTTTTGTTATAAGTTTTTACAACCATTTAAAACAATGACTGCATCACATTGAAAGTCTAAAAACTAAAAGTTCTCTTAATTTACAATGATTTTTTTATACAAAATGTAAAAATACATTTTATATCCACTTTTCTGTTTTCACATGTACATGATATAAAGCACTGACCTTGCCTTTTTCTTCTTAAATATTTACAAAATAAAAACTGGTAAAATCCATTAAATATTTGCTTTTATATGACTATCAGGAATATGCTGAGCACCAGGATCTCATTTAAACATTGAGTAAAGTCTGTATGTTGTGGAAAACGTGGGAAAAAGTAAGGAAAAATTAAGGTTCTCATAACCCTAAAAGCAACTGCTACATATTTAAAGAAATAAAAATAAATACTTTTTTTAAAAAAAATATTTTGAAACCATATTTAAACAACTTTAGCAGAAATTTACAAAATATTTCAAGGAACAAATAGGACTTCAAAATTTCCCCATGCACCTCGGACTTTCCACGTATTTATACAAATGTCACTTTTCTTTTCTCTTACTTCAGTTCAAATCAACAACAAAAACACTGGTTCCCTAGCAATCTTTAAGAATTCGATACAAATATCATAATACAACTGAACCAGAATGACATATTTACATTATCTAAATCATAACTGATTTCATACCTGTCCTATTTTCTCAGCGTTCTTGCATTATATTTTTTATTGTGCAGCTGATGGGGTTAAACAGTAAGTGAAAGAAAGAATAACAGAAGGTAAACATAAAAACAGCTATGAAACTGAACATTTCAAATGAACCAAGTAGTACATTTCCCTGCTGTCAAGCTGAGAACCACAAAGCATGGGTTAAAAGAAAGATGGAACCAGAGCCTTCTGAGCTAAAATCTGTGACTCGCTGGCCAATTGCAGCCACTGGGTCCTGTCACTTGGGGAGGGGTGGCAGCGGTGGGGGGGGCTCTGCAGGGAGAGGAGGGGGACGAGAGCTGTTGCCTCGCTGGCCACTGGCATATCTGTACTCTCCATACTGCGACCGGTAGTCAAACACAGGCTGTGACGGCTGGACACCCTGGGCGCTCAGCAGCGAGTTCAGCATTTCAAACGTGTCCTGATATTCATTGGACTGGATGCCTCCGCTTGTGCTGTGCCCATTAGTGTCAGCCTTGTCTGTCTTGGAGTGAGAATAGGCCCCCTGGTGGTGGGGCAGAGCCACAGAGTGCAACCCATCGGGCCCAAGCCCCAGAGAGTGGCCACTAGAAGCTGGCAAAGGGGGTAACTGGTAGGAGGTCCTAGAGGACTTGCTGGGCTTGGAGGGGTGTGCGGCAGGAGATGGCTCCATGGAGTGAGGCCTTTTTCGGGAAGAGGAGGAAGACGACAAGCTGGTCCTGGAAGAGTCCCCTGATTTTTTGCTGGTTCCGACTGAGCCACTTCCACTGCCTGAGTGTTTATGTGAGGAGGAGGAAGAAGAGGAAGAAGATCCACCACTGGTGGAAGAGTGGTGATGATGATGGTGGTGGTAGTGGTGGTGGTGGTTAGAACGCTCTCTGTGCTTGTCCCTGCTCTTACCCTCTTCTGCTGGGCCTGAGCGTCTGTCTGGAACTCGAATCCGCACTTTAAAGTCATCCATTACCCTATTGCCAGCTCCTCCACCACTGGCCCCACCTCCTCCTCCACCCACTCCAGCATGTCCTGGCCCACCTAGATTTCCAGCTCCTCCGCCATGTCCAGATACTCCGCCATGTCCAGTTACTCCGCCATGAACAGGTCCACTGCTACTATGTGCACCACCATGTCCGACACCTCCTCCTAACGGGAGCCGCATTTTCAAGGAGTTACGATCTTGGCGCTCTTTTTCCAGGGGAATTTTGAGGATGATGTGTGAAGGACTGTTGACATCAGAGGTTGTGGCAGCAGGATTGTGCGAGCTGGATTGCTGCTGGTACTTCTCCTTCCTCTGCTGGCCGATGAGGGCCTGGGCAGCAGAGGCGTAGTCCCTCTTTAGGCTTGCTTCCATGTTCTCCAGCTTGCGCTTTTGTGCTGCTAACACATCAGCGTTCTTGGCGCGATACTCGCTCAGAGACACCTTGGCAGGAACATGCAGGGTCTGCGGCACGGTCCCCATCTCAGAGCCACCGTGTGCCTTGCCACTGGACTGCCAGTTCTGGGACCCAGCCATGGTACTGCGATCCTTCTCCTCCAGTGAGGGGGCAGTGAGGGCAGATGACGAGGTAGCTGAGGGGGCAGAGAGACTCATCAGGCCAGCCAGAGTGCTCTCTGAGGATGCCATGGATATCATGCTCATCATTGCTTCAGTTTTGTCTCCTTCCTCCTGCACCTTTGCCTTCTTAGTAGTCTGGCCTGCAGCCTGAGGGGGGAAAAAAAAACATTCAGGTTTTTTTCTTCTGCTGAATATAGAATGCTAATGGTCACAGTAGTGAAACTAATCTGGATTTGTTTCTTGCGGTTCCAAACTTACTTTCCAGTTACGGATCCGCTTCAAACGACTGGGCGTCTTCTCTAAGATTTGCAGGAACTCATGAGTGAGCTCTGGAGAAAGAATTGCAAACCTTCATTAAACTGGACAAAGAACCCTCATTATTCTTCGGTGTCCAAAACAAGCAAACTAGAATTTTTAAGCAGATTTTACAAACAAGATTAAAATAAAAATATAGTGTCATACACTGAAATTGTCTTGAGACATTTTAGTTCACAAAGGTGAAACTATTATACAGGTGAGCTGAAATGCAGTAGAATATCAGTTATCCCAAAGTAAATTATCCAAACCACCACCACCACCCCATCACCCCCCCCCCCCCCCAAAAAAAAAGAAATTACAGCATCTACTTTTAGTGCACTGGTTGATGCGCAGAAGCATTACTCCTCCTGTTTAATACATTTGTTTCCAATTATTTTATTGACAAATAAATACAGTAGAGCATAGAAATGCTCTTATCATTATAGTTAAAGAGTTCAAAGTTAAAAAAAATCAAATGTTGGCCCTAGCTACTGTGTGTATTCAGGACAGTTTCCCATGTCCTTGATGGATCATTGTCTGTTGTCCTTTGTGAGCACAGGAGTGTGGTCGGGGGTGGAAGTTTAGCTTTCACTCAGTCTGCTGCAAGCCACTGCGGTGTGAGGTTATTGAAGATCTTTTGCTTGTAATCATTCATTATTCCCGTTTTTATTTGCGACTGTTTCAAAGTAAAATATTGTGTCATTTTGTTATTTAATTCCAATACTGCTGAACTGTGTTAACAGGCAAAAGAAACCAAAATGTGTTATCAATCAAACACAAGATGACGATTATTAACAGACCAGAAAAGAATGAAATCAGTGTATCGCGACTCTTTTTTAATGTTCCCAAATGCTTTGGATAATCAATATTCTACTGTACATCATTTATTAAGGAAAAGGACTGTTGTCTCAGTCAGGGTGTATCTTACCTCACAACCTATGCATCTTTACTTCCACTGTGACCCAGCATTTGATGAGGGTTTACCCACCCATGTATTAACTGAAAAGCTTGTTGGAATAGTAACCAGCGTACAGGAGTTTGTCCTTAAGTGAAAACCCTTTACTATGGTAATTACTATTCTAAAAAGCATTTAAGAAATAATGACAGATCATGGAAGTGGCTGAACAGTTTTGTTTCTCTGCCTTCTCAGCTAATAACACCTGAAGAACCTTGAGTGAATGTGTACATACCATCCAAGAGTTCAAGGGTTACGGTTGGGTCCACATACTCCCACCAGTGCTTGCCATCAGTGGACACTGGGATCTCCCAGTTGGACCATTTGCAGGCCAGGTGAATGCATACACAGGCCACGATGGGGGGGCTGTACTGCAGGCAGAAGGTGGTCAAGTGCAGGCTGCTCAAGGGCGTAGGTCCCAATTGATGGCCATGGAAGCCACCAGGCCAGAGATACAGAGACTCATGTCAGTGGCCACACAGAGGACATTGTTACATGTGACTATTCAGTCAATAACATGCCCTGTCCAAAACTGATCAGCCAGTTGGACTGTCTTGCTCTGGAGTGTGAACACACCTGTTTGTAGCCATGAAATATGATGTCTGAGCCAAGTCCTTACTCGCTAGAACAAAAAACATGAAATTAACGTCAAAACCTGGACAACTGACAAATGTTAAATATGTTGAACAGAATCCATAGTATAAAATAGCTTTGCTGTTGAACAAAAGCCAGGTTGGACAACAAAAACATATATACATGAAGCAGGATAAGCTTCTAAAAGAGGACTGCCAAAACTTACCTCTTACAAGCTGTGTACACTTGACAACATGGGTGTGAGGATGATCAATGGTAATTTCAAATGCTGGAAAAAAGAAGAGCAGAGGAACAGATGAAAAGGTTCAGAAAAAAGCTCAAATATTCTGGGAGATAAAGCTTACAGCATTTACCCATTTATTCAGCTCTAACCTCTTGGCTACAATATAAAATTGCAAGAACTGAGCGGTGGGGGCTTGGGGAACCTTGGAGTTAAGTGCTGAACTGGTGAGAGGAAAAGGTGACAGAGGAGGGACTGTGACCTCAATGTAAACACTTTAATGGGGGGAAAAAACTTGGTGACATATTTTATTAGTTTTTACCTCTCTACCTTTTTACTTTCTGACCCAGGTAATGCTGTTTAACTCAGCTAGTAAAATTCATGAAACAAACTGTTTCTGGAGTACAGGAGTGGAAGGATGAATACATAAAGCATACATAAATGAGAAATATGAAAAGAAAAGGCTGTGCTGGGACCATAAATGCACTTACAGTAACCTTGGAACAAAAAAAATTTCACAAACAGCAGCCATTAAGCACATGCTTCTTGTGGCAGGGATGCTAAAACTGGAACCATTTATCAGCCTGCTTCCTTCAATGTGTCACAGCTTAAATAAGTCAAGACTCAATGTCCACAAGCTTCTTCCTACTTCACAACTTACCCAGAGTCTGGAGAATAATGCTCTCCAGAATGACCAGGTCCTGGGCTTGTTGCAAGTAAGCCTGAAGTTTAAGAGAAGACACACACAACATGTAAGCTACAGGCTATTCTTCAACTTATCCATTTTTCTTTGGATACTTCACAAAACAACAGGATACCTGAATTCTGCAACAGAAGGTATAAATATTTATCAGCAAGAAAATTTCCACTACAGAAAAAGTCACAGTTTTGAAAAATATAACTGAATCAATACATAACAATTACTTCAAACACATTAATGTTCGTCACACTCAGATTCTGACATACTACCATTTTACAAGTTCTGAACCCCCTATTTGCTAAATTATTTATTCAATTCTAAATAAAAACAAAACAAATGCAAGTGTAAAATGTCTCACAAAACAAGATTTTTGTTTTTCCTTGGTACAGGCAAGGGTTGGCAGCAACCTATGAATTCTGTAACAAGTGATAACCACAAAATTATTAAACCTAGAAAAACAAAATTTCCACGCTCTTTAACAGTGTTCTTATATTTGTTTTTGACATGATATTTGACACCTTCTGTAAACAAACTGCAACTGATTATGGCATGCATGTCCAAAGTTGTGATAATCCTTAAAAAAACAAACTAAGCACATGACAATCTGATTGCTTGGCACACAGTACGTACATCACTCCTAGTGTCTGGTGAGGGATCCTGAGGATTAAGGCAAGCATGGGTCACTTTGATCACATGCTCCAGCTTACGAGGCTGCTCCTCTACCTTTGCTGCCAAGAACAGGGTAGCTGGGGCTATCACCTGAGCAAAGCAAAATGAAATCAGGAAGCACAAAGGCATAAATAAACCTCAGAATGTTTACTGCCAACATCACACTGATGTATTAAAAACATCTTAACTGTCTCCTTTCAACAACAGTCAAGCCATTCATGTTCAGTAATAACATATTGCTCTTAAAGATTAATATTTACACTTAAAAAGGGTGACATTTTGAATACAAGTTCACACACTTTTTTCCTATTTTGGTGTATTATCAAAAAACATTCAAAAAGCATAGCGACAAGTAACTGTACCACGCTGTATAGAAACATTCTGTTTACATCTCAGACAGCAGAATTAAGCATCTTGTACATTTGTAGTCTTTAAAAAAAAAACGCTACTTACATTTCGGTGGAAGCGGGTAAAAGACTGAATCATATAGAAGCGATGCATATACACAATGGCAGTGTTGATAGTCAGCTGGGACCTAAACAACTGCGCTTAAGGAATAAAACTGCAACAAGGAAGGCTTCTCCATGTAAAAATAACTTTTTAAATAAATCATTAGTACTAATATCATTGTGTGGTAAGCAACAAAAAAACATATCAAACTATTTGCTGTAAAGAACCAACTGCTCTTTTTCTCCACACATGTATAGTTATTCAAAATGCTACCGGATTGAATTTTTAATCTATTTTATTATAGCATTATAACGTAATACTTCTACCCCAACAAGTTTAGATACACTTGTTTAGGCTATGTGATTACAGGTTGTCAAATAATCATATTTAGTATTCACTTACATACCTTCAAATAATAAAACAGAATAATTCTGCTGGTTTGTATTATGACCCACTTACACATGTCTAATTACATAAGGCATTTTCATGATACTTATAGGTGCATAAATACACAACAATTGGGGAAAAACAAGAGACATGGAATGGCAGCAAACTGTGAGTTCAGAAGCTACTAAAACCAAGTAATGAAGTGAACTTGTGTTTTACTTCAGCTCAGTACAGAGCATCACTGAACAACTAATTTCATAATCTGAGACAAGATAGCGAAAGAAAAATATCATCTACATTAAAGATATTTCTGAAACATTTAACGTATAGGACTATTGAGAACAGGCCGTGTAAATGCTTAGGGCAACACCTATGAGTTGACAGTAAGTTAAAAGACAGACATTTTAATATCAGCGTCGCACGTGATGTTTCTGCATACAGTAAACTTGTGTTTTCTACCGACATTTATACAGCTCAGCAGGTGTAAAGTTTGAATTTTGATTGTTAAAGGCAGCCTTCTGGAGGTGCATGCAAGCATTCCTGTGCAGCCATACAGGTAGCAGCCCAGGTAGACTGCAAGCACAAGGTATAGCTGGTCTGTCATACATCTTCATATAAACAAAATGCATATTGAAACTTGTCTCCTCAAGTGATTCACTAATAGTATCGCACAAGATTAAAAACTAAAATAAAAACTTTCTGCATCTCTACTTGAAATGCCCGTTTTGTACAGGGAACCCAAATACACGTTTCTGTTTTATCAGCACCGTAACCCCAATTCGCCTTCAGTTTCATACCGGGCTCAAGCTATCCGTAAACAATTTTACTTAATACTGTAATGCAATAACCACATTACAAAGTACTCCAAGTTATCACTGCTCACTTTCAATTTCTCTGGGTCTTTCTGCCACAAGGTACCGCCAAGGTGAGCTTGCAACAACAACATTCGGCATTTAAAAAATGCAGAAATGTGCATTTTAATGGAGGCAATAAAATTCGTGCTCGCAGAGACACGGCGTTCGCCGGTTATTTATGCTAGGGCAGCTAGCGCAAGCACATGACAGTCGCTATGGTGGTGTGGAAAGCGAACCAAGCGAAACTGGATTTATTTTATGAGGTACTTGTTTAAGTTCGAAATCATAAACGCCAGCTGTAATATATTTTTGACATTAATTGGCATTTTTGGCTTCCTACTTTGTGCGGCCGAGTCGCTGCGACTCCGGCTTTTGTTCTCCAGTAAACTTCTAGGCCGCGAGCGAGGCCTACACATCCCAGAAGCCTCGAGCCCTAGCAACAGGAGCGAGCCGCGGTTGGAAACCGCGCGGCCGCGTTAGCATGGCGCGGTGCGAGCCGCCAACCCAACGCACATTTCTGGTGTTATTTATGTATCTAACGCTGCTGGAGGATTTTTCTGGATTCCGCTTCCTGCCATGGCAAACGCTCGCTGCGAAACAGCGTATCTGTTTAGAACAACCGAAGTACTTGCAGGCATCCATGCCGCCAAACCGTATCGAAACGCAAGTTATCGTTTCCCGGACAAAAAAAAGATACACATTGAGCCGTTGTCCCATGTCCTGCAGTAAATTGGCGGCCTGCTGTCTATAGGACAGTTCCTTGTCGGGATCAAGTCCCGCACGTCGAGATGGGCTGTTTTCTATCTCTTCCCGGGTAAAATACCATTTGTTGTTGGCTACAGATGGATAAGGAAACGAAGCCGCCATCACTGAGAAGGACAATAATATTTTAAAAATCTAGTGCGTCATAGGAAGCTGCGTAAGGGAGCTCGCGAGCGCTTTTCCCTGACGCCATTTCCGCTACGTCAATCATTCGCTTAGAAAACGTAAAACTAAAGCGTTTGTACGGATTCGATTTATGTCGAAAAGTTGCGAGAATGTATGTTCCGATTAGAAAGTGCGACCAAATAAAACTGAACCGAGTTTCATGTTTCGTGCCTTTATGGAAAGGTAATAGAATTCATTTCGGAGAATGACTATGAATTCAACGCAATTTTAAAAATAGGTCCCCTATAATTTGTTAGGCCACAGTTGGCCTTACTTTTAATCAACTGTTTGTATTTTGGTCAGTTGAAAATGAAACTAGTTATGAACAAATATATCATTATCAATTATGGCTTGTGAATGTTGAAAGTAGTGCAAGTGGCCCAGCAGAAAAGCGGAGCGTGATGTTTGACCACATGCCGAACCTCATAGAAATGCAGCCAAAGAATTTCCGGTGTCTAACATGTATCACTAAGTGTAAATCAAATGCGTTCATTTCACAGACCACTTTTCGTGCTGTGTATTGGGGCTTATTCCCAAAATGGAATATTATGTTCAGGCATGGGTTTATCCTGACATCATTTGGCTTTTGAATGTAATTAATCCCCGATTCACTAGTGAAAAATTAAAATTTGCAGAGTGCCAAGTGGCACTACTTTCAATGGACAATGTTTTGTTGAACAACTGAGAGAAGTGATAAAACAGATGCTGATGTGTCCTTTCAAATCACAGTTGTTGCCAAAATCTCAAAATTTAAACCACACACTTGAGAGGCATCCACTGAGCACATACAGTACACCGGTCAGCCACAACATTAAAACCACCGGCCTAATATTGCGTAGGTCCCCCTTGAGCCACCAAAACAGCTCTGATTCATCGAGGCATGGACTCCACAAGACCTCTGAAGGTGGCCTGTGGTATCGGGCACCAAGACATTAGCAGCAGATCCTGCAAGTCCTGTAAGCTGCGAGGTTGGGCTGCCATGGGTCAGACTTGTTTTTCCAGCACATCCTACTGATGCTTGATCAGATTGAGATCTGGGGAATTTGGAGGCCAAGACAATACCTTGAACTCTTTGTCATGTTCCTCAAACCATTCCTGAACAACTTTTGCAGTGTGGCAGGGCCACTGCCATCGAGGAATACCATTGCCATGAAGGGGCATATGTGGTCCACAACAATGTTTAGGTAGGTGGTACCTAGGGGTTACATCCACACGAATGCCAAGACCCAGAGCATCACACTGTTTACATCCCATATTGTATCCTGCTGCCATCTTTTCCCCAGGTAAATGGCACACACACACCTGGCCATCCACATCATCTAAAAGAAAATGTGATTTGTCAGACCAGGCCACCTTCTTCCATGGTCCAGTTCTCACGTGCCCACTGTAGGTACTTTTGGCAGTGGACAGCGGTCAGCATGGGTGCTCTGACTAGTTGGTCTGCAGCAACACAGCCCCATATGCGGCCACCTGCAATGCACTGTGTGTTCTGACACCTTTCTGTCATGGCCAGCATTAAGGTTGTCAGCAATTTGTGCTATAGTGGCTCTTCTGTGTCTGATCGGACCAGACAGGCTAGCCTTCGTTCCCCATGTGCATCAGTGAGCCTTGGGCACCCATGACCCTATTGCTGGTTTACCAGTTGTCCTTCCTTAGACCACTTTTGACACTATAGGTACTAACCACTGCATACCAGGAACACCCCACAAGATCCAGAAGACCTAGCATTTTGGAGATGCTCTGACCCAGTTGTGTAGCCATCAGAATTGAGCCCTTATCAAAATCACTCAGATTCTTATGCTTGCCCATTTTTCCTGCTTCCAACACAACTTCAAGAACTGATTGTTCACTTACTGACCATTTTATAGTCAGTATCAGCCATTTTTGTTGCTTTCCTCATATTAAAATGGAATTAAGAGTTGGAAACAAAAGCAATTTCAGGTTTAAAAAAAAATAAAAAAATAAAAAAAAAAAACCTTACAAAAGTGTACAATACACAAAATGACTGAAGTATTTTTATTAAAACTATTGCAGTCCAAGGACAGCCAAGAGAATCGAGGTACACAAAGTCTTAAAAACTGAATTTGCTGTTAATTTACAAATTGTTAGTTATTTTCCAAAGTATTCTATTTTAACTTCCATGAATTGATTTTTGAAACAAAGCGATGTTTAAAATACAAAACCTAAAGTGTAAAAAAAAAAAAAAATTCAGAAAGTCATAATTTTACACATTTCCAAAACGCTCTGCTCGCTTTCGCTTCTTTGCCTAAAAAAGAAAAAAAAATTGAAAAGCTTTCATAAATACATGGCAAACAATACTGCTCCCTTCATAACTACATACACTATACACAACACAATTGTAACTGGATGTCTATTCTGACTTAAGAGTTATTTTTAAGTCCAACCACAATCCCTCAATTTATGCTCAGGACAGGCTTTCTTAAAACCATTACCTAGTTATAAGAAGTTAATTTGGGGTAAGGCTATTTGTCCGTTTCTCTGTCCCAACCACAGGGCATGAGGCAGGATGCAGTTTAAACATACAAGCAAACACTGAAATGGAGCTATCCTTGTACTACAAACTGCTGCTGAAGCCAAGAAAAATTATCCACGATTGCTGTGAATCTTGGTTTAAAAAAAACCCTTATTACAGAAATTAGCTTCTGTCTCCAAGGTATCTTTTGTATACTGACCAACAGTATTTTACTTTTTAATCTTTATGAGGGAAAATCTACCTCTGTGTCTTCTCCCACAGCTGCAGCACTGGTGATAATTCCAAATCGTTCCTTCCTCTTCTTCAGCTTTTCATCTTCTTCAACCTGGCATCATTGTAGAGATGTGTAAACCAGAAAATCAGTATCTGGCATGGCTTGTAAAACTCAGTTGGATTAGCTTCATAATACAATTAGGTCAATGCATCTGCAAATGCCTTTGATTAGACAAACAAAAATCCTTACCTTCTTGGAGACTGAAGATACATTCATTCCAAAACGTTGAGCCCTTTTTTTCAGAATGTCAACACTGACCTTGAATTAGAGGAAAAATAAAAATATTCATCCTCAGATCTGTGAAACAATTCCTCTTTTGCATAGTGAAACAAATACTAATATTAGAACTTTTGACGTTACAGGTACACAGTGATTTAATACTTACCCCTGGTTTGTTGTTTATGGAACCTGTATAAAAAAAATAAACAGCAAAAGTTAGATATAAAACTGAGAATGCTTGTACAGATAAAACTGGAAACATTTCAGAGTATGAAATGCATCATATTGTAATTCTGCTTACAATAACCCAATAATGAAAATACACTAACCTTGTGTGGAACTAGGCGCAGACACTGGTATACCAAACCTAGAAAATTAAATGCATTATCCAAAAACAAGTTAGCTTGTCAACCACCACAGATCTTAACAAGAATTTCCCTTTCTGTTTAAAGTGTAACCTTACCTGGCAGCACGGATGGCTTTCTTAGCATCAGTAGAGGGAGGCACATTGAAGCGTTCTGCTCTCTTCTGCAGCCTCTGTCATTGACAACCAGGGGAAGCAATATTTCAATTTTTAGCACTGCACATTATACCTTTTATACATTGGTGCGCTTCACATAAGCAGTCAAGTTAAGAATCTAAAACTACACAAATGCTATAAATCCCACATAAATTTTTATGTTTATGATAAAATTTGTTTATAGCAGAGGGAATGAAACATATTTGCCTGTATCAGTAAAAGGCACCCAAGCAGCGTTTACAGCTCTGTCTTGTGTTCATATACGTTGTTATTAAAGAACACACAGGAATGCATAGCAGAGGCAAACACACCCACAAACAGCACACAGGGGATGTTGCATTGTGGACATCAGCATGTAAACTGAATAATAGTATTCAGAATCAAATCACATCCTAGTGAAAAGACATTTTGCAAGTGCACATAAATTGAGGGATGACTGTACATTACATCATCAAGCTTCCATTAATGATTGTTAGAATTGTATCTTTGTAGTTTTTAGCAAAAAAGGATTATGAGAAAACTTTCAGCCACAGATTTATTGATTTGGCTGCAGTGTTAGACATGCATCAGTCAAGATAAGTACCTCATTGAGAGATACTGGTGGGGTGATTTTCACAATCTTCTTTTCAGCAACTCTTAAAAAAAAAAAGAAAAAAAAAGAGAAATACAATTTTTATTCAATCAATAATTTGCTTTTTTAAAAACTTCAACACTTCTAACAAGTTGCCAGAAGTGTGACAATTTACAAAATTCTTTTTTTTGCCCTGCTATGCCTTAGGAATGTACAGCCAAGTACAGATAATTTCTTACATTTCTGAAAATGTCTCGCCTGAATCTCAAAACGAGGATTTTAAGGAAACAAAGATCTTATCAAAACAGAAAAGATACATCTGAATATTGCTAATGGAATTCTTTTTGGCAACCTTTAAGTGTTCAGTATGTCAAAGGTAAGATATACTGTTTTGCCACTTTTCATTCAACTTGCACCAAAACTGACAGGATATAATGATTTCAGTCTAATGGTGTCAGGCTAAATCTGTTATTGCAACTGTTTTCCAGTTGTTCATACTTTGACCAAAAGCAACCTCAGTGTTGAACCATGTACACTTATCTCAATTAGGGTTACCTCGTACAGTTCTGCTTTGTGGTAATGCTCTTTTATTTAAGCCTTTTGTAAAACTTTAAAAATTTACCACAATTATAAAACATTACACAGAACTGTAAAAATATTTTACATTTGTTTAACCATCAAATACTGTTTTCTCTGTTCATTTGCTATTGTTAAATGTTTACGAAATTATGTTGTGCATTTGAAATTTAAATGCTATTTATGTAATACACTGTATTCATGACCTCTCATTGCCACTGCATTATGTGCTAATTTTCTCAAATACAAGTGCTAGAGCACTAATCAAAGTATTACATAGGTATTATGGGTATTTTTACTGGCACAATAAAGGGTAAGTACCTAGCTTAACTGCAGCTTAAAACAGCAACTGGTTCCTCTACACTACCTGCTTTCCCAACATAGATTTAAAAAATAAAAAAAATAAAAAACTAAACATCATGACTTTACAATTATATACCATAGCCATATTTTCAAACATCCACCAAAATATTGCTAAAAAGCACAAGACGTTTGGTGCCATATGGTACAGGACACTCAATATGACATCTCTATTTAAGTGATAAATATTGCAAAATATTTATGAAAAAAAGAAGTAGTCGGTCATTCTAATATGCACAGTTAATATCAAAGATGTCTGAGAATACAGTAGACAATACATTGTCAATACATTAAAAGACTTGTTCAACTTACGGCTCAGGTGCAGGTGCTTGTTTTTTCACTTCTTTCTGAACAACTGGCTCTTCTTCCTTGGGCAGTTCCTACACGACAACAAAACTGAAAGGTCATTGACTGAAACGGCTGTGGATACATAAAAGACAGTTCTTTTCAATACACCTCTCTTTGTTTACCTAAAGTGAAGTCTAACAATTAATGACTTCAGTTTACCATGCCTTCCCCAGTAAATGCAAGAGAGTTGGGAAGAAACTCTAAATTAATACATTACAGCAGAGTAAAAATATAGGTGAATAGAACTGAGCATTTACTGTTCAAGTTGCAAAATACCATTGTTCTAATAAAATGTGTTACCTCAGGTTCCTCTCCTAACACCTCTTCCTCATTCACCTCCTCATCACCTGAAAGAAATATTTCATTTCATGACAAACCTGGTACTCTAAACTTTAATTTACAACAAAAGTCAAACCGCATCATCATCATTACTTATCTTACTTTCAAGGTTGAGCCCCTGCTGTGTTGGTATGAAATTTGTACTTACATTCAATTCTTCAGAGTTCTCTGTTCACCTTTCTTTACAATCAAAAATAGTACCGTTTACATGACTGAGCTACATTTCGTATGTGTGCATGTCCCTGTGACACTGCTGTGATTGGCATCAAAAGTCAGATGGTCACATTCCACCTTGCCAGATGCACACAGAACATTGTGCATGGTGGTTTAAAAGTGTTGAAAAACAGAGTGGCTCAAACAAATAAAAATCTTCACTCTTCAAATGTAAAAAAGATACTGAGGGCCATTTGACTTTCTACGCTACACAGCTTTATAGGTTCCAAATGATCCCGTAAGAAGTCTTCAGATACATTTTTCTAATTAGTTTGTAACTGTAATTTCTTCTAAGTTCTGCTTTAAGTCAAACAGCTTCTGCATTATTCGTCGCTGAATTTGATATTAAGCAATTACTATGAACTTAAAGTGTAGACTGCCAACTTTATTTTGAAAGAATTTCTTTAATATCTTTAATTAAAAACAGCACAATTGCTATTCAAGCCAAAACACAAAAGTAACATTTCTAGTAGTATTTATGAACAAATATCTTTTTGAGCCATTATCCCAAACTTAATACTTTGCCACCTTTCACATCCAAATATTTCTGGTATGGAATTATGGCTTAATTACCTGTCAGAGTAGCACAATGAAGATCTGCTATAGTGCTTCAGGTTCAGGTATGTTCCCTAGTAAAACTGTATCTTGGGAATGTTTTATAGTTGTAATTCTATTGCGGTACATTTGAATGATTTAGCTTGTCAGTCACATCCGTTTACTTCTGATGTACGAAGCTTGTGAAAAGGAATACAACATTTTTGTGTTAAAAAGGCAGTGAGTGGACGAGTGTTGACGTACCATGTTCTTCTAGATATGCCTGCAACCTGGCGATGAGGTCTCCTTTATTGCCCTTCACATCCAGGCCTCTGGCAGCACATTCCTGTTTCAACTCAGCCAACTAGGAGGGCGAATCAAAAGTGAAATAAAAGGACAAGCTCAGAAAAATGTATCTATTTTTGTTTAAACCGCATACACCGATTCTCATTCCTGGTATATTTTGCAGTGAATGAACACAGGGAATCATAAATTGAGCAACATCGATTATGTATATTAAAATAGGCAACGTGTCAGTGATTTTTAGACAGAAGTCCGATAAGTCAAACTGGTTCCCCAACTGCCTCTCACTGCTAGCATTAGCGCTACAATAGCTACGTGAGGAAGGTAACTAACAAGTAATAAATATGTACAAATTTCACTCATTCATATGTAACATCATTTAATGCCTCCGAACTCCGAAATTGTTCCTAGGTAAAGGTATGTACAAATCTATCAGGTAAATTCGTGTCTCTGCATTAAAACATCGGGCCGTTCCCGTACGACCAGCCTCGGAGTGTGTCCTCTCACCTTCTGTACAACGACTCTCTGAAAAGAAACCTCAGAGGCTCCTCTCTAAAACAACTATTATGTGACACCAGATTGTAATATCATTTACTTGTAACAAATATCAACATCCCCTCGTGTTTTATTACGGTTTTAAATGCATATTACCTTCAGTTTATGGAGCTCCACAACCTCAGCCATTTTGAACAAACCAAGCGCCTCCGATAAATTGGGCCAATGGCGTTGAGCGATACTAAATAAACAATAAAGCAGCTCCAGATTGGTCAAAGTATTAACCCGCACGGGCGCGTCAACGTGGAGCGAGAAGATTAAGAGAACAATAGGCAGTTGGTTTGCTCCTTACGTGTGGGGGTTTAAACAAATAAATGAAACTCCCACGTCGAAAATATTTGATACGTATCATTTAACGTTATGATTTTTAAGTTTAAAAAAATGTGCAAGTACGATGCACGCGTTTATCTGAGAAAAATCTCTATGAGGAAAGACCGTTGGGAGGGTTTGTATGTGGGCCAGTGGCGCAATGGATAACGCGTCTGACTACGGATCAGAAGATTCTAGGTTCGACTCCTGGCTGGCTCGTTCCTTTTTTTTCCAATATAATTTTGGTCATTTTAAAGAGATTATTTGTGCCATAATTCTATAAAACATCAAAGCATCCATCATCGTCGACCGCTTAATCCTGAATAAAGTCGCAGCGGTTCGCAACCTCCCCATTATAGGGCGCTAAACTGTGCAACTACACCCCAGGTGGGGCACCTCTTCTTGGCACAGTTCTACTAAGCATTTTTATATAAAATTATTTTGCCTTTTATGTATTTCTACCTTCTACCTACTAATTTTGCCTAAAATATTAACTGAGTTTGTCAGTAGGGCGACAAAAGGACAGGCAATGCAGCTCTTCTGGTTCCGCACATTCGAGTTAGGAATTTGTTTGTTGTTTATTTCATTTCATTCAGCTGTTCCTTAGCATCTGCAGGTCAAGCCTGATGTTCCAATCTGTGATCAATAATACACAGATTTATGGGATGATCTGGTGAAAAATTGCTTTTGAACACATAATTTGTTACCCAGTTAATAAAAAAAGTCTTTCATTAAAATAATATATAGTTTTTATTATTTTTTATTTCAATTAAAATAATATGATACCTACATCCAAGACATATTTCATCACCTAATTTGTAAATAAATGGAGGATTGGCTGTATTGTTAAACTTTTGAATATCACTATTGAAAATAAAAGACTTTAGTATTTCCTAACAAACTGACTCGCGAGCAAACGTCCAGTCCCAGCTGTGTGTCAGGTCAGTGGGCCTCAAACACAACAGCTGGTTCTGGTCATTGAGGACCCTGAACAGTCATGTGTGAGAAAGGAATTTGTATTGTATTATAAACATAATTTGTGTAATAGGTAAAATCAAAGTGATTTTGAGAACAGTTTATTGCTACACTTACAGCTGATACATGAGGGATTCCTTACGGTCTAAGCTGATTTATCATTTTTGATGGCTATGATGTGGTCAACAACAAAAAGCATGGCTCTTGCTACAGTATTTAAAATTCAGAAGGAATGTGGAGGTAACTTGGTGACATGGTGGTGCTTTCCCAACAAGCAGGGATTCAAACCCAGTTCAGCCTGTCTTTGTGTCTTTGCTTTCTCTGGGTGCTCTGGTTTCCTCCCACAGTCCAAAGAGATGTGTTTCAGGTTAATTGGTGACTCTAAATTGTTGTGTGTGTGCATAGCCTCCGTGTGATGGACCGGCATCCTGCACACAAAGTAGCTCTCCAATCCCAGAACCCAGTGATTCCGGGAGAGGTTCCAGACCCCCATGACCCAGATAAGGACAAGCAGTTTAGGAAAGCGCGACTGATGGATACGCTGTAGTGCCGTGTGGCAGCCACAAGAGGACGGCTTTGCTAACGCAATTGTTTCACAACCAGTATTAAACCAGGCCCAAACCGCAACCAGTTTCCTGGGCAGAGGACAGTAGATATTAAAAGATGCATACAGTAAATAATTTGCTTATGTTGGCCTCATGGCACTGCAGAGAACACAGTTAACACAGAAAGGCCAAACTGGTGTCACCTGACCCAGTAAATAGCGACAGTTTTAATGTCTCTACAAATATCACAATAAATATTTAAATACCCTACAAAATAAAATTGAGATTAAGTTTGACTGTTTTTATTAGAATGGCCACAATGAAATATACACACCGGAGGAAGATGCAAGAATATAAATTAAGCAAACAGTCTGGTCGATGGCAGTTATGAGCTGCATTACTGTGAATTTTCACATTGTTTAATTTGAAATGTCGGGGTTCAGTAACAGTAAAAGCGAACAGAAAAGGTCTATTTTCTTGTGAATTGGTAAATTATTATTTATTAATATGACCGATTTCATTAATTATTAACATAAATAATAAAATACATAATGTTGTAGTAAGGGTAGTAAATAGTAAGCATAAATAAGAAGAAATGCTTTTTCTTGTTGAAGAAGCCCAGCAGCACTGTGCTTCTGGAATGCTGCAGTGGGCTTTCATATCCAAACAATGCAAATGCTTTTCCAGAATGCTGTCATGCATGCTCGGATTTTCAGATAACCTGTACTGAAGAGTAAAGGATGTTGTGGGCAGAAATTATAGTCAGTCTAAGCTCCCATAATTATGACATTTATATTTTTAGAGGTGAAATATGTTTTTTAGAGTTTATAAATCAGTAGCTGATGATGATCAGAGTTCATTGAGGTTTAATATAAAATGCCACAAACTTTACCCCCAGAACTGTTCTGAATGTTGTCTACTGATGATTTATTATAAGATTCCTTATGAAGGTGTGGAGAGGAAGCCAGGCCCTAGCAAGACTCCTTTGCAAAGTGTAACCTGAAAGTTTTAGTTTAGAGTCCTCAGGGTTCCCAAAGTCTTGCATAAATGATTCTGAGTTGTTTGTTGGCTTGTAAAGACATTGAGCCTCGTTTTGAGGATTTATGTAACAAAGTTGACAGTTTAATATATGGGTGACAAAGGAATGAAAATTGTCCTTAATGTTACGCGGAAAGGAACATTTTCATTGCTTTCACAGTTCCACAGAGAAGGTCCATTTCAATAACTTAAATGTTAAATACTAAAAAACAGGTAATCAAGATTAAAGTACATATATCAACTTGAATGTATGTGCACGATGCCTGCACGATGTCATATCTCAATATATAAAACATTAAAGCAAAGGAATACGTGAGGATTCGCCAGCTCGGCCTTAAACTGTTTAACAGGTCATTAATGACAATGCTGCTCATATTTTAAAAAAAAAAGGAAAAAAAGCTGAATTCCTTGGATGTCACAGGTGTATAAAATTGGAGTTTCGTTTCTAAAATGAAATAAAACATCACTTTTATATGTAGTGTGACCAAAAAAGGTAAACTGAACCAGTACATAAGGTAGTGGACAACTTTGGTAAATGCTGCTACCCCCGGTAAACTGAGAAGAAAGATTGGTTCTGGAAAATAAGACAGAAAAAAAATGTGCCCAGCGCTGGTACACAATATTTGAAATAAGAGCTGGTAGATGCTGCCAGCTGTCAAAGCAGAGAAGATCTAATAATGAGGGTTTGTAAGTTTCATCATGAGGTACAGTTCAGGAAGACAGGAGCTTGGCTTAAAATCGACAACAGGATAAAAGCCAGCAATGCTGTACACTGTGGTCCTCCTTCAGCAATGAAGGTCATAGAAATGTCCCACCTCAGTAGACAGATTTACTGCATATTTGCTCATTTTTTGTTAAGATAGTTTTAATTTGTTGTCTCAGGGATGGCGGAGCTGTAAAAAGCCTTTAAATTAATCTCTAAAAAAAAAAAAAAAAAAAAAAAAACACCCAAGGTTTAAAGGTGATCCTCTACTGTGCTGTTTACTGTAATAATATGGGGGGGGATGTAATTTTCCCCCATCCTACCTTAGTAAAACTTCAAGGTTACTGTTTGCACAAACCTACTGCGCATCAAAAATTCTGACCCATGCCATAGAAGCTTTTCTTTTCTTACTGCATGTGGCATCTTAAGTCACCTTACATGTTAAGTCCAGTTTAACAAAAGTGAGAGTATTTTCACACCACCTAACCCGCTGCCTTTCATGACATTTTATGTATACGATCATCTGCAGGGGAGTTACTCAGGGCTACAATTCAGTTTAAGGTTTGAGCTAAAATGGCAAGATCTTGCAGATTGGTATGACCTACTGAAACATCCTAAGATTGAGTGAGGGGGGGAAGAAAAGAGGGGAAAAAAAAAACCCTAAATGTGTTGAGCCTGTTGCCCTCACCCACAGGACATGACATTAATAAGTTCAAAAGTCAAACACAGAAGCATTTTGTTGGTCATTGTTTCAAGGAATTTAATCTTACTCTTCAGATCCAGACTGGTGACAATGAGAAATCCATTACAATTTTGCAGATCCTTTCAGACAAATTGTTACACATTAGCAGGAGATGTGACAATGTGTACAAAATACAAACCAAAGCACTACCAACGGTGTACACCAACACCTCTGGTCAAATTATCACGTCCACCAAATTAAACTGGAAATCGTTGATAGCTCCACTACCAAAACCATTTCCTGAACTACAATATGAAGAATGAGATGAGTTCTAAGCTTTCAGATGCAGGCTAGAGTGACTGATTCATGACCAACATTTTAGTACTCTTCTCCTTCCTCCTCTCCTTCACCTTCAATAGAGTCAACACCCACCTCTTCATA